>JAJJWX010002765.1:0-473597 GCA_023529315.1 Papaver bracteatum | reverse complement strand
AAGGAGCACAAAGGACTGATCCACAAGCGAGTGAAGCTAGCTACAATTGAGCAAGAAGGTCAGGCCGTCATTTTCCAGGATATCACTATCCTCTTCTGGTTAAGGGGAACCTCTATTTGGAGGGGTACTAAACAAAGACTAGCTAAGGATAAAGGGAGGTTCTATTTGGGTCTCCTAATCCATTTGGGCGTCCTAATCTATTTGGGCGTTTTAATCCTGCCCAAATATCATTACCTAAACCTAAGAAATTGAGAATCATTTCTTCTTCTTAATCATTTGTAAACCGAAATTTAGAAAAGGAAAAGAGAGGCGCATCCATGGATCAGTCCCTGAAATTGAGAAAGCTGTGCAGCAGCAAGAAAAGTCGAGAAAGACAGATTCACAGAGAAAAGAAATGGGTGATGAGATTTGCCGATAGAAGATCGGTGAGATGAGATATATGAATAGAGAGATTTAGGAAAAGATCTGAAAATTGATGTTAAGGGTTTGCTGAGAAGACGATGGTGGATTGACACTGTGGTTGAAGACGTGAAGGATGGTGACTCTGAATCAACAAAAATGGGTTTTAAGAAGATGATGGGAATTGAAGTGGCTATGGCAGTGTTGAACCTAGTGGTTGCAGACCGGTAAAGGGTTGGAGTTTAATGAGACGATGATTCAAAGAAATTGATGAGATGGTGATAATGCTGATATAAACTCAAGAGATAACGTACTGAAGATTGGGTCATGTTTTTGAAAGAAATTGGTATTACTGACACCAAAACTGGAAAATAAAAAATGGGTTTTGAAATTCAGGGAAGTGTGGTTGTTATTGAAATAAGGAACATGAACCTGTTGATTGTCATGGGTTTGTGGATGAAGTCAAGATGAACACACAGAAGAATGGTGGCTTGAGTCTGTGTAACTCAGATGGATTTGAGGTTTTTATTCAAGGCTATGATTCTAGTGGTGCAAAGAATGGAGATGGTGGTTTAGTTAAATGGGTTTGAGTTTGAGTTGCAGGCATTGATAGAATGGGGATGTGCAGAATGGTTGAAGTGATAACTGCAGTGGTGTAGGTCGAGCCAAGTGCATCTACTACTGAACATGATGGAATATCAAGCTTGGTATGATTGCCAACGAATGAAGCCGGTGGTACGTGCAAGCGGAGAGCTGCAGGGAGATGGTGCTTCAGATGGTGAACTGAAATATGCAGTTGGAGCTAGTATTTGAGCCGTCAGGTGGCAGGTGTAGGTGATGGTTTTCATGAGCTGTTGGAGTGGAATTGCAGGGATGTTACAGGAAGCTGGAACTGATTTTGTGGACAAGGGGTTGAATAAAAATAGGAGATGCAGATGATGAGCTAGATGGCATTGCGGAACTAGTTGGTTGTGGTGGGTCTTATGGGCGTTGGAATTTGTTGTGGTAATGGATGATGAAGCACGTGAAGATTGGTTAAGGAGCTACTACTGAGGGATGTGATGCTGAGAACTGGGTATTGGAGCAGCTGCAGTTGTAGATGGTGAATGAGGTAGTGTTGTAGTAGATTAGAGTTGAATGGAGGCTGTAAGCAAGTGCAGGTGAGGGTGGTATGCTGTTGGTGGAATGCAGGGTGTATGAGCGATGTTGGTGTGGATGGTTATGCATTGATGGCTGGTAACAGATGGAGGTGCTGCTGGTTATAATGGCACTGAAATGTAAGAGCTCGATAGTTTGGTGAATGGTTGAGCATGGAAGTATTGGACGGAGAACTCCAGCTGTGATAACACGAGAAGCAGTGGAGTTGAGTCCGAGGTTATAATGGCAATGGAGAGAGTGGAAGGCTGTGAGAGATGGTTTGCAATGAACAACCATAATGTCTGAATGGCATGGAAGTCACGGCCAAGATGGCCGTGACTGTTACCGCTTTGTGCAAGTGACTTAGTCGAATTTGAGTTAGCTAGCTAACTCGTTTCTACGATTTTCTTGACCCGTCAACCGTTAAGCACCGTCAACGGTCAAAGATAACAAATCTGAACGGAATATTCTCTAGCCGGTGGCAGTTTTCATGTTACCAGCGGCGACTTTCCGGCGCCGGATTCCGGCCAATTTCCGGCCAAAAACTCAGTTTTTCGGCGAGCGTTTTTGGGACAGATTTTTTACATGGGTTTCTCTCACACGTGGGCTTGGTGGATTTCCAAATAATGGACTTTGAAGACAAAACCTATTTTTGGAAGGAGAAAAAGCTATAAAAAGGAAGTTTTCTACACAATTTTGGATACAACGTTTAATTCTATTCTTGGAGCTTTTGCAGAGAACTACTTCTAGGGTTTGCTTTATTTTATGTTTCATCTTATTTCTTTGAATATTATGATGATGAACTCCATGAATATGAGTAGCTAAATACAATAATTGGTTATGGGATAAAAGTTTATTTCTTCAACCATGTTATTTGATTCTATGAATTAGTTTTGTCTCAATTTTATCGTTTGTGATTCATTATTTATATTATCATATGATTTGAATGCTAGTTTGGTTGAGTCCGGAATCAATTGGATTTGTTTTCATCTCTATAGCTATATTAGGGTTTTCAATACGTAAAAGTTGTTTATCCCTGATTTCGAGTAGCATCTTGTGGTTAATACTTGTAGTGATACATCTTTTTAATCGCATATGAATCATAACCATTGTTAAAACGAATTAGTTCTTTTACACGTTTGTTTGCATTGATTAGTCTTATTTCATAGAACTTATTGCTCTTAGGGAGTTAAATCTAATTGTGATTTGACACTTTAGGTTGCTTTTTAAGTAGATTTCACAATAGCATCTTTTAATGTTGTTTGTGATAAAATCAGGAAATAAACGGGATACTCTTGCGATCAAGATATCCTAGGACTTTTGATAATTGAGATTAAATACCAATTCTAATCATCGATGAAAAATACATGTTTATGAATGATACTATCCCTTAACCAATATCTTCTCCTTATTGATTATTCCAACTATTTACTTTGCTTTATTTAGTTTTATTATTTTGATAAAAACAAAAACACACCTTGGGTTATTTTGGTTACTTAAGAATCTGAAAATTGCATAACAACAATCGCCTCTCTGTGGATATGAACTCTTTCTTATCGAATACTATATTTATATTTAGTAAGTGAGGAAGTGAATTATTTTTGACCCATACGACACGCATCAATTTGCCTGCCAGTAAGTGGATGCTCATACTTCCTATAAAGTTACAAAGAGTTGGTAAGCGAAGCGAAGTAGGAAAGGGCAAGGGATTGGTGCGGCCTACGCCTAAGTCCATGACTTATGCCTTAAGTATGGACAAGACACGGCCATATGATGGTTGCTCATCTTTATTGGAAATTCAGTGATGAATTACCTACGGTGAGGCAAAGCCAGAGATGCATGCGAAGTGCATTGGCATTGGCCCTATGGCCTTACGCCCCTTTTTCAGAACAAGGGTAAGTTGGAAAGGTGTGGAATATAAGTTAGCAGCATCATGCTCCACGAGCATGCTTGCAAGGGCAAGTGAGCGTGCATTTTCCTGGGGATGAGGCCCGGATCGAAGCTTCATCATGGCGCATCGGGGAAGTTACGGCCTGCGGGGCGACGCACCGAAGGCATAATTTTCCGATACGTCACATACGCCATGCGCCTATGGAAAGCCCTTGGCCCCACATGCCAAGCCAAAACCGCACCTAGCCCAAGCTAGTCACGCCATGCACCTATGGAAACCCCTTGGCCCCACATGCCAAGTCAAAACCGCACCTAGCCCAAGCTATCCACGCTATGCGCCTATGGAAACCCCTTGGACCCACATGCCAAGCCAAAACCGCACCTAGCCCAAGCTAGTCCCGCCATGCCAAACGCACTCTGCCTTGGCCCTAGCTATGCTATTCATACCACGCCAAGCCAAACTCCCTTGCCTTGGCCCTAGCCATGCCATGCGCCCAAGATAAACCCTTGGCCCGACATGCCAAGCCAAACCAAATCTAGCCAAGATAGTCGCGCTATGCCAAACACTTTTCCTTGTCCCTAGCCATGCTAGTCACATCATGGCAAGCCAAACGCCATTTCCTTGGACTTAGCCACGCCATACGCCCATGGAAAACCCTTAGCCCCACATGTCAATCCAAAATCGCACCTAGACAAAGCTAGCCATGCCCAAGGCGAACCCTTGGCCCCACATGCCAAGCCTAACCACACCCTAGCCGCGCCACCCTGTTGGCATTCCCTAAGTGACCACCAAAACGAAGACGTGCAAAAATCAACGGTTTCCCTTCAATCACAGGAGAAAATCCTATCCATCCAAGGTTACTAGACGACTCATGGTAACCTTTGGCCCGAAAACCTAAGTTTGGCCACGCCAAACCATGCCATGCCAACGACATACCAACCTAGCCGCGCCATCACGTTGGCCCTCACTACGCGACTACCAAAACGAAGGCGTGCAATAATCAACGGTTGCCCTTCAATCCCAGGAGCAAATCCTAGCCACCCAAGGTTACCAGACGACACATGATAACCTTTGGACCGAAAACATAAGTTTGGCCACGCCAAACCATGCCATGCCAACGACATGCCAACCTAGCCGCGCCACCACGTTGGCCCTCACTACGCGGCTACCAAAACGAAGGCGTGCAACAATCAACGGTTGCCCCTCCTCTCAAGATGAAAAATCTCGACCGTCGAAGGTCACCAGGCTAGCAAGTTTCCCGAGATTGACTTGCCAAGCCACAACAACATGTTATATGTTTTTCAAAAATATTCGAGACATCAACACAAACTAGGGGATCCTCTTTGGGTATTGGTTTGGCGGTTTACAGTGTGAGGCGTACACCACGCCTGTTATAAGGAAGTGTCATAAGGGTGAGGAGGTTAGTAAATACGGGAAGTTATGTGTGAAACGTTCATGGGACATAAAGCACATGCGTTAAAAATTTTATGGGACATCAATTCCATAACGTTAGCAGTTTCATGAAAACTAGTTTCATGCGTTAACCACTTTATGGAACATCAATTCCATGCATACGGCTACCACCTCCTCCCATTTACTTCCCCACTCCTTAATGAGACCGGGGTACGTTTTTACTCCGACTTGTATAAATAGGTCTTACCTATTTCCATTGAACAACAAGTTCATACGGGAGATACAACACTCAGAAATACTTACTTTCTAGCTCACCTTGTTAGCTCACTCACTTTTCTGATACCAAGTCGTAGTAACCAAACTACTCTTCCAGAATCAACTATTCTGGTCTCACCACTTTCCTTGCTTCCCTCCCCAAAACCAACTCATTCTCCTCCACTTTGTGACCGAAGCAAGTCTGGAATGGCCATTTCTTGGTTTAGGACGGACTTGTACAGATCAATCTCTCGAATCTAAAGTACTCCCTTGCAGTACATTATTTAGGGTTTAAATTTTTTCTCACCTGCACACCCGCAATTACCGAAATCAGCAGAAACCATTTTCACCTATAAACACTAGTGGACAACAAATAGTTCAATCCAGGAATGTAGGCATCTTTTAAATTCCTTTTATTTTTGGGATTGTTCCTATGTCAAAAGGGAAGCTAATGGAGTAGCAGATGTAATAGGAAAGAATGCCAGAATTAGTGGTGGTTCAATTTGGAACTCAAATCCACCTGATTTCCTTTTAAACTCTATTCAGAAAGATCAAAATTGTAACCTGGTTTAATTAGTAATGAAGAAGAAGAAGAAATAGAATATAATGACACACAGGTGGCTTCTCATATTCGTGGTATACTATCAAGAGTTTCAGAGGTAAACATGCATTTGTATGATTTTACTCAATTAATCTTTGGGAAACTTAATCACTAATTCACTGAAAAAAAGTTTCTATTTGGAATTTGATTATTACATTCTTAGACTAAGTTCATTTCCTTGGGGGTAGTAGGGTGATACAACCGATTATTATGAGTTGGTGGGGAAATTGAATTAGTCGGAGTCTAGAGATCTATATCCTGATGACGTCGCGTCGCTTGTGGTAAGAAGAATAATAAACATTCAGCTTTTTATACCTTTTCTTTCTCTTCTGCTTAAATATTTGTTTATGTCTTCACATATATATTCATTCTTCAGAAGATCTTAATAGGTTTATCGGGAGCAGTTCGCGTATTATATTGATGTTGTTCTTCATCAAACTCTTACGAAAGCTGTAAGTTAAGTTCATGCGTGTTGATGTCAGAAAGAAATGGGGATTTTACAATTTGCATCTTGTAATTTTCTCATGTGTTTCAGATTTTCGCGTTGAGTATCTGGAAATATAATTCGGATGTTATGGATACGTTGGTGGACCTGATAATTCGACTGGTACCTTTTTATTAACTTGTATATTTATTTGTCCTCCCCCACCCCATACACTAGTTATTTGGTATCTTAAAGATTGTATGTTTCATATTAATATCATAAGATACCAGCGGATATCTGGACTCATCTTTGGACATGCTTGTTAAAATATTTACACTGCACCAGTCTTTCGTAAACGAGCTGAATAAACTTCTTGGAGTAGTAAAAAAGGAACAAATGCTTGATCGGGTGCATTCAACATTGATAAGCATCACCGAGTTGATGCCTCTTGCACCTTCGAGATTAAGCCTCATACTTGAACAGTGGATGCCTCACATTCCCGTTAAGCAAGAAGTGAGTATTTTGGTTTCTTGGTCTAAAAGTTCTTTCTGGTGGAATTTCGTAGTTGAATACATAATATTGAGGTACGTATACGCGTCTTTACTAAGGATGTTAGTTGTAAGAAGTGTGAGTTTTCAGTTTTATTGTTTTCATGTACACTAAAATTGTGATATGGCTTAACAGTTATGCTTCTTTTGAATTAGGAAAATATGGGAAATGCCCTAAAATCGGTTGTCATCTTGGGGATATGCCTAGATGGAATTTTGGATGGCTGGGGTGCAATATGATATCGCACTCAACTTTCAATGCTCCCACACCCCGGCGAAAGTATTACAGGATGAATCCACAAGTGAAACTTCGAAGGTGACGAAGTCTACAGTGTAGCAAAAGAACCTTCTATGCAAGAGCGGTTGAAAACACCTATCAGTTTTTTAGACTCGGGGGCCCCTAATGAAGGAAGAACCACAATGATCCCTTGGTGGTTACGATGGCTATCTCAGTCCCAGAACATGAAGGCGAGGAAGAAAAGCCTAAGGAATTTCCCTGGGCCATGCCTAAAATACTAGTATACGGAGGGAGTTCTGTTGAAATCTTGTTTTATGAAACATTCATCCAAATGGGTCTTAGAGATGAATGCCTAATCCCTTACACCTATAACATATTCGGTTTAAATGGCTCATCGACCCGACCAAGGGGAGAGATCCCCCTAGAAGTTCGAGTAGGAAAAATCCTCACTCTAACCAATTTTTGTGTAGTAAATTTACTTTCACCCTACACAACCATTGTTGGGCGATCCTGGGTTCATGGGATCAAAGGAGTTGCCTCGACCTACCATCAAAGACTAAGGTTCCGATCACCCGATGGGATAGCAGAGATCGTTGGAGACTCAGGCGAAGCTAAGTACTGTTACAACATGGACGTCCAGCATGAAGAAAACAGGGTAAAATCCCCAAAGGAAAAGGAGAAAAATGCCAAGAACACTAAAAACCAAGATGATATAAATGCCTACGTAATAGTGGAAAGCATAACGAGGTACTCTAACAATGTCCCAATCTCAGACTTATCAAAGAAGATTTTATAGCAATTACAGGACCTCATTGATGTTGGAGAACTCAAAACAAACCTATTAGCCTTAGAACTCGCAAAGGAAATGAATGACACAACAACCAAAAACCTGGAACTAGTTAAGATTGTAACTTTCCTCAATAGAGAGGAAGAAGGAAAGCTCGATGCCTCTGATAGGCACACGGGAGATATGCCTGGGAGAGATTCAGAATTTTGTCAATACCACTTAAAAAATGATCCAAAGTACAACAAGCCTATGAGGCAAAAGTTTCGAAAGGTGACATTGGAGTATCATAAGGCGATTCAAAATAATCTAAAGTAAATACAGATATCAGAAGTTATCCGAGGAGAACAAACGCCCAACATGGTGATAATACCGAAGAAAAACGACAGAGCACGAATCTGCATTAACAAGGCTTGTCCAGGAGACAACTTTCCGATCCCCGATATCGATCATCTTGTGGAAGCCACATCTGAATAGACGGATACTATGGTTATAACCAAGTCCCACTCGGCGAGAAAAATCAGAAGCATAATGCCTTCTTCACTCCCCAAAGTCTATACGGTTACCCTAATGAAGCTATCGATGATATTCTCAAGATGAAGCTAGACAGACACGGGACTAGCCGATATGACCAATTACGCAATGTACTATGTGCCTATCGGACCATACGAAGAGGAGCAACAAGGATGGCCCCATTCATTTTCACATACGATATAGAAGCGATCGTACCGACTGAAGCAATGATCCTAACGACAAACACCGATACTTGGTCAAAGAACCTCAAATCAGACATGATACTCACCAAGCTAGACGATCTCGAGGGAAACCAAGAATGGAAAACTACCATCGGAGGTTAGCCCGAGAATAAAACAAACGTGTTCATCAGAGGAAATTTAGCCCAGAAAATAAAGTCTGTCGCGAGATCACTCCATACCAGCATGAGTCAGAAAAACTTGCTCCCATCAAGGAAGTACCAATAAAAATCATCGCTAAAGCAGGCGATGGAGCATACAAATTTTTCAAACCAACGGGGAAGAACTAGACCTCCCAGGGAATATCAAATACCTCAAGCCATATAACGCTTAAACAACTTATAGCTTAGGAAGATAAATCATGAAATGGGATTCGAATCCATATCTAAAAGGTCATTATGCCTTAACAATATGTACTAGGGATTTATAAACCCTCTTTTGAGAATAATAAAATTAGTTCTTTTGCGTGCTTATTTAAGTTACTTTTATTTTTACTAGTTCATTTTTCTCTTGTAATTTTTTGGTTTTATTTTTCGTTTCATATTTTCTTATATTTGCATAATCATATCATACTTATATTATAACAAAATCCCATCAAAATTGCACGGTGATAGCCATACCTTCCATTCTACAACGAATGATGCGAGTAAAATACCTAAGCTGCCAGAGACGGAACACAGACCTAAGGCAATGGCATCTAGATGAATGAAGCAGGGGACACCCTAAGCTACCTAAGATGGGGACATACCTAAGGTAATTCCATCACGATCACGAAATCGGATGATGTCCTGCCATAACAGGAGATATCCAAAATCAAGGTACTTACCTAAGATAGGAACAGACCTAAGGAAAGAATCACTTGACCGAGATACTTCCATTCAAACAATGGTTAGTAAGCAAGTGAATCACACAACTGATCACTCAACCCAGGGGCAAGTGTAACCTAAACATGACACTATAAAAAAAACCAAGTCCATAAAGGCACCAGACCAAGGCGAGAAGGGAAATACGGCATACTCTCAAACCCAACACCATAAGAGATGACCTACCCAATTAAGGAGCTGATTACTCCTTGGCTTTGTCACCCATTGTTGGACCCAGAGAAGGCACAAAATCTCCTCTGAGCCACCAAAAATAAACACATCATGTGGTATAACTTAACTAAAAGCAATTGTCATCCATATAAACAGCTACTTTAAAAAGAAAGTATCATTGCCTCCCACATATGAGGACTATAAATTAACAAAAGCAATTGTCATCCATATAAATATCTACTTCAAAAAGAAAATATCATTGCCTCCCACATATGAGGACTTATCAAAGCATAAGTAGCGCAATAATTCCTCCAAAACAAATGAGGACTTCCCAACCAAATAATGTTTTTTCACATCAACAATACGAGACCGGAGCATAAAAGAAAGTAAATAAAAAGTTCTTTAAAAGAAGGGACTACACAAGCAAGAAAATTTTCAAACTTAAACCCTCCCACCGCTAGGTGCACCTTGCTCAATGTCCATCCTATCCTCGCCCTCAGCAGTTTCGGGAGCAACTTTTTCGGACTCGGGATCGACAGGTTGAGGAGGTACCACAACATTAGTAGCAGCAGCAGTGTCCCTTTGGCGATCACGAAGAATGGCAGCCCTGCAAGAATTGGCTATCATAACCTTGTACTTAGCATGAAAGTTTCTCAATGTATGATTCTTTTCAACACGTTCCGCCTCCATCTCTTCCTCGTGGTTATTCACCAATTCATTGAGTTCCTCATCAAGTCTCCGTCTTGACACCTTCTCTTCCTCCAACTGCCTCTCCAGCTCAGCGATGCGCTTACGAGCCTCTGCAAGAGAAATCAAAGGAAAGAGTAAATATAAAAAAATTAAAACATTAACGCTTAAGGTACATAAAAATAAAAATACACTAATAGGCAACCTTGATATTCAATCAAAACAAAAGCTAAGGTCTATTACACTTGGGCCTTTTGATTATCTAAAGCACTAATTTGCGCTTCAACAGGAGTTATGGAGGCATCGCCAGCAGGGCACGATAACATGTGTCTATTGCATTCCTTTTCGAGCTGGATGAAATCTCGCTTGAGACTCACTAATTCTTCCCTATCATCCTCTGCCTGCGCTAGCAGCGACATATGGTCCGATTGCCATTCAATCATCCCATCCTTTTGAATTCGGATGAGCTTGATCTCATCCTAACAAGTCATAGTTTTCCGCTTTACTATATCTAACATCGCACGAAGCTCAACGATGCGATCTTGATGAATATCCACATCCTTCTGAAGTTGTGCATTCTCACGTTCTAAGGAATCAATCTCGCATTGGTGAAAGCTCACATCGAGCCTCAGATTACACAGTTCCCTAGCATGCCTATGACCGGTATTATCTACCCTTTCATCCAAATGTTTAATAGTGGATACCAATAGAGGGGACTAATTTAGAATTCTAGAACCTACTATGGCGATGGAAACTTAGACAATGGGTAAATAAATACCTTCAAGCTCTTTTTTATCCTGACAATGGGATAGAGACTCTTGCTTGACCATCTCTATAACGAGACACAGATTCTGTTTCTCGTTCTTAGCATCCCTAGCTCGCTTCCTAGTAACGCGATTCTCAGACAACATGCCAACACGAAGGTTGTTTCTCTAGCAAATTGAACAACATCACCAGTTAGAAAATTTTCAACTTGAGCAATGCAAAAAAAGCATGCCATTACGTATTTTGTCAAAATTTAAATACATACATCCAACACAAGATGTTGCTGGGCGGACTTTGGAAAAAAAGTTAAATACATACAGCCAACACAGGTTGTTGCTCCAAGCACAATACCTTCATTCCCTCGGATCCACCACTAAAAATAAAAGTAGACGAGCTAAAAGAACCTTTTGAAGAAAAAGGAAAACCACCAGCAAAAGTACTTGGTACGCCAGTACTAAGACCAACACTAGGAACCACATGAACAATATCACCAATACCACCACCATCCAGAGACCCTATATTAGGGGAAACACCCTTGTCAGTGAGATTACTCACATGGGGCATTCTAACATCCGATGACGTAGTAGTGCCACCGTGATTGATGGAATCATCCAACAAGGTTTTGTCAATATCATCAAAAAATGCATCACCAAGATCAACTATTTCATTCTCACCAAATATAACATCAATATCAATACCAAGAGCATGTTTTTCAACCTCCACTGGAGCAGTAGAGGGCTCAGAACCATCAGTAACCCACCCACCCCCCACCCCCCCCTGCCAAAACACTCAAGCAACATCAAACACTATGGCATAAAATAGGGGAAAAATATATATACATTAATAGTAAAATAGTATTTTCTACCTTAGCATCCTCAATATCCCGAGCAGTTTGTGATGGATGCCTATGAGGAGGGACCTATTTAAGCACCCATGGATTATAAGCCAGCCGATGATTGTGTATCTCGGGAACCCCAGTAAGAACATCGCCAGCCTCATTCCAACCATAAATGTAAGATCCCATAATGCTAAAAGGAGCAAGGATCTACTTGGGATCGTTCGTCATGCGAAGCGTATATTGACTAGGGTTGGGAGGATCCAAATCAGACATCAGAGGAGGATCTCATAGAGGTTTCCGAGACCTAGAAATCCCAACTCCAAATCCCTTGAAAGTATCAGACTGTTGACACCAATAGTTCTCCACGAAGGTTGAAGGCGCATACAACTCCTTTTGTTCTGGGACAAATTCGTTCATCCTGTGCTCAATAACCTTACCTTGGCTTCGCCGAGAACATTCTCACGCGATCCTATAGAAATTTCCATTGGGATGAAATATAGATCGCTAAAGATTGAGCATAATAAGTACCTCGTAGTAAAGGAATCGAGAGGACAATACAAAGGAAAGCGTAGCCCAACATCGAGTTGGCCAACATGCACGATGATCTCGTTGGGACCACCAGGGTTGTCTTCAAGAAGTTGTTTCGATAAAATACTGGGCCGACCCTCTGGAGTGGCAAAACTAACTTCAAATCTTTAAAGGAGATGTTTGGCCTTCACCATGTACAAGAAGTCGGCATCAGACATTCCTGAAGAATGGTTGGTACTAAGAGTCCTCATCAGAGCCTTACCAGCACTATATAAAGTAGACAGAAGAAAAGAATTAGAACTTATGCCGGAAAAAATTGGCAAGAACACCACAAAAAAGATGGAGACGATAAAAACTCCAAAGTTGCAGAAAAATGGCGAGAATCATTGATGATCACATAAAAAATACACAGTTTAAAAGAACGGTGTAAACCATCGACGAAAACAAAAAACAAAAAGTAAAACAAAAAGAATGACCTTACCGTCTGTGAGTTCGAGAAGGACAGTTTCTCCTAAACATAGTGAGCTTATTTATAGGAGACAAGAAGTTAAGAAGTAACATCAAGAGACAAAGGAGAGAAAGAATAAAAAAAGTTTTGAACCCTGAACACAAGAAATAAAGACATTATTCTCTTCCTTCAAAAGGTTTTATAATAAACCAATAGATAACCAACAAGTGCCTCAAGTCAACAGGTAAAAGCACACTAAAGGTGCAGACGTGGCGAAAATCTCGGACGTGGCGATAAATAAGGAACAATTACGAAGTTTTTTTCCCATCATGCCCTTGGAACGTTGCAAATAAAATGAGAAAAATGTGAGGGTAAATTACCCGATGGCCATTTGTCAACATCTGAAGGGATGAACTTCTAATAAGATGATAAGTTGGAAATATTGAATCATCCTCTAGAAAGATGATCTCGCCTGAATCGAGACACCTGCAACGAACATTACATGAAGGACGCGTGTGAGGAGTGGTCTAATCGATTCAGTCGGTCAAGTCTAAAAAGAAGGACTGCATTTAATGAAAAATCATAAGAGGCGTGGGTAAAACTACATCATATCAGAAGACTCGGACGATCTATATTGTAACCCAAAGGTAAAGCAGCACGAAGTTTCCCAAGGAAGAGCAGTACGATGACGTACATGACGAGATAACTCGAAGAGGGAACCAAGCATACCACCATGAGGGATAGTATAGAGCTCGTCCGAAGTATCGAGGAGGTGTACGATAGCTCCACCAGCTCGACGAGACCAGGCCTTCACAGGTCCAATTTGCCTATAAATACCAGTCCATGTAGCAGGAGATGGACAGCTTAACTGATGTATTATTATATGGTATTTCTAAAGATAATTCCTGAGAGATATCTAGATAGAGAGAGTTAAAGATCTAAGTGATATTTGTAACTCTTTCAAGGGTAAGACCTTATAATCAATAAGAAAATATCTTCTTAATTTCCCGTGGACGTAGGTATTCATGGCCGAACCACGTTATATGCTTGTGTCAATCTTTACTTTCATGTTCTTTACATCTTGTTTATCATTGAATCTTGAATTTTTAGGTAGTTTATAGCCTTTAGATTCACTTGGGTGTAGTCACCAGAATATATATAACTACAACAAGCATACACACGTACATTTGGGAAAGTGGTGAATATTAGCTATATGCAACAATAGTTTGCGTGGCCTATCGAATACCGAATTGTATAGTCAGGTCCGTCTTAGGCACTAGGCGAGATAGGCGGTTTCCTAGGGCCGTAATTTGATGGGGCCCAAAATCTATTTTTTTTTATTACCTATATTCAATAGTTCGTGTGAGAATACGGGAATTTTTTTTTCCCTCTTTCCTTTTTTCACGAACAGACAAAGACAAAGTCAAACTACGAATGGAGATCTCAATCACAATCAATTAATCAACATCATCAATTGATAAGATTTGAGACAAGGTATTTCAATTTCTTACTTATTATTGCAAACTAATTTGTTGTTTATGATTTTTATCATTTGAGTAAACTTTGTTAGGGTTTTGAATCGTATGCCAAGTTTGGGAATTGAGATATTTATCAATTCTGATTAGACAAACATAAATTGTGGCTTTTAGGTGGTAATTAGAATTAAATATTTGGATTTTAACTAGAATTAGAATTGTGGTGTCTTGTGGATTGTTGTGGTTTAGTTATTTTTGATAATCCTTTTTCTTTTTAGTTTTGATCACAAGATCAAGATAATTCATTGTATTTGTATGAGACTGATATATTTTAGTTTCCCCCCACTTTTTGTTTACGTAAGGGAACACACAATTGACCGACAAGACAACAATCATGGTTAGAAAGCAAAAAAGTGTACACGCTAAAGCGATAATACGACAAAGAAAGGATGACGTCGAAAGATCTCAAGATGGAGATATGTTTAAATATTTGGCACCAACAATCATACAGCACACAAGGGACAATGGAAGCGATGAATACAGGGAAACATATATACAATTTCTTTTCAACTCTACAAAACGTTGGACAGTGTTTAAGACCATTATCTGATACTCGATGGGAAAGTCATATTGAATCTATCAAAGCAATCTGATTTCAAGCTCCAGAAATAAGAGATGCTTTACAAGAGCTATCAACTTCTGTTGATTTTGATGCGAAGATAAGGGGTACTGCTTGTTGGAATCTTGCAACAATAAACAACTCGTTATATGTAAAAGAATTGACGAAAAATAACTTTATCACAAACAACTTGACGAGGGCAGAATCACAGGTTTAACAAGTTGTCCTTAACACATTAGTTCGTAGGTACACTCAAGTTGAGTAATGCTAAACCCCTCACAGCGAAGATGTGTCCGAGATAAGACTGCCCGATATAACTTGAGTTAGCACAACGCAAGTTACCCTCTCTTTGAACTCAACAACTGGGATGGAAGTAAAAAGCATTGAGAAACCCTAGACGAAAGAAGGATTTTCGGTGTGTTTTCTAAACAGGTTTTCGAGTAGTATTTATAGGAGACGATTACTTGGAAATCAAGTTAGATTTAAGTTTCTATATAAAACAAGTTTTTTGTAAAACAAATAAAAACCGAAAAAAAGAATTCTCTTATAAATAAAACACTTAACAAAATTATTTTTGGAATTATTTCACAAGGAAAAACTAGAAAAAATAATATTGAGTAGACACGCGACTTGGTGTATGTTGTACGCGCATATGCATGGGTCGAAACATGTATTTTTCGGCCCACCCGCTCCACCCACATTGTTTTACAACATATCGATGAGTACATGGTTATATAGTGGAGATCCTTCTCTATTATACTCAATGTGGGACTAAAGAGAGATTGATTCACTCAAAGAAATGAGTGAGCATCCATAGAACCCTTAGGTCCTAAGATAAAACCACACCAAGACCAAAACAATTTATTAAAACTCATTTTTCTCCAACAATCCCCCACATGAATGAAATCTCGGAAAACGAAAAACTCAAAGTAAGGAAAATACCATTTAAGAAAAGGTGTCCATAAGGTCTTGAACCCTTACTTAGTGAGAAGTTCCCGGAACTACTTGCTAAACAGTGAACCTAGTCTTGAACTGGTAGCAATTGGTGTAATTCGCAAAAACCACCATACATGATATCCTCCTGGCGTTGATAAGTTCGTGTCGTTTTGTTCAATTTGACCCTGGACATATCCTATTTCTAAGAATGCTCTAGAGAATTAGCTCAATTCTCATAGGAAGTGGCCCCACTTCCACATTCATATAGGTGAGTTCCATCAAAAATGTTTACTGCTACACCCCACTTCAATCTTAAAATGAAACTATGGAACTCATTAAGACTTATTTAAAAGTCATCCTCCACATGCAGTCACACTATCACATCAACATCATAGGGAAGGGACAAAAAATAAAATTCTATTATAGTGTTTACCTTTACTCAGCATAAATTAGTTGTCTCATTCGAAACCTTGATCTTGGGATCTCCAATCAACAATGTTGAGTATCCTTCATGCCAAGTTTAATTATTGAGACTAAGCCCCATCCCCTCGATGATTTACTAACTATCTCATTGGACAAACCTCTCATCAAAGGGTCCGCGATATTCTCCTTAGACCTTGTCCAATTTATGGAAATAACGCATGTTGAGATTAGTAGTTTCAAAGAATCATGTCTTCTACGCATATGTATATACTTTCCATTGTAGAAGCTATTCTTAGCTCTACCTATTGCAGAGTTGCTTTCACAATGTGTAGATATAGCTGGCACAGGCCTATGCCAGAGAGGAATATCTTATAAAAAGTTTCTTAGCCATTCAGCCTCCTCTCCTGTTTTATCTAATGCAATAAACTCTGATTCCATAGTGGAACTAGCTATACATGTTTGTTTGGAACTCTTCCAAGATACAGACGCACCTGCTAGAGTGAATACATAACCACTTATAAACTTAGACTCCTCTGAGTCTGCAATCCAGTTTGCATCGCAAAATCCCTCAAGGAAGGCAGGGTACCCTTGATAATTCAAACAAAAGGTCATTGTTAACTTTAAGTACCTCAGCACTCTAATAAGTGCATCCAAATGCATCTACCCTGGAATACAAGTATACCTTCTTAACCTACTCACAGCATAAGAAATGTATGATCTCGTACAATTCATCAAATACATCAGACTTCATAGTATAAACATGTCATCAACATACAAGCATACAATCACACAGGCATCCTTGACAAGTTTAGTATAAACACACTTATCAGATTCATTAATTCTAAAACCACTAGAAATCATCACATGATCAAACTTCTCATGCCACTGTTTAGGTGCTTATTTCAATCCATAAAGAGACTTAACCAGTTTACATACTTTCTTTTCATAACCTTTAACTACAAAGCCCTCAGGTTGTTCCATATAAATTTCTTCATCCAACTCACCATTAAGAAAAGTTGTCTTTACATCCATTTGATGTATCTCTAGATTATGGACAGAATCTATAGCAACTAACATCCTAATGGAGCTAATTTTACTCACTGGCGAATAGGTGATGAAGAAATCTATACCTTCTATTTGTCTGTAGCCTTTAGCTATCAACCTAGCGTTGTATTTTTCAATAGTTCCATCTATCTTACGTTTTCTTTTGAAAATCCATTTACAGCCTATGGCCTTACACCCTGGAGGTAAATCTACAAGTTCAAAAGTACCATTTTCTCGAAGGGAATCCATTTCACTAATGGAAGATTCTTTCCACCATGGAGCTTCTGGACAAGTCATGGCTTCTCTATGAGTCTGAGGATTAGACTCGGCTAGGTATGTAATGCAACCAGGATAGGTTTTCTTAGTTTTAGCCCTTTTACCTCTTCTAGGTTCTACTTCTGGTTCATCTTCCTCTAAAGGTAATGACTGACTAGTTGAAGGCATGTCTAGGGGATCATCAATACATCTCTTATGAGGATCACGTTTTAATGGAAAAATATTCTCAAAAAACTCAGCATCCATAGACTCCATGATAGTATTCAAACCTATGTCAGAAATTTCAAAACTCACAACCATAAATCTATGAGCACTAGAATGCTCAGGATAACCTATAAAAACACAATCAACGGTTTTGGGTCCTATCTTATTTTATTAGGAGGAGGGATGCCCACCTTTTCGAAGCACCCCCACACTTTGAAGTAATTATAAGATGGTTTTCTACCTTTCGATAACTCATATGGAGTTTTATCTGATCCTTTAAAGGGTACTCTGTTCAGGATGTAATTGGCGGAGAGGATAGCCTCCCCCCACAAATTTGAAGGTAATCCTGAACCAATCAACATGGCATTCATCATATCCTTAAGGGTACGGTTCTTACATTCAACTACACCATTGGATTGAGGTGAATAAGGGGTCGTAGTCTCATGTATTATGCCATGTTCTTCGCAGAATTCTCCTACAGGAATTTCATACTCACCACCAGGGTCAGACCTAATAGTTTTATTGGTAGTATTCAATTGGTTTTCGACTTCACTTTTATATATCTTAAAGGCTTCTAAGGCATCGTCCTTCCCTCTAAGTAAGTAAACATGGCAGTACCTCGTACAGTCATCTATAAAAGTAATAAACCATTTTTTACCACTTTTTGTTTGAACTGACTTCATATCAACCAGGTCTGAGTAGATTAAGTCTAAGGGTTTAGAGTTTCTCTGGAAATTCTTATTGAATGATTTCTTAGCATGCTTAGATTCTACGCAAATATCACACTTATGATTTTTATCTAAAGTTAATTTGGGTATGTAGCCTACGCTATCCATTTTATGCATTGATTTATAATTTACATGACCAATTCTACCATGCCAAACGTTCAATGACACACACATGTAAGCAGAAAAATCATTCAATTTCAATTCATGACATGTTACATTAAGTTTATATAGACCCCCAGTCTTATAACCCTTACCCACATAATCATTTCCCTTAGTTACTATATGTTTTCCAGACTCAATTGTAACTTTAAAACCCTTATCATCCAAAACAGGACAAGAAACAAGATTTTTGCAGATGTCTGGAACATGAAGAATTTCATCCAATGTGAGAGTCTTTCCAGATGTGAGCTTCAGACCAACCTTTCCTTTTCCTGCAATATCTTATGCAGATAAGTTACCCATATAGAGTTTCTCTCCTTCCCACACCCTCTGGTAGGAGGTGAACAGGTCTTTGTTCCCACAAACATGCTTGGTAGCTCCAGAGTCTACCCACCAATCCATAACATTGGTCACCAAATTAACTTCATACACCACAGCAGAAAACTCTTCTTTGCTCTTCTCAACCAAGTTAGCATTATTATTCTTATCCTTACGTTGTCTACAATGAACTGCCATATGACCAGTTGTTCCACACACCGAACAAGGACTCTTAATTTTAATAATGCTAGATTCTGGTTTACGTAACGTACCTTTTTTGTTAGGTCCATGCTTCGAGTTGTGATTGTTCTTGTCACTTTTTCCAGCTTTGGATAACTTGTGTTCAGACATATGAGATTTGTTCGCCATGTCCCTTGCAGATGAAACATTCTTGTCTTTGGTGCACAATATCTCTTCCACTTGAATCTTATTTCCCAATTCCACCATGTTGATCTCGCCAGTTTCATGTCTCAGCTTTTTATTGTACTCTGACCAAGAAGATGGTAGCTTCTCAATCACTGCAGATAATTGAAAAGTCTCATCAATGACCATACCTTCAGCAAGAAGCTCGTTAATGATTTGTTGAAATTCAAGGAATTTATCAACAACAGACTTATCATTCGTCATCTTGAACTCCATAAATTTTTCTACCAGAAATTTCTTGCTTTCGGCAGTCTCAGCTTGATACTTTTCTTCTAACGAAGTCCATAAATCATAATCAGTCAAGTTGTCTTTATCATTGTAAAAATCATACATAGCATATTCCAAACCGTTCATGATATTATTTTTAGCCATATAGTTACCCCTCGTGTAAAACGCTCTATCTTCATCAGTATTCACTTCAGCATCCATCAAAACATCAAGAGGACCCTGCAGTACTGCGCCCAATTAATGATTGCTCAGAAAAAACAGCACCTTGGATTGCCATCTCTTGAAATCCTTTCCGTTAAAATTCGGTGGTCTTTCAACGTTGATCTTTTTTTCCATTATTGACATCGTTGCAAGAAAAAATTAAAGTGTTAAGATTGTTGGAATCTTGCAACAATAAACAGCTCGTTAGATGTAAAAGAATGGACGAAAAATAATTCTATTTCAAACAACTTGACGAGGGCAGAATCACAGGTTCAACAAGTTGCCCTTAAAAGATTAGTTCACAGGTATACTCAAGTTGAGTAATGCTAAACCCTCACAGCGAAGATTTTTCCTGGATAAGACTGCCCGATATAACTTGAGTTAGCACAACGCAAGTTACACTCTCTTTGAACTCAGCAATGGGGATGGAAGTAAAAAGTATGGAGAAACCCTAGACAAAATAAGAATTTTCGGCGTGTTTTCTAAATAGGTTTTCGAGTAGTATTTATAGGAGATGATTACTTGGAAATCAAGTTAGATTTAAGTTTCCGTATAAAACAAGTTTCTTTTAAAACAAATAAAAACCGAAAAAAGAATTCTCTTATAAATAAAACACTTAACAAAATTATTTTTGGAATTATTTAACAAGGAAAAACTAGAAAAAATAATATTGAGTAGACACGCGACTTGGTGTATGTTGTACGCACATACTCATGGGTCGAAACATGTATTTTTCGCCCCACTCGCTCCACCCACATTGTTTTACAACATATCCATGAGCACATGGTTATATAGTGGAGCTCCTTCTCTATTATACCCAATGTGGGACTAAAGAGAGATTCATTCACTCAAATAAATGAGTGAGCATCCATAGAACCCTTAGGTTCTAAGATCAAACCACACCAAGACCAAAACAATTTATTAAAACTCATTTTTATCCAACACTGCTTACTCTATATTGACCCGAGAGATTGATAATTTTGACCTTATACTTGGCATGGTTGTTCGGCATAGAGCACTTTTTGCGGTTAACTCTGTGAGCATTAAACTTCAAACCAAAGATATGAATCTTGATGATGCTGTTACTAAATTAAAAGATCTTATTTCTTTCTTTAAGGATTACAGAAAGGATGGGTTTGAGGAGGCATTGGAAGAAGCTAAAACACTTGCAACATCTTTGAATATAGAGCCTGTTTTCTATGAGGTACAAGTAAGAAAAAGAGAGAAGCACTTTGATAAAATTGATGAGATAGAGGAAGTACAACCACCACTACAAGGTATGTAAGCTTTCTGAGCTGAATACTTCAATTATATAATGGACCAAGCTATTTCTTCTCTCAAACGTAGGTTTAAACAATTTCAAGCATACGAGGAAACTTTTGGGTTTTTGTTTCATATAGAAAAATTAAGGTCTCTTGATGATAATATTTTAAGGGATTCTTGTGTTAAACTTGAAAAATACCTAATCTATGAAATGAAATTAGATATTAATGGGAATGAGTTATATACGGAGTTGAAGGTTTTACGAAGTTTTTTGCCTAAGGAAGCTGGAATGGCTATCGAAATGTTGAATTTCTTAACGGATATGAGCGGCTTCTATTCAAATGCGTCTATTGCATACATAATTTTATTAACAATCCCTATTACAGTTGCGTCTGCAGAGAGAAGTTTTTCGAAGTTAAAGTTGATCAAGTCCTACCTGCGATCAACGGTGTCTCAAGAGAGATTAAATGGACTCGCGATGTTCTCTATTGAAGCGGATATGCTACGTAGTATTGACTATGACAGAATTATAAATGAGTTTGCAGTGGTAAATGCCGAGAGGTCGATTTTTACATCCATTACTAGCATTGGGTCTTCTTCAAAAAAATGATAAATGTTTGTAGATATTACACTCGAATCATCATTTACTGTCACGTAAATTTTTTGTTTGTTAGTATTACACTTGAATCATCATTTGCTGTCAAGATTTTTTTTTGTTGTAGTGTGTGGGTGATTTTGTAATATAGAAAAGGCCCCATGTATAGTGATTTGTTATGTTCGCCTAGATCACCATAATATTGTAAGACGGCCCTGTGTATAGTGACATAACTTAAATTCTGATCATACTTGGCCATTAATTGTTCTGGGCGTATGAAGTATGAACATGAAAAGTACCTTAATTTAGCTTTATTTACGTTTTTGCTAAAAGTAACTATATATATGCGTGTGGATACTCAATAATCAATATAAATTGTTTCGATAATGAATAGGCTGTAACAATGATCAAATCACAAGATAATCCTTAACATTAAAAACAATAAAAATCACAAAAGAGAAATAGATGATACACAAAGCATTCATGAATAATTGAATATAGTGGGAGAACAAAAAGTTTCATAAAAGCAGCTTCATCATGACTGAATATATATAGTGGGATCGCATGAATTGTCTTTAATCTTTTCTTTTGCTGTTGGATGTTGTTGCCTATGAATAATAGAATCTATTTGAGTGGAATGGAATTCTTCATTTCTATTATTCTCTCTCCAGCTTTAGAATCCAAGTTGCCCATCTTAGTGGAGTTTAGGATATTTCTTTGTTCTCTTTACTCTTAGTTTATCAGATTATTTCTTCGTGAGATCAATTATGATCAATATTTTCTATTAGGTAGAGTTCATTATTATACAACCAATTGTGGGGTATGTTTTACAGATAATTTGTAAAAGGGTGTATGTTTTTTCTCATATTAGGGTCTCAGTTGTAAAGCATACCTCTATGCGTTTGGATCGTAAACTCACCCCAAAACTATGCATTTGAGTTGTGTGTGAGTCTACGACCCAAATACATCAACTGCATGTTACACGACACATCCTAAAAGTCATTCCTTTTACAAAATAAATCAATTATTTAATACTCCTGCTTGGGTCAACAATAAGTCGTCCATGCATCAACTACAAAGTGATCATTACTCGGAAGGTGCCTGCCTACTTTAATGAATTCCATTTTGAATAGTTTATTTCAAAAGTTAAACTTTTATGATCGTCCAATTGGATAAGTAGAAGAATTTTCCAACAATACCTTTACCTTTAGAGAAGGTTGAGAAAGGTCCAGTTATTTTTTACGCAAGCATTGAGTTGGGTAGATCATTATGCCTTTTGAGTTTTAATTGAGCGTTATTACGTCTAACTTGCGTCTGCCCGACATAAAATCAAATTTGCCTACAAGGGTTAGACAATCTCTAATCTGCTGTCTGGACACCATGCAGATGTCTAAACTGAATAAAAATGCAAACTGCCCAATCGAAAGTACTCTAATGGAAATATAAGAATTGGAGACTAACACAGAGCATTCATCGTAAAATGAATTAGTGAATGTTGTGGAAGAAGAAGTTACAAAAAGCAGCAGTCAGTTCATGACTGAGCACTGCATCTTCACTTTTTTCCTGGCTTGTAATGGGATTGTAGAGATCTTTTCTTTTCCTTTTTAGTTTTCATGATTGACTGATCAGTCTACGACTATATACAGTGGGTTGTAACTTTTTTTCTTTTCACTCTCCACTTAATTCCCTTTAGACTCCCACTTGCCATCTTAGTGGAGTTTGGATACTTATTATCTTGATCACTTGATGTTATTATTCATATTCTTCAATTTCCATTCGTCTCTCCTATTTCCGTCATCCTGCTTTACTCATTTGAGTTTCTTCTCCTGCAAAGATAACCAAAACAAAAACGAACCATGCTTTCGTAAGTAAATAACCATTATTAGCTTCTGCCAACATATATACTTATCAACTGTTACCATGAACAAAAAGTCCAAAGAAACAATGGCCAGTAGTTCTGAAACCACTCTTTTTAACCTTATGGAATCTCAAGCACATACACTACAACAAATATCAGAGACTTTAACAAGTATGAACAATGGAATTCCAGTAAATGATCTAAATAGTCCTAACATCATTCCGAATAACCAGTTAAGGCCTTTTAATTTTAACAACAATCATCAAACTGAAATAAACGAGGATGGTGAAGTTGAAACCCCGAAATCAGCCAGTGAACAACAAGGTAATCGAGTCTCTCTCTCACTCTCTCTCTCTATATATATATGTATACATATGCTATAAAAACTTGGGTTATTTTCCTTTGGCACCCAGGTTTATGACCAGAAGTGGTGTTTACTATACACTGATTCCCTTGCAAGCAGATCTGAACGCTTTTTCTTTTTCTGACACACTGAACACTTAATATATCTGCATGCAGAATTTCTGTTCCAGTCGTCAATAAAGTTTTTATTTTTTTTAATTACGCGCTATTCAATATTGTCTTAATTGGTTGTCGTTTTTTATTTTGAGGGGTAAATCTAATATATCTTTACTCTTGATTGTCAAACAAATTAAGGAGAGGGGAATCGGGCAAGGAATTATGTTAACGAAGAACACAAGGATCTTTATGAAGCAGCAACGCAAGGCAATTGGAAACGGGCTAAAGATATTTTCGAAACAGATCCAGGGGCAACAATGACAGACATCACAAATGAATCGGAAACAGCGTTGCACATAGCTGCAGATCATACAAAGTGGGACTTCGTGGAAAATCTAGTAAAACGAATGCAACCAAAAGAACTTGAAAAGAAGGACGCCAGATATGGGTTCACGGCACTTCACACCGCTGCCATGGAAGGAAACAAGAAAATAGCTGAGTTGCTGGTGACAAAAAATGTCGCTCTGACACAGATACCTGATAACAAAGGAAAGGTGCCACTCCGCACAGCTGCAAATTACGTTTCTGAGGGACAAAAGGAAGTGTTGAAATATCTTTACTCTGTTACTAAAGACACTGACCCAAGTCTTTTCACTGGTGAACGTGGTGCTTCCCTCCTATGTGATTTGATTGATTCTAATTTTTACGGTAAATATACACGCCAACCGATCACATTAATAAATACATATTTGCGAACTGAATTTGAAATCAAAGAAGGTATACATGCTTGACAAGGGACTAGCTAAATTATTTTGGTTTATTTGAGTTTATAGTACCGCTTGTTTGTTTGTAGATATCGCGCTGTCTATTGTGCAGGATTATCCGATGCTAGTCACTGAGAAAACAATGAATGATGGTGTTTGTGCATTAGAAGTGCTCGTTCGGAGACCGTTTTCTTTTAAAAGTGGAAATAAGACAACATGGTGGCAAAACCTCCTCTACCCATGTTAGGATCCTTGCTTTACCCTCATTTCATTATTCTTTATAGTTGTAATGTAGTTTGTAACTGAATTTTCATTCATATTCAAACAGTGCTTCAACTGGATAACGGGGAATCTAATCACCTTGACAGCACAGCAGACATAGAGAACAATCTTCCAGAGTGCCCGAGAGAGTCCCTAACAGTGTGTAAAGGAGCCATAAGGAAGTTCGTCCAAAAGTACCTCATCAACCACTTAACTCAAGGTCTATTAAAGTGACACTTAATCATTAGCTAATCCCCAAATGAAGGAATCTGATTTGTTGTTGACTTCATTTTCTTACACTATACTACAGTTTCTTTCATCAAGAATATTTACGACCAAAAGTTGATAAACGAGCAAGCCTCTAAACTGGTCTCTAGTATGTTAAGTCAAATAAATGATACTATGAACAAGTCAGATGTTAAAGATTTTTTCAAGAAATCTAGCCTCATGAAGACAGCAATAACGTATGGGACAACCGAAGTCATTGTGCGGTGTCTTGACAAATTTCCCTACCTCCTCTGGTCCAAAATGGAGGGACAAACGATGGTACAAATTGCTATTGCAGAAAGAAATGATAAGATATTTAATTTCATATGCAAAAAGATTGAGGAAGACATGGATGAAATGAATTCGAGAGCTGATGCTAAAGGTAACACTATCTTGCATTATGCTGCTGATATCGCACCTTCTCACTGCCTAAATTCAATCTCTGGCGCAGCTCTCCAGATGCAACGAGAAGCACAGTGGTTTCAGGTAACCAATGATAAGATCCTCTAAGGAAAAGTTTTACATAATCTTATTAATCAACTCCACTGATATGATATATCCCTATTACTTTATCTCTATCATTTCAATCAGGGGGTGGAATCAGTTTTACTAGAGAGATGCAGGCTAGTGAGAAACAAAGCTGGAAGGACTGCGCAATACATATTTACAGAAAAACACAAAGATTTAGTGATAAAAGGAGAAAAGTGGATGAGAGCAACCTCACATTCATGTATGTTAGTAGCAACCCTTATCTCTACAGTAGCATTTGCTGCTGCTTTTACTGTGCCCGGTGGTAACTATAATGATGCTAAGAGAAACACAGTCAATGGCCTTCCTATTCTTTTGAACAGAAATTCATTTATTGTCTTTGCTCTAGCCGATGCTCTAGCCCTCTTCTCTTCCGTCACATCAATTCTTATGTTTTTGGCCATCCTAGCGTCACGATATTCAGAAGAAGATTTTGCTAAAGCATTACCACAAAAGTTTATACTAGGTCTTGCAACACTCTTCATTTCAATGGCCACCATGATGATAGCGTTTGGTTCAGCAGTAGATATTATGCTTTGCCCGAGACTGACATGGATTATAATTCCTATAGCATTGCTTGGTTGTGTGCCAGTGACGCTATTTGTATGGTTGCTATTTCCATTGTTTGTTGAAATGATTCGGTCTACATATTGGCCTACCAAGTTTCATCAAAGAACTTCCAAACGTAAGGCTAGACGGATTATCTAGTATACACTGTAATCATTTCCAAACTTTTTTTTTCTCCTTCTTGTGTTAGTTATGAGATAGTGCAAGTATACCATGTTATTATCGGGTGAAACTGTATATAGTTTGTGAAGATAATGAAATCAAGTGTTAATCAATTTATTCGTTAGTTATTCTTTAGTTTGTGATGCATGCTTTTATACGGGGAAATTATTGTTCGGTCCTCTTTTAGGTGGTCCCAAATCTATTTGGTCAAGCGGCTCCATAATTATTTGAAAATATCAAATGGACTAAAATACCCTTCCATGTTAATTTCCGTAGTTGTTTCTTTCTCGTAATTACTTTAGTTCATCCTCTCTTATGAACTTTAAACTTCCTACTTATTTTCTTGTAGGAATTCATTATGTTAGATGAGCTATCACGTGTTTGGTAATGCTTTTTGTTGATTCGAGTTCATTCTTAAAAATGAACACACAACAAAAATAAACAAAAAGACAGAGTTCTTTAGAATGAACTCAAAACCAAAACTACATTAAATCTGAAAACGAAGTTCATTCTATTAAATGAACACCCAATCAAAGTTCACTATGATAAACAAAAATCAGAGTTCATTTTTTCAAATGAGCACCCAATCAAAGTTCATTATTATGAATAAAAACCAAAATTCATTCCTTCAAATGAACATCTAATAAGACCGAACTAAATCAAATATGAAAACATAGTTCATTCTTTCAAATGAACACCTAATAAAACCAAACTATATCAATAGTATAAAGCAGAGTTTAGCTAACTTTGCCTATCTGAGTAGTGGTCAGGATTTATCCTTGGCAAAGATAAATCAAAGGATGTGGTTCTTCGTGCCACACCCTACAAGTCGCGCACGTGGTGTTCATTCCAATATTATGAATTAAAAATGAATACTCAAGTCAAGATATGGAATTTCAAAAATTATTACCGGGAGGTTCGAACTCATGACCTATTGTGTCATAAGAGTGGCCTCTAACCATTGTTCCGCCTTGGTTGGAATTGATAGAAAAAATAAATCAACAGTGGTTGTTTGTTCAACTTAAGGATTAATTAGTATAAGTATTTTATTAATTAGTATAAGTGATTTGTCTAGAGAGAAGATAAATCTATGGTTATGGTTTGTTCAACTTAAATATTAATTAGTATAAGTATTTTATTAATTGATGTCTCATTAATTTCTCATGATAAATGATTTATTAATTTTACATCATAAATATCCCTTAATTAATATTAATACATATCTCCATCAATAAATAATAATTATGACAAAAATTATTTCAATAGATATTAGTGGTGGTGGATTAACCAATCCAATGGTGGTGGTGGTTTATGATGGAAATTCAATTTTTGCCCTTGGAGTAAAAAACTCCACTGGCAACCACCACCATTGGATTAGTTAATCCAACGGCTCTAGCAACGCTAGATAAAAAATGCTCTAGCGCTGCTAGAGCAAATTTTTTTCCGTAGTAGAGGAAGAAGTAAGTGGTGGAAGCGGTGGAAGGGTATTTTCTTTGATACATATAGGGTATTTTCTTTGTAGAACTGAATACATGTTTGGTTAACAAACTTTGATACATATAGGGTATTTTCTTTGTAGAACTGATGTTAGTCTCTCATTTTTGCCGTTAGCACTTTGTTTAGATCTCGTATTTGTAGACATTATTTGGCTAATGTTGGGGTATTTGTTTAATCTCAAGGACAATTAAACCCAATGTGTGTTACATACATTGAAGGCGACAGAAGTTTGTGTCGGATCTACCTTGAAACTAATAATTTTTCTTCGGAAGGTTAGTTGAATTTATGTAGATACAAATATCAATATGACTATTCTCTTTAAAACTCCAAATTACTTGAGTAACACTAGATATGAGAACATCATTCATGCACTACTTAGCATAGTTGGTGTGAAATCTTTTTATCCACGAATTTCTTCAATTTTATGTTATCAATATGATTTAGAAAGAATCTTAAACATGTTTTGATTTATTTACTATTATAAGTATTTTTTTTTTTCAACTCACATGTGTATATCTCAGCCTTCCAATAGCCAAGGGTTCTTCATTTTTATAACTCTTACATTTGCAATAAATAAATAAATAGTGTTTATCTATAGTAGGGAAAATATTATGGGTTTTTGCTTCACTCCTTAGAGCCTTAGTTATCAATAATTTCGGAACAAATGTATTCATAAACATCATGGAGTTGGATTGGCAGTTTAGGTATATGTACTGTTAGATGAAATATTCTTTTTGAAGTTTGAAATTATGGTATGATGGAACAATAAATGGGGAAAACTTTTATTTACTGTATTTTTTATTTTATTTTCATGTTGGCACAACATTATTACTCCGTCCAGATAATAAATTGGAATAACATGCTTAAGTAAAAAATAAAAAGATCATGTAACCCATTTTGTTTCCCAAAACCTATTTGAATATCAAAATAATTACTCACGAATAAAATAATTACTTCTTCTTAATAAAAGATTAGATAGTAAAAAAATTTACATGACGGGTAACATTGTATTGTGAAAAGTATAGTTGGTTGTTTTTGACACGATCAAAAAAGGCGGATAACAAATAATTTTGGGATGTTACCAAATCATATAAGACAAAATGGTCATTTTTGGTATCACTGCTATCTTTGGTAACCGTTCGTACGCATGATTTTCAGTATTAACAAAAAACATATTGTTGAATAAATTAATTGACGACCTAAGTTTGTTAAATCTAAACTTTATACATGACGTGTGGGATTAAAAGTTATAAGTGTGCCCAATATTCTACGAGGGATGGAAAATGGTGGTGGTGGAGAAAGAAGATATCTCGGTGGTTTGTGGTCTTGGCTTGGGTTTTGATGAGTAGTAATTGACTATGTTAATTATGTGCTTCTACAAAAGGATAACACTATAAATTAGAAATGTGGTTGATCGTCTTAATCCTAATATAAACTCGGTTAAAATACATGAAAATTAAGAAGAAGAAAAAAACATTTGGATGTCACGTTATATAATAAGTAACACTAAAAACTACATATTTAGTATCAAGGTTTCTCCGTCCAATAGATAAATCTAAGGTTGTATTGAGATCACGTAAGCAGAGGGCGATTTGGTCTTGGATTTCTGAATGATAATGAATATAATGAAACGCTCCCTCTCGGTTTCTCCAATGAAAACCGAAACCTTCTAAAAAAAATAATCAATCGAACAACACTTCGATGGAATACATCACCACCTGTAAACTTTCCTAATTGCTACATATCCAGTGAAATTTCTACAGATTAATCTGGTGATTTCGTCCTACCGTAGTTTTTAACGAGGCATGCAATTAAAACACTAATAGTTATTTTAAAGGTATTTAATAATTACAAAATTCTCTTATAAGTTTTGTTTATGCAGATATTGATTTAACTTGGGTTCTTTTATATTTTTGTGTTAAGTTGATGACTTTTTAATTTGAATACATGTTTGGTTAACAAACTTTGATACATATAGGGTATTTTCTTTGTAGAACTAATGTTAGTCTCTCATTTTTGTTGTTAGCACTTTGTTTAGATCTCGTATTTGTAGACATTATTTGAATAATGTTGGGGTATTTGTTTAATCTCAAGGACGATTAAACCCAATGTGTGTTGCATACATTGAAGGCGACAGAAGTTTGTGTCGGCTCTACCTTGAAACTAATAATTTTTCTTCGGAAGGTTAGTTGAATTTATGTAGATACAAATATCAATATGACTATTCTCTTTAAAACTCCAAATTACTTGAGTAACACTAGATATGAGAACATCATTCATGCACTACTTAGCATAGTTGGTGTGAAATCTTTTTAACCACGAATTTCTTTAATTTTATGTTATCAATATGATTTAGAAAGAATCTTACACATGTTTTGATTTATTTACTATTATAAGTATTTTTTTTCTTCAACTCACATGTGTATATCTCATCCTTCCAATAGCCAAGGGTTCTTCATTTTTATAACTCTTACATTTGCAATAAATAAATAAATAGTGTTTATCTATAGTAGGGAAAATATTATGGGTTTTTGCTTCACTCCTTAGAGCCTTAGTTATCAATAATTTTTAACAAATGTATTCATAAATATCATGGAGTTGGATTGGCAGTTTAGGTATATGTACTGTTAGATGAAATATTCTTTTTGAAGTTTGAAATTATGGTATGATGGAACAATAAATGGGGAAATTTTTTATTTACTATATATTTTATTTTATTTTCATGTTGGCACAACATTATTACTCCGTCCAGATAATAAATTGGAATAACATGCTTAAGTAAAAAATAAAAAGATCAGGTAACCCATTTTATTTCCCAAAACCTATTTGAATATCAAAATAATTACTCACGAATAAAATGAAGCAAGAGGAATGTGAACAATATTGTATTAGAGACAAAACATCCTGTGTCGTTACGGCATGGGTTATCTAGTCAGTATATAAAACAGAGATCATTATTTCAGATGAATACCTAATTGAAAACACAGTTCATTCATAAAACTGAACATATAACAAAACCTAATTACAAACTGAAATCTTCACAACATAGAAAAAAATAAGAAAACCTAATTAAGTCTTCAACAATAACATGACTTCATCTTAATCATGTTCATATTCAACATGAGTTCATCTACAGTCTATGTAATCAAAATCAAAATCTCTGTAATCGAAATCAAATCGATGTCTATAATCAAATCGTCTTCATCATTATCATCATCGTCATCATCTTCCATTTCGTCTTCACCATCATCTTCTTCGTCAACAAAAGAATAAGAAACTGAGAGAGAAATTAGATCCGGAAGAAAAAAAATAAGAGAGAAAACAAATCCTAAAATGACTCCCTTCTCTCTTAATAAGTGAGATGTATATGGTTCCGGATGGGAATTTCTGCCACTATCAAAAAGATAATTACATCATTGATGACGTTATCTTGCGCTGGTATTATCCACCTTAGACTAAGTCCTATTGGCTAGATTTGGCTGCTAGATTAGCCAAAAAGATTTGCAGATTAAAAAAATGTTGTCTATTTGTTAACACTACTTCTCTCTCTAGATATATCTCACATGTGAACTAGTAGCGAGATAGTTTTGCTGAATGGTTATGCGCAGGAAAAATCTCCTTTGCACTGAATGGTTCAGCGCAGAGTGGAATATTCCACTGTATGTGCATTGTTCCGTTCAGCGCAAAGCAAAAGAAAACCTATGAGTTGTTCCGTTCAACGGATCCTCGCTGTTCCATTCAGAGACTAGCATACTAAATTAGCACTGCCATATGACATATGAGGTTGTCTTAGATGCCAATCTAGATAGTAGACTAGATGACCGTATGACTTAGCCTTAAACAGTAATTTCTAAGACCAAACAACAATATATATTTACTAAAAGGACCAAACAGACATTTAACCGAGTCAACATGACCAAACCTGAGTGCATCTAAGTGCACCCCCATCTAACCAACGTTGCACATTCTTCCCCTCTATATTGGCCAGCAACTAACCTTAGTTGGAGAAAAAAAAATCATGGAAATATAATTAAAAAGTTATATCAATATTATCTCTCTCCTTTCCCCTTTGCCTCACTGGAAAGTTATATCAATATTATCTCTCTTCTTGACTACTACTAAATAAACCACATTGTTACGATGATAACAAACTGCTTTCATCCTCACAGAGTTTATCTCGAATGATGTTAAGATAATCTAAGAAACTAATACATGGGTATCCCAATCTCTGAATTTTTTTTATGATAGAGATCCACTAAAACAGAGATATTAATTCAAAATCAATCGCAAAACTGATAAGATCGACCTTGATTCAAAAAGTTACTAAGTTTTTCTAATTTTGTTTTTCTTTTAGGATTCTCTACTTCTGCCAAATGAGTTCATGTCATTTCTTTCGGCTAAAAAACACTAGGAAAGACTCTCTCTCGTCTCTTCAGCCATCTTCCTCTCTCTCTCACTCTCCCCTATTTTAGGTAAGGTCATGTTTAGATGACTTACCAAAAAAAATAAAAAATGAAGCGTGTATATATTAAAAAGGAACTAAATAGAGAAATCAAATATTTAGATGTTTAGATGAAATCAAATATTCACTAAAAATAATAGAACTTTAAGCTCATTTTATTAAAATGGAAATCATGCAACCGACACATGTTTCGGAACGAAAAGATTAACAAAACAAAACAAAAGAAAATTTTGAATTTTTCTGTAATTTGAGGTTTTGAATCAGTTTGGTATGGATTTTCTATTAGGTTTTTGAATTTTATCAGATGTTTTAATTCTTTTACCATGGTGATTCATTTAACAATTGGTTAAATCATGGCATATTGCAATCTGGGAGTAATAGTGTTCGAAGAATTTTATACGATCCATGCAGGGTATATATATAAACCCATTATTAGGGCATATGGCATAAAGCAAACTTTTCCCCTCTCCAAACTTTACCTCTCAACGACTCTTTCAACTGCTCGATTCTTCCCTGCTCAGATTGAAGTTTATCAGATGTTTTAATTCTTTGGAGCTGATCTGAGCAGATCAATCATCACCAATCCCTATACTTTCTCTTGATCTCGTTATTATGGTTTTCTTATTAAGTTTTAGTTATCTTTTTGGTTTTACTTTTGGACCTGGTTGTATTGATTGTTTTTCATTTTTTTCTGCTTGGATTTGTATCTGCTGGAGCATCTATGGGTTATGATCATTCGCAACAAGAAATTCGGACCATGTCATCTTCTCTTTCAGATAAAATCAGCGAACAAATGGAAGCAGCAACATCATCAGTGCTTCCTTTGGCATCTCCTCCAACTAAGGTTTGCAGCTTGGGGGTTTTTCTTCTTTGGGTCTTTGGGTTGTTAATCATACTGTAGATTGTATTATCGTTTTAAGTTGAAATGATTTTGGGTTTCTAGTTTGTTTAACTGAACTCGTAAAGTTTAAATCCAATCTGTTTTCGGAAGTTATATTTAGGTTTATGCTAATTTTCGAATTTCCTATTTTAGTCCATGTAAGTTGTGAACTCGTGAAGTTTAGTCCCTGCAATATTCACACTTTAGGTTTACCTGTTTTAGACGTAGAAATGAAAACTAAGACATCATCTATTCGTTCAGGATCAGTATCAAGTTCGTTGATTACTTTAAATGTTATTGCATCTCCGGTGTCGAGTCAGCCCGATTTGTTCCCATACAGACACTTAAAGACCGATTCAAATTACCACCGTTACTTAAGACACTTTGATTACTATTTGAGACACTTTGATTACTATTTGAGACACTTTGGTTACTATTTGGTCACTGCTACTACTAGTTGGGTCATTGTTACCTTGATTGCATTAGGCAATCTAAACTTAAAAAACTCCAGTTCATGTTATTTGCATGCTCTGATGAACATTGAGTTGGATTTGATCCAGTCATTTCCTTGTTCATTGACACATATTGGTTTTGTTTTCAAAATCAATTTGGCCATATAAGTTTGGTCCTCTCCGTTGCGAGAGATAAAAAGGTCCTCTGAAGTTGTCCTTAGGTCTGAAGGGATTTTGATAAGCAAGAATTGGTGGAGACACTACAAATTGAATGACTTTTATATGATCTTGAAATTTTTTTGTAAGGTTTTTGATTTCTTAAATCGACGTTATCAATATATATTATGAGGCTTGCCTCTTTTTCGAAAAAAAAAAAAAAAGGAAAAAGACTTATTTGTTGATCAAAATTTTTGCTGTCCATTTTCACTCATCACAGCCAGAACATAAAGCTAAAGAATTAAAAGTTAGAGAAAATTTCTAAAACAGACATGTGGCATATTAGAGAGTAGTAAGGTGGAGACAAGAGAATTTCCACAAAAAAAGTCTGTATGAACTGTCAATTTAAAAAACGTGTAATTTGGGGATACTAAAATTAATTGGGGATATATGAAAAAGACAAAAATGGGATTTAAACAGTAAATCATGGACACCCCTTATCAGGATAAGTTTCTACTCCTCACTAATCATGTTTAGTGGTTAATTATAATTAGTTAAGTTAATAGATTAATTTGATAATGATTATAAATCATTATTATTGAATTTGCTGATGCAACTACATTGAATCAAGATATTTATGATCATGAAAGTTTAGGTGAAGAACCGACTCAGGAAAGTAAACAAGGTGAACATACAAGTGCTACAATTACTCATGTGTAATGTATTGAAATTTGATTTATTTATTTTTCATTGAATTCGCCATTGTTACACCTGAAAAACTAAGTCCGACATGGCAAAAGTATGGATACAGTGCCGGCAGAGACCAAATCGGCATGGTATTCATACTTTCACCATGGCGATACACAATATCCCCCAATTTTGAAAATATAAATACACCACCGGCAGGAAAAGTTCATTATAGAACATGCTGGCAGTGGTGCCGGCAAGGTACATTGCTTAAATTTCCATGCCGTACAGGATGCAAATATCCTCACTTGGCTAATAGATTTCTATCGAGTATGCCGGCAATTAATAATTTCGGCATGGTATTCATACTAAAAATAGTGTCGGCATAGTTAAATGGCATGGTGTTCATACTAAAACTATGCCGGTACGCAAAACCGGTATTGTATTCATGATGAATACAGTACCGCATTGAATTCATGATGAATACAATGCTAGTATTAACTATACCTGAAAAAAATTAGTTACAATTTTTTATTCTAACCTACACGGTTTTTTTTAAAGAAATCGAGGATTAGGTTTCTTTCAAGGAGGCATATTTACATAAAAGATTAATCGCCGATTTTTTTTTAAATAACTATGAGACCGTGTCGAAATCGATGATGGAGAAAATAAAAATCAAAGAGAGGAGCCGACAGAGAAAGAGAAGATAAGGAAAAGATAAAGAGAAGAGAAGTTAAAATAGCTAAGAGTATTTTAATATTTTCATACCTAGAAATCACCCTTTAACAGACACTATTAAATGAGGATAATAATTTATATCTTCCAATTATTTTAATTTTCCTCCAATCGCGTGTTCGATTCAAACGACACCTAAACAACATACTCACGATCACAAACCTTGACAAAAGGGGCCCAAAATGGCCCCTTGCTAACTCCAAGCAGGCGGAGCCCACCCCCATGTGAGGGGGTGGTTTTTGAGTAGTCTAAGTGTGTAATTCATCCAAAATAATAATACAAAAAAAAAAAAAGAGAATCTCCAATTCCTATGTGGTGAACCTTCTTTATAAAAATATATAACTAAGTTTGTTTGATGGTCAATATAAAGAGGAGGAATGTGCACTTCTAGTTAAATGAGGTTCATTTAGATGCATTTACCAAACTCACTCTAATATATTATTTTTAGAACTCTATGGCATATTCTACTACTTACATTCAGTAGTTCACAAAAGTCCTTGTATATTGATATATAAAGTTCAATTGCAGAAGTTAAAACATGAAAATACATATGATAAGATCAATATTTGAATTTCAAAAATAAAATAAAAAAATATTTGAATTCTCTCAATCCCTTAATACACAGTCTAGTTCAAGTTTGCCCGGTTCTTATATCAAGGAGGAGGGAAGAGTACTATTAATGTTTATTAAGTTTTTGAAATAATTTATCTCTTAAACTATCTTTCGAACTATACCACGAATATTCGCAAACATTGTATTGTTCAAAAACATTTTAACCAAATTATACCCAATTCCTATGCTAACATTAATCAATTAAAAATGTAATTTTGAAAATATATCATTGTTAATGATAAAGGTTACCTATTAATTGGGGGATATGGTTACCTATTAATTGGGGGATATAGCTACAGGACAAAAACGGTGTCCCAATAGCAATTCTGGGTGACCCCTTATGTAATTTTTTTTTAATTCCTAATCTAGCCCTCACTAATCATGTTTAGTAGTTAATAATAATTAGTATATGCTTAAGTATTTGGGGGATAGTTTAGTGTGTGTTTTGATTTTAATTTGTGTGAGTGAGGAGTAGAAGGAGGAAAAAAAAATAAGTGGAATTTTTTTTTTGAAAATGGAAGATGATTGTGATGAGAGAATTGTTGCTAAGAGGTTGAAAATTTGATTTGTTTCCTTTGAATTCACCATTGTTGGTGAAAAAGCTCGGTGCTTAAAAGATGGTATTCAACCAAAAAACCATGCCTAATTTGTCGGAAATTTTTAAAAATTGTTTGCCACTATCCGGGGGGTTCGGGGCGTAGCTCTCTCGATTACGATTTTTTTCTAGTTTTAATCTTCATAATGTTGATTTTTTTCTCCGTTTGAACAGTATTTTTGCATGGTAATCTAGTTTTCGAGCATGCCGAGACTGCTCCTTCAGTATTTCATAGTATTTACTTACATTTCTATCACCTTTAACAAGATGAAAAGTACCTAGAATGTTGATTTTTTTCTTCATTTGACTCACAGGCATTGACAAGAAATTATCGAGCATGTCAGGTATCATGTTCCTGATAGTATTTTGCTTAAATTTCTATGCCCTTAACAGGATGAAAAGTATCCGAATGTTCATTTTTTTTTTCACTTGAATACCAAGATTGATAGGAAATTCTAGAATGCTTTGAGGTATCACTTCCAAGATATGGTCTTCATCAATTCCGCATGGTCTTCATCACTTCCGTTTTGAATTTTTTCCGTTTTAGTCACTCCACTTAGGCATGGTCAGTTGATATGAAGACCATGCGTGGTATTGTTTTCCCAAGATAGAAAATAAAGAAAGCAACATGCTATGCCTAAAGCAATCACAAGATGGTCTTCATCAACCCACTATGCCGCAGTGAAGTGATTAAAAACCAGAAAAATTCAAAAGGAAGTGATGAAACCATCTTAATTGATGAAGACCATATGCTTGGAACATGATAACATGCTCGAAATCAATTCGGCATGGTCATCATCACTTTCTCAAGATGATCTTCATCACTTCCGAATAAAATAAAAATTCGTTTCCAAAGTGAAGAGAAGAGAATTTGATGTAGAGTGGGGAGAGTTTAGAATTTTAAAGGAATGGGGAATATTTAGGTTTCAAAGCTCTACCCCTAAATAAGATTGATAAGAAGTGGAGATGGAAATGGGGGATATGATTTTGTTTTTTGATTTTAAGTTTTTGATTTTAATTTTGTGGGAAGAGTATTTTAGTATTTTCATAACCAAAAATAACCCCTTAACACATACCATGAGTTGGGGAAATAATTCATATCCCCCGATTAATTCCCATATTCCCCAATTAATTGTTCATTAATTGGACAAAAATAAAAAAGTCATCTATTATCAAAGGGAGGGAGAAAGTTGGACCAAAAGATAATCATAGAATGAAGATATATTATGAAGCACGTGGCGCTCTGCTCGAAAATAAAGAAGATAAAATACAGCCTAAATATAATAGTCCTACAAATGTCATTTTGGGTCAATAGCTGGGCATCCATGCACTAGTTACAGAGTGATCACTACTGGCAGAGTGCTTGCTTATATGGATTCCATTTTTAATAGTGTACATAAAAAATGTAAGCTTTTATGATCATCCAATTGAGTAAGCAAAAGACATTTCCAAAATACCTTTACCTTTGGATAAGATCGAGACCTGTCCAGTTGCTTTGTTTGAATGGACTATAATGAATTTTGAATTTTAAGCCTTGTCAAATTTATGAATTATTGAAGTGTAGTGGACGAACAGAAGAATCCTACAATGCCTTACGTACTTTCTGTTTTCTTTTTATTTTAGTGTTCATAATTGACAATGGATTCCAACTTCCTCATAATTTCCAAGTTTCCTTTCCGTGGAGTTTTGTACCTTGTTCTCTTCTTGTTGTTTATATTCTTCAATCTCCATTCATATTTCATGTTCTCCTGCTTCACTCATCTGAGCTTCTTCTCCTGCAAAGATAAAAAAAACACAAAGAACAATATAAATCACCACTATAAGCTTCCGCCTACTAGCTATATCGATGGTATTTATCAACTGATACCACCAACAAATTTTTTAAAGAAACGATGCCTAGTACTTCAGATACCTCTTTTGTTAAGCTTATGGAATCTCAGGCACAGATTCTACAGCAAATTTTAGAGATTTTGACACGTATGAACAGTGGAGTTCCAATACAAAATCAAAATAGTCCGAGTAACCACCAAATAAATCCTTTTAACTGTAACAACAATCATCAAACTGGAGCAAAAGAGGATGATGGCCAAGTTGAAACCCCTGCATCATTCTGCAAACAACAAGGTAATCCTCCATTACCTACATTCTATATATACTGGTGGTTCCCTTCAGTTATAAATAGATCAAAACGCCTTCTTTTTTTCCTGACACACTTAACATTCAGATAGCTGCAAATAAATTTCGGATCAAATTTTCGATCATTAACTCCATAAACTTGTATTTTTTGGAAAATTACGAGATATTCAACATTATTTTAATCGGACGTAGCTTTCTTTGGGGTAAATCTAAAATATTTTGACTCTTGCTTGTCAACCAAACTAAGGAGACGGGAATCAGGCTTACGTTTACAAGGAACACAAGGATCTATATGAAGCAGCAAAGCAAGGCAATTGGAAACAGGCTGAAGAAATTTTCAATGCAGATCTAGGAGCAACGATGACAGACATCACTATTGAATCAGAAACAGCGTTGCACATAGCTGCAGATCATACGAAGTGGGAATTTGTGGAAAATCTGGTAGGACTCCTACCACCAAAAGCACTTGAACAACAGGACATTAAGTATGGGTACACAGCAGTTCACACAGCTGCCATGGAAGGAAACACCAGAGTTGTTAAGCTGATGGTTCAGAAAAACCCGTGTTTGACAAAGATACAAGATAACTACGGAAGGATACCACTCCACACAGCTGTAAAGTTCGTCTCAGAAGGACAAAAGGAGGTGGTGCAGTATCTTCATACCGCTACTAGATATGATAACCCAACTCCTTTCACTGGTCAACGTGGAGCAACCCTTTTATGTGATTTAATTGATTCTAATTTCTACGGTAAGGTGACCAACGAATAAAGATTCATAGATTTATATTTACGAAATTGAGGTCAGAAATATGCAAATGCATGATTGTTTGACAAGGGACTGGCTGTTATGTTTGGATTCCACTTGTTTGTTTGTAGATATCGCATTATCTATTGTGCAACAGTATCCGAAGCTAGTCACTGAGAAAACAAAAGACGGTGGAGTGTGCGCATTAGAAGTGCTTGTTCGGAGACCATTTTCATTTCAAAGTGGAAATAAAATAACATGGTGGCAAAGCCACCTCTACCCATGTTAGTACACTTGCTTTAACTTTATTTCATTATTAATTAAAATTTTAATACAATTCATATATTTTGAAATTGCTCTTCTTCAAACAGTACTTCAAGTGGACACAGTGGCACCTAATGACCTTGACAGGAAAGCGGACTTAGAAAGCTCGAGAGAGTCCCCAACAGTGCGTATAGGAACCATAAAGAAGTTCATCTCGGAGTATCTCATCACCTATTTGACTCAAGGTCAAACTTAATCACTAGCTAAACTTTCCTTAAATGTTGAAATCTAATTTGTTGTTGACTTGGTTTCTTCTTTCTACAGTTTCTTTTATAAAAAAACTGTACGACCAAAAGTTGATGAACGAACAAGCCTCGGAATTGGTCTCTAACATGTTAGCACAGATTGATGTTACAATGAACAAGTCAAATGTCATAGATTTTTTCAAAAAATCTAGCCTCATGAAGATAGCAATAACATACGGGACAATGGAAGTCATAGTGCAATGTCTTAAGAAATTTCCTTACCTAATCTGGGCCGAAATGGAAGGAAAAACAATGGTACAAATTGCTATCGCAGAAAGAAATGACAAGGTATTCAACTTTATATGCAAAATGAGTGAGGAAGACATGGATGAACTGAATTCCAGAGTGGATGAAAGAGGCAACACTATCTTGCATTATGCTGCTGATATTGCACCTTCTCACCAACTAAATTCAGTCTCTGGCGCAGCACTTCAGATGCAACGAGAAGCACAGTGGTTTAAGGTACATAAAAATAAGAGTTTCAATGCTTCCTAAGTGTTTTAAGGCACTTGCATTATTAGTTTATTACTTAAGCCCATTGGTACAATTGGTCATCATCTTTTGTCTCTGTTATTTCAATCAGGGGGTGGAATCTATTTTACTAGAAAGATACAGGCTAGTGAGAAATAAAGCTGGGATCACTGCTCAATGTATATTTACGGAGAAACACAAAGATTTAGTGATGAAGGGAGAAAAATGGATGAGAGGTACCTCACATTCATGTATGTTAGTAGCAACCCTTATCTGTATAGTCGCATTTGCTGCAGCTTTTACTGTACCCGGTGGCAACTACAATGATGCTAAGAGAGACACCATCAATGGCCTTCCTATTCTTTTGAACAGCAATTCATTCATTGTATTTGCAGTAGCAGATGCCTTAGCTCTCTTCTCTTCCGGCACATCAGTTCTTATGTTCTTGGATATCCTAACATCACATTATTCAGAAGAAGATTTTGTTAGAGCGTTACCACAAAAGTTTATACTAGGTCTTGCAACACTCTTCATTTCTATGGCCACCATGATGATAGCATTTAGTTCAGCAATACATATCATGCTTTGCCCGAGATGGACATGGATTATAATTCCTATAACATTGCTTGGCTGTGCGCAAGTGGCATTGTTCGTGTGGTTGCTGTTTCCATTGTTTGTCGAAATGGTCCGTTCTACATATTGGCCTACAATATTTCATAAGAGAAGTCTCGGAAGGAAATCTAAAAGGAAAAGGTCCCTGTAGAAACTAAACTTCATATGTCAGCACTTGTTTAGCTTTCTTTTCTTTTCTTATAATAAGTTTATCATTACTAACATGAGTGTCAGTAGTTTACAAATGAAATGATATGACATTGAACTGGTGGAACATATCAAGGTTTCAAATCTTAGAGGTTTCATGACGATCATCTTCTTCTAAGCCTTTAGTCCAAAACAAGTTTGGGTAAGCTAGAAAGGAAACACGAGGACTTACCAAGCCAGTCACCTATCTTGGTACTGCTCTCGCCCTTTCCTAAAGAAGTGGCTGGTTTCCAACCAAACCAAGGTAAAAGAAGCCTTCCCAAGCAGTCACCCATCTTGGCTATCGCTGGCTCACCAGGCCTATAATTACCAACTCCGTACATCTTTCTTAGCCAAGCTAATGTTGTTCCTATAGAGTTGGTTCGGAAGCTAATTATGCCCAATAAACACTTTCATTTTACGTCGTTAAATTGCAATTTCATCCCCGAAACTCAATCAGCCCTTGAAGATTTTTCAGTTACAGGAATTGCACAGGAAAAAAACAAAATGACAATACTAAGATTTTCAATTCCAATCTCCAAATCCAATTAATTAATTATGTGATTCACAAAGCCAAGGTTTATCTCAAAACAATTACCACCATCACTAATCATTAATTAACCAAAGATACTGACAGATAATAATAATGAAATTACAGTGAACTTGAATGTAATATCAAAGATTGAGTGTTAAAACCCTAGTTTTCATAATCAAATTGAATTCAACAAGCAAAGATCTAACCTGGATATAATTCCCGATTAACGAGATTGAAATTGTTATACAAATCAACGAAAATCCTTTAATTCTCTCTAATCCACTGATTCGATTTCAGATTGAGAGCTTGTTCAATTCGTGGCAAGGCGAATTGCTCATTCCGGACCGGCGAAATCGAAGAAAGATATGGCCGTAATCTGGAAAGAGGATTGATTGACAGATACCGAAGATATGGGTTCATTGTTAACAGAATCAAAGAAACAAAGAAAACGAGTTTTTAACGGTTTAGATAAAACGTTTTTATAAAAAAGAATTTACAAAATCGTTGTAACGTTTTATGAGAAACGCAAGTGAAGGAGTATTATTAAGTGTACAAATACGCCCGTCAATGGAAGAATATCCGTCGGATATTTAGAAATCCGATATCCGACAGGGTAAGCACTATCGGATATCCGATATCCGATAATATCTTATAGGATATCAAAATCAGATATCGATTCCGATAGGCTAAGCGGTCGGATATCCGATAATATTCGGTTAGTGAAAAATACTAGAATCCCCCTACTATATGGGTTCAATATTTTGAAGCCCCACCAAATGGATCATCCACTGTCAACTCCATACTTTCATAAAATGATATTACTAGGCCCGGAAAATCAAATTATTTTTAGATCTGGCCCATAATTAATTATTCTGAATTTTATTAATGACAATAATGTCCTTTAGTATTTATACAAGAGGAATATCATCATATATTTTCATTTTCAGATCTTGTCTCTCTCTCTTCCAGGTGAGTTTTTCTTCTGCAGAAATGGTTTCTCTTCATTTCCAGATCTGAAACATTATTTCTCTCTCGAAATCAAGTTTTCATACAGTTAAACATCGCCAACAACTCGTGTTCTTGCGATTTCAGTGCGTATCGGTGAATAAAACTAAATGAAAATCGTCTGCAACAAATAGAAATGAAGATTTAATCATCAAATCATGATGATAAATATAAGTTCGACATATCTTCATCTTTGCTTTCGATTTAAACTCCTGATTCGTTGATTTTCAAATCGATTTCGGATGATTTTTTTTTTGTTTACTGTTGAAAACCTAATCCATCTGATTTCATCTAGAAATCTTTATTCAAAAGATGACCAGAAAATAGATCCACGGTTATTTCATCTAGATCTCCGTTTTGAGTTGAAATTTTCAGAAAATTTTTGACAACAAATTTTCTAGGGTTTCGAATTGAGAATCAATTTAATTATTAATCTGAATTTCCAATAGAAAAATTTAAGTTTAATTATGATCTCAAAGCATCTTAATCTTCGTTACCCGTTTGTTGACTTAAAAATCGTATCTAATGTAATTGTGGTATATTGAGTTGTCTCAGGTCTCAAATTGGGGGAAGAAATGAGAAGTAGATCAGGAATTGGTGGGTTGCAGAAATGGTGACTTCTATTATGAACTTGGTAATACTCATCTTCTACATTAAGAATATCTGTCTAAAATGTCCGCGGATTCAACATCAAACTACTATTTTTTGTTTTTTTGCTGAGATGTTGCTAATTATTTGGTTAAGACAGGGGTTCAAATCGTTGACATTTGATTGGCTACAAGGTCGCTCAATGGGGGTTTGATCAACTTGCAGGAGCTTTGCACTCTATTTTGTCAAAGGCGAAAGGCTTCTCGTGACTCTGTGTTTGAAGATGATTGCTTACGTGCTATAAGTAAGTTGAAGGTAATACTATAGGATCATCAGTTTTTGGCGTTTGTTAAAAGATGACATATTAGTGTAAAGATATTGTTTGCAACTAATGTGATAGAAATGTCTTTTTCCCATTAATCAAGGTTATGTGTCTTTTTCACATTAGTCAAGGTTTGATCAACTAAGATATTGTTTGCAACTAATGTGATAGATATTTTTCATTATCACATTAGTCAGTGTATCGAGATTCTGATAGAAATGTCTTTTCCCCCCTTTTAATTTTGTTTTGTTTTGGGGATATAATGTACTTGACTATGCAATATATTAGTACTGTATGAATATTTTTCTGGATAAGATATATATATTTTCTAGACTATAAAATCTGTATTGTACGTTTATGGTTGAGAAAAATAGTTCTAGAATGTATTATGTAATATTAGGCTCAAGGTTATGTGACCGTTGAAGAAGTAGAGAGGCGTTTTTTATGTCCATCCATCCGTGCTACAGATGCTTTGGAAACTTTACTCGAAGTAAGTTTTCTGTTTTATTTTTTCCTAGATATGATTGATGAGGGTCACAGATACTGTAAGCGCAGGTATTGGTTTGCTTGTGTATCAGTTTCTGCCTCTGCATAGGCAAGTTTTTTTTTATGTTCGAGGATACATTAACTAAATGTGTAACTTCTAGTTACACTATCTAATTGGATGTGTAACTTTCGATTATATATGCCTTATGCATGTGTAACTTCCGGTTACAAAAGTCGTATCATGTGCAAGTTAGTAAGGAAGCATGATGAGTTTCAATGATGATTGAGTTTAAGTGAATGAATGCAGAGCCAAGAAAGAATGTCTGGTACTAAAGAATCATTACACACTCACTCATGTAACTACGACTTACACATGTCATATGCATGTGTAACTTCCTATTACACATGCCTATGACATATGTAACTGTGACTTACACATGATATATGAATGTGTAACTACCAATTACATGTAGTAAAATTTGCTTGTGTATGCACTTTTTCCCGTTTTTTAGCTGTTTTTACTTATTTTAAATGCTTGCTCAGAGCCCCGAAATGGAATCAAGTGTTCTGGCTCATGTTCTGTTCATTGATTTTTTTATCTACTATTACAAACGTGGAGGACCTCGGTAATCTATTGCATTCAATGATAATAATTTGATGATTGTTCATTTGCAATTTGATGATTTCTGTCACTGTTTCCTAAATTCTGCAGTAAAATGACCTATGGTTCCAGTTCAAGGACTTAAAAGGTACCGTATTATGGTGGATACAATCTCTTGTGTGCTTAATTATCTAGACCTTGAAAAGTTATTTATTTCTTGTTAACTTTTACCCCACAGATTTAGAGAAAAAATGAGACCTGTAAAGTTGACCACCAGATTATTCAGTATAGGAGACCACTTCAGTTCTTAAGAATGTAAAATTTAGGATTGGCGATGAAACCGAAATTTCATTGTATTCTTAGATTGGGGAAGGGAATGGATGATTTAGGTAATATTTCCTTTCTAGAATTTAGAAAGCTAGATGTTGGGAGTATTGGACTTTTCTTCTTGGAGTTGTAGCAAAACCAGTAGCTAAATATATGTTAAATATATGTGTAACATATATGCTCTGAGTACACAAGGCATATATATGTGTAACTTCAGGATACACAAGCCATATGCATGTTTAACTGCAGGTTACACAAGGCATATAGATGTGTAACTGCAGGTTACACAAGACATATGCATGTGTAACTGCAAGTTACACCAGCCATATGAGTCAGGCTTCTCTTTACTCAACGTATAAATTGTCTGAAGATCGGTAATAACAAGTAAATTTGTTCGGTACCATGGTTGTTCTTGAAACACAAGTGGTCTTCTACTTGGTGTGTTTACATAGTGTTGTAATAGATGTAGTAGCAAAAAATTTCTTGTTTGAGCTTATGCTAGCTGGTTGGATAAGTATTAGCTTTGAGTGTCTCCAGATTACATGGGTTATTTTCACAGTGTTTGTAATGCTTAGCTGTTTTGCTTTGTCACTAGTCTTGCTGAGATTGTATTTCAGTAGTTATATGGATGTGTGACTACTAGTTACACAAGCTATATGGGTGTGTAACTTCTAGTTACACATGCTGTAAAACCACATATATGACTCAAATTCTTCTTTGTTCTTTGCCTTTTCAAGTTCTTACTCAAAATTCTTATTGATTGCAGGTGTATATTCGACTACATTTACATTTACCAACTATTGTAGTTACACGGTATGTCCTGGATTGTTAGAAAGTGCAGGGTCACCACCACTAGAAACTACATGCTTCGTTCTTCAATAAGGAGATTCTAAGTTGATTTCGGCCCCGGCATGATCAGGTCATTTTTGGGCACGAACCCTTTATAGTTAAGATTTTACAAAGGTCAATTCACTTGTGTAATAGGGTGATTGCGGTTCAGGAAAGATTGTGGTCCTGGTGAAGTGCATATGCAGTTTGAGTTGCTGGTTTAGATGCATGTTTAGGAAAGGGAAGTGCAATAGCAGGTACTTGTAGTTCTTAGTTTGCAGCTGGTTGGTTGTACTGGTGCTGGGAAGATACATGTGAGGTGGATGTGGTAGGAAGTGCAGGTGATGGTGAACAGACAAATTATTGTAAATTATATCTTGGATTTCGCTTTCCATATCTCGTGTTTTAATTCGTTTATTGTGTTCAAACAACCAATTACTATGATTGTAGTAATTGATGAACGGACAAATTATTGTAAATGAAAATTAAAGTAATTCATGCATTTTTATGATGAATAATTTGTAGATAACCTTACATATAGCATGTGTAATAAAAAGTTACACATGCATATGGATGTGTAACTTGTAGATACACATGCCATACGCATGTGTAACTACAGAGTACACATCTATGTACAAGTGTAACTTTGCATTACACATTTTATATGAATGTGTAACTTATGGATACACATGTCATATGCATGTGTAAATTCTTTGTACACATCATGTTGGTGGTGGTCGGCAGTGGTGGCGGTTGGTGGCGGCGGTGGTTGTCGGAGGTGGTGGTTGCCGGTAGTGGTGGTCGGAGGTTTTTGGGTGGTCGGAGGTGGTTGGCGTCGGTGGTGGTCGGAGGTGGTTGGAGACGGTGGTGGTTGGAGGTGGTTTCCGGTGGTGGTGGTCGGAGGTGTTTGGCGGTGGCTGAGGTGGTCGGAGGTGGTTGGCGGTGGTTGGAACATCATCACATAATATTTTAATAATTTTGGGCCTAAATTTAAATTTTATTTAATTATGGGCTTCACAATAAGTATAAGGGTATCAAGGTCTTTTAATAATTTGGGGCCTAAATTTAAACTTCTTTTAATTAAGTGCCTCATATTATAGGTTATCCATGGGTTGGGCCTTAGCCTAAATTTCCCATTCGGTTATACCAAAAAAGCTTAAAAACCCTTATAAAACATTTTCATAATTGACACTTATCGGATATTTATCCGACAATATCCGATACTTAGACTCGAAATTAGGATAAATTATAAATAAGTTCATATATTATCGGATATCGGATATTAACATTTCGGATGGGGTCCAATCCGTTTCCGATATGTTAAGGAAAAAGTATCCGATAAAATATCCGATCCGATATCCGATATCCGATAAAACGGATAAAATCATAAAGGATATCGAATATTCGGAAACGGATTCCGGATATCGGACAAATATTGACAGGCCATAGTACAAATCCATTCTTTTTTGTTGGATGGCTAAATAGGTTTCTCCACTATGGGAAGTGGGAACAACAGTGTGCGGTTGATCATCAAGCTTCCGGGATAGGGACACGCTCACGTGTGTAGGTTAAACGTGGTGATGGTAGAAAAAAATGCAGGTGTGAAAGATAAAAACGCCGGCATTTGTGATACCAACGTCCATATTCTCAACATTATAGTTTTCAAAACTATAAATTCCTTCAACCGAATTCATTTTCAGTCACACCAATACTATTTCTTTCTTCTAAAACTCTTCAAAACAAAGAAAATTTGATACAATATGAGCAACTTTTTAAGAAAAGCGCTTAATACTGTAAAAAAGAAAAGAGATCGAAAAATGAAACAGTACCGCGACTTGCCACAAGTGTAGATTATTCTCCAAATCGGGGAGCAGAGTTTGTTTATCCTAGTGTCGTTGCTACTCTATCATTAGTCCAAGGTCATGTATCAGGGGATCAAGATCGGTCTGAGGGTTATTATACAATGAGAGGTGGATTTTCAGACTTAAAGGTTCTTTATGAAGGTCTACCCCCTCGATTCCGAGAAAGGGTTGATATATATCCCTGACGTGCGTTTTATAGTGTGAAGCCTAGAATACACAACAACAAAATTATGACAACAGTGATAGAAAGGTGGTGGCCGACGATGTACGCGTTCCATTTTATGGATTTTGAAATTGGTAAGATTATTTAACTTAACTTAAATTTTATTTTTTAAATAATTATTAAATAATCAAAAGAATTAATCATAGATGATATTATTCTTGTAATAGGAATTACCCCCTTGATTTTTAATTCATTTGTGGTATCCCAAGTGGAGTGGGATAGCCGACACCATTCAACCAAGACGAATGGATATCAAATAGTAAACGGGAGACGCTTTTTCCCTCTCTTATAGAATTAGAAATACGTGAAGATCAAAAGGAATTGAAATGAGGTGGGATTAAATGTTCAACATTGAAGTCTTTCCTTACCCAAAGAAGAAACCCAGAAGATGTAGATGACTATCCTGAACTCGAACGGGTGTTTATCTTATGGGTACTAGGTCAGACGTTCTTTTCAAACTTAACTTGTGTTGCTCGTGTTAGTTGGATTTCAGCGTTAGAAGATCTTGACAAATCACCAGATTATGGCTGGGGCTCTGCGATTTTAACAGAAATGTACTATGGGATTGATCAAGCTTCCATGGGTATACCTAACTTCACTGATTTCTAGGGCATCATAGAGGTAAATATCAAAATTATTATTTTTAAATTTAAATAATTTTTATGAACAAATGTAGATTAAGTCAAAATAATAAAATTATGGAGTAATTTGCAGTATTGGTGGTATACCTACTTATGTGTTGGTAAACCAATCCTTAAAGACGACACCCATAGATTTCCAATCTTGGACATGTATGTCTCGACCAATTGGGCGAAGGACACTGGCAGCGATATCTCGGGTTCCGGTTTTGTTCAGAGGTTTCAACTGATGACTCGGAGCCACAAAAACGTTGTTATTCACCCTTACATTGATTTTTCTCAGTATTTTGAAAATGATGCAGAACGTGTTCTTGATTATTCTCTCTGTAGAGTTTTTTTTTACACTCCATATTTGGATAAAGAGGCTTGGTACCTGGGAGAAAGATTGGAGTACCAAATACAAGGTATATATGTGATTGGAATTAACCCGCTACAACAGATGCAAATATCTGGATCAGATTTTGATCGGCTGAGAAGAACCAATTGGGAGATGTATGAACAAAATACAAAGAGGGATATTGGTGAAGCTGAGTATGTCACCTAGTACAATTCGATTGTGAAGCCTGTAATTGGGAAAAACAACATGCACATCTATGGGTTTGATTTCTCAGGGTTATCATTCCTTTCTCATGATGAAAATATCATCCCTAGCCATCCACTTCCAAAATATCCATGCTTTATGACTTACCCCACCACGGGTGCAATTTCTTCATCATCTTCGTCAAATATGCCCGAAATTCGTTGAGAGATGCCAAATATTACTTTATAAGGAGAGCCAACCACAATCCCCATTGTTTCCCAAGCTATGGAACGTGATTATCCTTACTACAATGTGACTGCCAGTTACGAAGAGTTGCAGAGCCAAATGAACAATGTTTATTCGGTGAATCGGTAAATAGAGGCTATACACTTGGGTGTGTGTCGGAAATGGAACAAGGACACAATGTTTGGATTTAGTCCAACTGTAAATGACGATGGGGGTTCAACATGTACCGATTCCACCAGGAGCAAAAAATCATTATACGATAGTGATAATACAGTGGTGGGAGAAACACAAGTACGACAGAGTTCTTCACCACATGTACGACACAATACTTCACTACAAACTGTGCATGTGTCTCAACCTCAAGTATTTAGGCTAGATCCTAGGAGAATTTCATCATCATTCTCTCCCTACAAACCATAGGATTGCTATAATGTTACACCATCACCACAACAACAACAAACATCTTATATGCTTGGAGGACCGAGTGCACCTAGTGCTTTCCAACAACCGAGTTTTTTTCAATCGCCTAATGTCATTCAACTAGTTTTATCTCCTTATGGAAATTTATTTAATATTTTGGAAAGTGGGGATATCCCAGATCTTGGAGAATTCTTGACCCTAGAAGATAAAAATAGGGGAGATAGCGATGAGTGACATTAGAGAGATTGTAAATTTTAACTTTCTACAGTTGTAATTCTAGTTTTAAAAGTACGGTGGTCTGAATTAAATGAAATTACAAATGTTTAAAATTAAGCATTTTACATTAGCTTAATTGAATTATGGCGGAATACATTAGCTTCACTGATAAGAAGTACTAGGTGGAAAAACAACCACAAAGAAGGGGTTGAAACTGTTTAACACCTTAAGGATATTCGAAACATTTTTCGAAAGGAAAAGCCATATTTTTCCATCTTCGCTATTCATCCAAAGATTTTGTTACAATCTCAGCATCAGTTTCACCTCTCAGTCTATATCGATTGGCATGGATCGTTGAAGATACAAACTCACTTACTTCTACCTTAATTATACGAAAACGATTTTCAATTTCGCATATAGCATGACGAATCAGATTATGGGTGTCATTGCAGAACCTGTCGTGAATAACCGCCTAGAAATTCACCCATGGATAGTTTTATGAAGCAAGATGAGTAAATAAAAAAACATAGCTTCTTCAAATAGAATCATCTTCTTCTTTAGTATACAGAGATCTCCGAACTAACAAGGGCCGAGACATTTTCAAGAATTGAAGAATTTGTTGAATTTAAGAATTTAAGAATTGAAGAATTTTTTTAATCTCATAGAAGAAGAGTAAGGGTAATTTCTATGGGAAGACTAGATGTGTGAATCTAGAGTTGAAATGGAGAGTATTTATAAGACTAAAAATTCTAATTGTTGGATGACAAGGATTTACATCCGTTTAGATGTAGCCGTTGGTGTTTTTGTGTCAAATGCTGGAGATTTCAATACTAACGCTGGCATGTGAAATAACAACGGGAGATTTTTCCACAAACTCCAATGTTTTTGGCTCACACGCTAGTGTTTGTGCCACGCTCGCCCGGTCTTCCATATGACGCGCACCAGTTCTTCCATCTCACTCAACAAACCAAAAAAATTATTGGTTTGTCCATCCATTTTTCATGTTTGTTAAGTCCATAGTGGGATTAGGCCTGTCAATGGAAACCCGTTAACCGTTAGCCGTAACCGATTACCCGGTTTCCGTTACGTTTAGTTCCGTTATACCGTTATCTGTTACCCGTTACGGCTAATGTAGCGGTTAATTTTATCCGACGGTAACGGCAATGGAAGACCTATTTCCGTTAGACTTAGTTCCGTTAACCGATAACGTGTACCTAGCACGTGTAACATTCTATACCTAGGATATACTCGAATTCAATGAATCATTATCTTCTTCTTCATTTCTTCAACTCGACCAAACCAGAGAAGAAAAACTCACCCTTCATCAATCACCCTCAATCCCTCATCTCATTCCTTTCAATTCAAGAAAAATCATCATCTTCATTCGATTAGAAAATTAGGGTTATCTTATTCTATTTATTTCGAGCTTAATTTCAGTCCTAAAAACTAAATTTTCAATTTAGGGTTTCTGAAAAGTGAAGTTAGGGTTTTCAATTCGTGAAATTTATCATTACCCAAAGCGGGGGAGCATCCAATTGCGTTGGTTCATCAAAAATAATCCATCCTTCTCAATCACTTTCAGTTGCATCTCAATTACCTTCTTCATCTAAAGTTCAACAATCAGTAAATCAATCACCACCACCTGTTGCTGGCACTTGCATATGGAGGAATTCATTTGTAGATGCAGTTGGCACTTCCTTTAATCCTTTGTCTTTTCTTTTGCAAAAACTTGGTTTTTTTCATTTGATAGAACATTGTGATGATCTGAACATGTAATTTGGTTTAGAACATGAACATCTGCATGTTTTTTTTTTTCCGTGTGAACAAGTTGTTTGTTTGGATTTAGAACTGTTTTTGTGTTGTCCGGTGACATTCCGGTTAATTCCGAAAAATTAACCGTTAACCGATAAGACCGACGTAACGACAATGGAACTGATTTTGCAATTCCGTCGATAATTAGCGGATAACGGTTAACCGCCAATTTTAATGGCAACGGTAGCGGAATAGCCATTATTTGTTTCGTTTAGTGCCGTTGACATCCCTAAGTGGGATCAAAATGAACAAATTATTATTTTGTTGAGTCCATAGGAACTACTCTAAGATAGTATAAAATGGTAGCGTCTCTGGTGACTGTTAGAGCTTCCATGGTTGAAGAAACGTTGGGGTGGCGGAAGCGGCTATGGTTATGGTTATCGTAAGTGTATCGTGAAGATATGGCACAGTTTTGATCACAAAGTGTTGGATCCATGGCGCTATTTTGAACGGTGAGGATGGCGTTGCTTTGGCTGGTTGTGGAGTTGCATAGATGGCGCTGGAAGGGCGCAAGATGTTAGCGCTGGAAGGATGCAAGTTGTTAGCACAGGGTGTGATATTATGGATGGCATGCGCGTGCATCATGTATTCCTGGCATGTGCGTCTGGTAAGAGTGTCTGGTAAGCACGTGTGGCAAGTGCATCGGGTAAGCGCGTCTGGCAAGCATGTCTGGGAAGTGCATCTGGGAAGCGTGTCTGGCATGTGCATCTGGCAAGCTAGTCTGGTAAGCGCATCTGGCTAGTTCTGGATCGTCTTGGAATGGGCACTGGCTTGGCGTGGACACTGACTTGGATTTTGGTATGGCGTGTACCGTTGGATGGGCTTGGTGCGGGCCATTGGCTTGGCTTAGTGCTGGCTTGGCGTGGTGCAGACTTGTATTTGCGGGCCAGGTGCCTCTTCCCATACGTATCTCAAACAGAAAATCCTTTCGTTATTCAAATTCCAAAAAGTGTTATGGTTATGAAAGGGGTTGGCTCCCCTTTTTACCTCGTTTCTTTTTTATCACGTCCTGGTGTTAGCGGTAGTGACAAAGTGGACAATCATATTCCTTTTATGTATTCCAACGTTTCTCTTTCAATTTGTTTTCTTATTTTCTTGTGCTGGTCCAAACTATAGCCATAGGTATGCCTTTCATAAACTTGTGGAAATACTTCATTATAAAAAATTCTTTGAATGTCACCATAGTAACGTCTGCTAATAGTGGCAGGTAATCATTGTTGTGAAAAGTAGGCACGTATGGGTAGGTAACATTTTTTTGAAAGGAAAACAAAGTGCCTGGTTTATGGTTTTTGATTTTCTGGATTTCTTGGGTTGATAGATAAACGTTACCTTGACGGTTTTGAGTTATTCTTTTTGGAATGAATTGTTTAGGAGTTGATTTTTTTTTGTTATGATTGAAAGTTACATGGACATCCCGGGAAAACCATGGAACCGTATGTTGGTAGATGACATGGGGGTGAAACATAATATGGCTATTGGTTTTATCATTCCCGTGAAAACTTGAAAAAGCAAACCACGTATCTCGTCTAGGTAGGACTTACTTGGTTTTTTAGGTCTCCTGACGAATAGGGAACCTTCCGGGCGTAAGACCGAGTTTTATGGGAAACACCGACGCGATTTTGGAAAGTCCCCAGTCGTTACTGAGCTGTCTGATAACTGAGCCGTTGATCCCTGGGTGGATCGTTTTGCTTCTCACCTCTGGGAAGTCCCCAGTCATCCCTTGTCATGTCCTGACTAATAATCGAGTCATCGGGTAACTAAGTCGGAGTGGATCGTCTTCCTATACCATCTTGATGTATGGGTCAAAGAACGAGATCGACGGTCGAAATTTGACATTGTAACCGAAATATCGAACCTCCCGCTGTGGTCACCAATTGTTTATAGGTGAAAATGGTTTCTGCTGATTTTGGTAATTGCAGGTGTGAAAGTGAGAAACAATTTAAACCCTAAAAAATGTACTGCAAGGGAGTACTTTTAGATTCGAGAGATTAATATTTACAAGTCAGTCAAAAAGTGGAGGAGAAGGGTTGGTTTAGGGATGGAATCGAAGAGAGTGTTGAGGAAAGAATAATTATGGAAGAGAAGTACTTGACTTGTATCAGAAGGTGAGAGCTTTAAGAAAGCTAACAAGAGTTTCCTTTCTGAGTGTGGTATTTTCCAGGACCAAGAACTCCTATCTCTGGTGGAAATAGGTAAGCCTACTTATACAAGTTCAAAAAGAAACGTACTCTGGCCTGTTAAGAAAAAAAAAAACGGATGAGTTAAATGGGAAGAGGTGGTAACGCCTGGTATTGATGGGATTTGATAGAATTGATGTCCCATAATGAAGGAGCATTTCACCGTTGCTTCCTGCATTTACTAACCACCTTAATCTTATTAAACTATCTTGAAACGTGCATTTGTGTATGCCGCATGATATAGACCACCAAACCAAAACCCTAATGAGCATCCCCAAGTTTGTGTTGATGTCTCGAATGTTTTTGGAAAACATAGAGCATGTTATTGTGTCTTGGAAAGTCAAGCTAGGGGAACTTTCTATCCTGGTGACCTTCGACGGTCGAGATTTTGTATCTGGAGAGGAGAGGAAACCGTTGATCGTTGCACGGCTTCGTTTTGGTAGCCGCGTAGTGAGGGCAAATGTGGTGGCGCGGATAGGTTGGCATGCCGTTGGCATGGCTAGACTAATGTTTTCGGGCCAGGGGTTACCATGTGTCGTCTAGTGACCTTGGATGGCCAGGATTTTCTCCTAGGATTAAAGGGCAACCATTGATTGTTGAACGCCTTCCTTTTGGTAGCCGCGTAGTGAGGGCCAACAGGGTGGCGCGGATAAGGTGTGTTAGGCTTGGAATGTGGGGCCAAAGGTTCTCCTTGGGCGTGGCTAGTTTTGGCTAGGTGCGATTTTGTCTTGACATGTCGGGCCAAGGGTTTGTCATGGGCGTATGGCGTGTCTAGGTCCAAGTCAAGGGCGCTTGGCTTGGCATGACGAGACTAGCATAGAGAGGTCCAAGGCATAGTGCGTTTCGCATGGCGTGGCTAGCTTGGATAGGTTTGGTTAGGCTTGGCATGTGGGGCCAAGGGTTTTCCATGGACGCATGTCACAGCTAGGGCTAAGGTAAGGGAGTTTTGGCATGGCGCGTCTAGCTTGTCTAGGTGTGTGACCAAGCTAGGGTTTTGGTCCAAAGGTCGTGAGGTGACTTTAGACGGCCAGGATTTGCTCTTGGGATTGAAGGGAAACCGTTAATTGTTGCACGCCTTCACTTTGGTATCCGCGTGTGGAAGGCCAGCATGGTGGCGTGGCATGAGGGGCCATGATGATATGTGTTTGGCATGGAGCGTCTTCCTTGGATAGGTGCGTGACCAAGCAAGGGTTTTTGGGACAAAGGTCGTGAGGTGACCTTAGACGGCCATGATTTTCTACTGGGATTAAAGGGCAACAGTTGATTGTTGCACACCTTCACTTTGGTAGTCGCATGGGGAAGGCCATCATGGTGGCATGGCATTAGGGTCCATGGAGAGAAGTGTTTGGAATGGCGCGGTCAGTGTGGCTGGCATGATTTTCCATTGGCACAGAGGTGCGTCTAGCATGCTTTGCATGCGTTGGCGAGGTTGGTGTGGCTGTAATGATTTGTCATTGGTGCGACTAGCATGGTTGGCATGCATTGGCGCGGTTGGTGTGGCTGGCATGATTTTCCATTGGCACAGAGGTGCGGCTAGCATGGTTTCCACAGATTTTGGTAAATTCGGTAGGTGAGTGAGAAACTGGTTTAAACCCTAATCAAATGTGGTGCATGTGAGAACTTTATAGATTCGAGAGATCATTTTGTACAAGTCCGTCCTAAACCAAGAAATGGCCGTTCCAGACTTGCTTCGGTCACAAAGTGAAGGAGAAGGGTTGATTTGGGGAGAGAAGCAAAGAAAGGTGTTGAGACCAGAATAATTGTGGGAGAGTAGTGTCTCGACTTGTATCAGAAAGTGAAAGCTTCGGAAGATTGCAAGATATGAAAGGTTTTTTGAGAGCTTTCAAAGTTTCCTTTTCTGAGAGTGTTGTATTTTTCTTCTGACCGAAACTTGTTATCTGGTAGAAATCGGTAAGACCTAATTATACAAGTCGAGATTGAAACGTACCCTGTCCTCATGAAGGAAGAGAGTAAAGGGTGAAATAATGGGAGGAGGTGGTAACCTCCAGGTGTTTATGGGTAAAAACGTTTTCACCATTATTTCCTCATTTATTTGACCGCTTTATTCCTATTCATGCTTTCTTAATGTGAGCGTAGTGTACGCTGCAAGTTGTGACCGCCAAATCAATACCCTGGAAAGTATCCCCCAGTTTGTGTTGATGTCTCGAGTGTTGGTTGCACCATGATTGAAAGTGGCACTGCTAGGGGCGCGTGTGGCATGTGCGGAATGCCTTTGTTGCGGGTTTCACCTCGATCTCAAGTGGTAGTGCGAGAGCTGCTAGTGGCGTGTGTGGCATGTGTGGAATGCCTTGGTGGTAGGTTGTACGTTGAGTGTAAGTGGCAATGCATAGAGCTGCTAGTGGTGTGTGTGGCATGTGCCAATGGAATGTACGGAATGCCTTGGAGGTAGTTTGAACGGTTTTCAAGTTAGGCTACCAGCGTGGGTTTTGGGAAAGTTGAATCATGGCCTGGTAAGAAAAGCTACCATCGATGTGTGTTGGCATGTGCCAATGGCATGCGTGGCCATTAGGACCACGACTTGGTAATAAAATCTACCGGAGATGCGTGTTGGCATGTGCCAATGACATGCTTGGCCATTAGGGCCACGGCTTGGTAAGAAAATCTACCAGCGATGCGTGTTGGCATGTGCCAATGGCATGCTCGGCCATTAGGGCCACGGTTTCTTAAGAAACGCTACCAGCGAGCATGTTGGCATGTGCCAATGGCATGTTTGGCAATTAGGGCCACGTCTTGGTAAGAAAAGCTATCAGCGAGCGTGTTGGCATGTTCCAATCATGCGTGACCAATTTTTCCTAGGTTGCACGGTTTGCAAGCCTAGGTGCGGGCGCTATTTTGGCATGGCGCGGCTAGGGACAAGGTAAGGGTGTTTGTCTTGGCGTGGCTTGACCAGCATAGCTAGGGCCAAGACAGAGTGTGTTTGGAATGGCACGTCTAGCTTGAGCTAGGTGTGGATGACATGATTTTCCATTGGCACGGAGGTGCGGCTATCATGGTTCACATGTTTTGGCACGTTTGGTGTGGCTGGCATGATTTTCCATTGGAACGGAGGTGCGGATAGCTTGGGCTAGGTGTGGATGACATGATTTTCCATTGGCACGGAGGTGCGTCTAGCATGGTTGGCATTCTTTGGCGCGTTTGGTGTGACTAGCATAGCCATGGCCAAGGAAGAGTGTGTTTGGCATGGTGCGGCTAGATTGGGATAGGTGTGGCTGGCATGATTTTCCATTGACACGGAGGTGAATCTAGCATGGTTGGCATGCTTTGGCATGTTTGGTGTGACTAGCATAGCTACGGCCAAGGAAGAGTGCGTTTGGCATGGCGCAACTAGCTTGGACTAGGTGTGGCTGGCATGATTTTCCATTGGGACGGAGGAGCGGTTAGTAAAGGCTGGGTGTGGCTGGCATGATTTTCCTTTGGCACGTAGGGTAATTAGGGTTTTGTTCGTTTTAACCCTGATTTGAAAAAATACCACCTATTAATTACTGACTACATGCATTAAATTTCCTAATAAATGTGTCACCGGTGACATTAGGTTAGTTGGGGTTTAACAGTTTTACCCCATGTTTAAAAACCACCATCAACATTAAGTCCCCTGCTTAGCTCGGAACATGAGCTTTGTTGCGAGGTAAGCATAAGATGGTGAAAAACTATTAACAACAAATCGTAAAGATAATTGAGGAGGCTTGTCTAACCCTTTTTATAAATAGGATTTGGAATCCTTGCCTCTGGAAGTTTTGCAAAAATTGGGAGGATGCACAATTGGGAAGTCAGCGTCATTGAGAGAAAAGAAGCTGGGCGGCATTGAAAAGTTGACACGAGTTGGGAAACTGAGCGTGCTAGCTGGCGTGACTTGCGCAAGGTAGGGGAAGCTGAGCGTGCTAGCAGTACCGGCGCAGAGTGGGAAGCTGATCGTGCTAGCTGGCGTGACTTGGGTGACGTTGGGAAGTTGGGCGGAATTGGTGGGACCGGTGTGGCTTGGGAGATTGGAGAGACTGGCGCGAGCTTGATGGGACCGGTGTAAACAAGGAGGGAGTAGGTGTTTCTACAGATATCAAAGCTTCCTTATTTTTTTTCCTTCACGCGCATCTTCAATCAGGGCATCATCCATGCCAAAATCTGGAAGCATTATGTCCCTCATTACTTCCTTTCCTTTTTTTTAATTGTACCGCCTCCCTTATTTGAGAAAAGGTTCTTCTTGTTGAGTTTATTTCTTTGCCTAGAGACGAATCATCCTCTAAACATACAGATTGTCCAAGTGAAGGGGCGAGGTATGACTCTTGCAAAAGCACCCCGACTAGGGTTATTCGGGCTAAGAAGATCATACCGGCATGTTTTCTTCTTCTTCTTTGTTCGTGTTATCCACTTTTTATATGTGTATAAATATTATGGAACTTGATCATTTTCCAATCTTTTGCAGTGTATGATGGGACCCTCTAGAGATGGACGCACCATTAACTCTTCGGAGAAGGACTTTAGACTTGGCGGAGATCGATCTTCTTCTCTTGAGGAGGCATTGATTGGGATTGAATCTCGGTTCCATGAATCAAGTGAAATCATTAAGGACACCCCTTCCATCTATCCCTATGAAGAACAGGTGCATGTTCGGACTTTCTTGGGTTCAGTGAGCATGGAGGAGGGACGAGAGAACGAGGAAGAGTCTTGGCATGTTAAGAGGTTTCAGTGTGGAAAAGCCTTTCCTCGATACGGGTATGGGGCGGATCAGACTGTTTCTAGGTTGAAGAGATGGAAAAGCGAACGTGTGGGGGTCTTGGAGGAGAGCGCCATGATTCTTGACTTTGATGAGGATGGATCAAAAAACTTTCTCCAAAGTGTCACTGAGAAAACCTTCGAAGGAGCATATGACAGAAACGAAATACCCTTTGAATTTGATGCCAAAGGTATCGTTGGTGATACCCGAGGGGTCATGGTGGCATATGCTGGACCGGTCGTCGGGGAGGACACTATTGTCATTTTGGTTTCTTTGGGATGGAATGTTGAGGTTGCTGCTGCTAACACCGTTGAATGGAACCTTTGTTTCCCGAGGGATTGCTGGGGGAAGTGCTTGAAGATAGCCTTACCCTAGGGGACTTGTGCTCCATACTTCGAGGGATAGTTCTTCCCTTTTTTTTATCTCTGTTAGCTTCTTTAGTTCCCCTGATGTTTTTTTTTTTTTTTCGCAAACTCATCTTTACCTTCTTCTTCATCAGTCAACATTTTGCTTCGTATATATTTTTTGAAAGAGGTTGTGGCATGATGGCTCCGCAATGGTTTTCTGGGTTTATCTGATGTATTTCTCTGATATCTGTAGAATTTTCTTGGAAAGAGATGTATTTATGCCCTTTTCTTTTTTTGACGGAAAAGGGGATCCCAGGAAAAAAAATATACAAACGGTGTATTCATCTTCGGGGAGTACAACTACTAAGAGGAATTGTTAAAGGAAATACTAAAGGGGGGAGTGATTGGGAGGTACAACGTTTTAGGGATTGGAGACCTTGAGCCATCGCTAGTGAATTATCACGCCTTCAGGTATTTATGGATTGATGAGCTTGCCATATCCTCCCAAAAGGGTATCCGCAACCAGATACATCTCGTCTTCTCTTTCATCAGGCGAATCAGTTTGAATAGCCATTTTTACTGTAATCCTCCCAACTTGAACTGAGCTTTCCTTAACAACTACATCTCCGATTGAAAACGGGTTCAGAGATCGTGCAACCATTTGAGTCTTGGCTTCGTTGGTTTCAACAGAAGTTTCCAAGATTCTTGCAAAGTGTTCAAATGGTCCGGCTCCCCATTCACATTTCTTGACATCGTTCGTGCCAGTAATCGCACCGAGTCCCCATGACGGAATGGGAGAAGGAAAGACTGGTTGCAGAAAAGGTTGCTCATCCAGACTTACTTGCATTTGAAAACCATGATCTAGCGCCAACGGGTCCTCTCCGGATGTATGGGTTCCTTCAATAGCTCGTTGATGCGATAACCAATGGGATGATTTTTTGGGAATTCCTTCGGGCGTGGACGTCGGCAGAAGGTGTACATCCAATTTGTCTTTGTTTTCGAGCACCACAAGCATCCCAATATCATTTCATGATCTAGTTCTTTGACAATGTGGAATTTTCTATGCGTTATAGCGTCTCCCATCTTGATCTCTAGGTTGATGTAGCCATGCGCGTTCAAAGTTTCTCCTCTCAAGTTCTTAATCACGGACGGGGAATAAGTAGCGTCTTGTTTTTTAAATCCTGCTGCCTTTAGTGTCTTGAAAGTAATTATGTTGTGGTCAGAGGCCGTGTCGATGAGCGTGTCGTCAATTTCGTTACCTCTTAAACGTGACGTGATCAGTAGTCCCCAGTTTTCCTTTTTAGTTCTGCCTGTTTGGAAAGCTTGGGCCCCTGGCATGGTTTCCGAGGAGAGAAAAAGTCGTTTATCTTAGCGCTGCACCTTGGAAAGATAGAGGATTTCTCATACATGTTGCATCATGGATTGTATAGTCTCGTGCATGGAGTTCCTAGAGGACCCATAGTTTCTTATTGGGAGTGGATCTCGATGCACTCTTTCGTCTCCGGGTTGGAGTCCTCCCGCTTATATCCTTTCTTTGAAAATATGCTTTAGTCTATTGCAATCGCTGGTCGGGTGGTGAACGAACCTGTGGTAGTAGCAGTACTTGGGGTTCGCCATCTCAGCCTCAGTTGGTGGATGTCTGGGAGGTAGCAGTCTGATAATATCATCTTGAACCCAGGCTTCTAGGAGGTCAATCAACTCCTCAATGGGAAACGTGAAATCAAGGGTATTACCTTCGATCTCATGATGCTGCATGGGGTTTTTATAGACGGTCTTTCGTGGCGGGGGTTCCCGTTGCGCCGGCGCTTCATGTTTTGGATGGTGGCTCGTAGTTGGGGATTTCCTTTTCCCCCTTTCGTTTACTATGTTCACGGAGGATGAGCCGGCATTAAATTGCTTGCTTATGAGGCTTCTAATCCCGCGAGTTTCACGCGTGTCTTCGGTTCTAGTTGGCCTAGCTCTTTTGATTAATGCTGGTGCTGTTGTTGCAGATCGTCTGGCGGCTTCATGGAGTTCGGAGAACGTTTGGAAGCGCAAGTTTTCTAGCAGGGCACGGTAAATAGGATCCATACCATTGATGCATGCATTCACCATTTATTGCTCGGTCACATTTGGGTCGTGACAGTCGAGTGCTTAAATCCTAAACCTTTTGACGAAATCATTCGGATGTTCGTTATCCCACTGGTAAATTCTTTCGAGGTTTGAGAAAGTAACTTGCTCAGACACGAAGAAGTATTTCTTGTAAAACGCAGTGACCATGCTAATCCAGTTGGGAATGATGTTCGGTGGGATGCTGTTGTACCATGTATACGCCCTTCTAGTAAGTGATTTTGAGAATTCCCTTAAATGAAGAACGTGATTATATTCATGTTCACTTGGGGATTCCAGGAAACGGGAGACATGCTCATGTGCATTCCCGGTACCATCGTACATGGTAAATTAAGGAGAATAGTACCCCCTTGGGAGAGGGATTCTCTGCATTTTGGATGGGTAAGGGGGTTGGTGATGATGTACGTCCAATTCATCATTCTTGATTCGGTTGCGGAGAAGTTTTTCCAGATCTTCTCGCGTGATGAAGTTGGGAGGATGATTTCTTTCCAACGGGATTCTAGCACGAGTTTCCTCATCCGTGGAGGCGTGCTCCTCCGAGGTACTGGCATCAGGGTTGTTGGATACGTTCCTAACCGTCTATGAAGGACGCAAATCACGTGGTAGTCGCTCTGTCAGGGTCTTGAGAAAGACGAGTACGTCTTTCTGCGTTGAAACCATATCCTTCTGGGCTCTGGCGAGCATCTCCTGTCGTTCTATCAAATCAGCGATGGTGACATAAGGATGAATTCCTCTAGTCCCTCCGGTCTCTCTTCCCATCGGCAGGGTAGTTGGAACCTTAGTTGTGGTCAGAGGATCCTTGATGGACGAAGCATTAGGGGCCATAGCGGAGGATCTAGCCCTGGTGACTGGTGGCGTGACACCCGAAGAGATATTTTAGTTGCCGTGATTATAGGGTTGTGGAGAGACACTATAGGAGGCAACGGATCTGGCCCTGGTGATTGGCGGTGTTACGCTTGAGGGAGTGCATTCGATGTTACTATAGTCAGCAGGTGATGCAACAACGTTATTGGGAGAGACGCTAACATTAGGGGTGTGTTTTGTGCTGGTATTCTCGGCAGCCGCTCTGGACCTAAGTTCCACCATGTTGGGATTTGATGTTTGGGAAACTAAACCAGGAGTCAAAGTTGGTATTGTAACCGATATATCAATCCTCCCACAGTGGTCGCAAATTGTTTATGGGTAAAAATCGTTTCCGCCAATTTTGGTAAATTCGATAGGTGAGTAAGAAACTGGTTTAAACCCTAAAAAAATGTGCTGCACGTGAGCACTTTATATATTCGAGAGATCAATCCGTAAAAGTCCGGCCTAAACCAAGAAATGTCCGTTCCAGACTTGCTTCGGTCACAAAGTGAAGGAGAAGGGTTGATTTGGGGAGGGAAGAAAAGAAAGGTGTTGAGATCAGAATAATTATGGGAGAGTAGTGTCTCGACTTGTATAAGAAATTGAAAGCTTCGGAAGCTTGCAAGAGATGCAAGCTTTTTGGAGATCTTGCAAAGTTTCCTTTTCTGAGAGTATTGTATTTTTCTTCTGATCGAGACTTGTTGTCTGGTGGAAATAGGTAAGACCTATTTATACAAGTCGAGATTGAAACGTACCCTGGCCTCATGAAGGAAGAAAGTAAAGGGTTAAATAATGGGAGGAGGTGGTAACCACCATGTGTTAATGGGTAAAAACGTTTTCACCATTATTTCCTCATTTATTTGACCGCTTTATTCCTATTCACGCTTTCTTAATGTGAGCGTAGTGTACGCTGTAAGCTGTGACCGCCAAACTAAGACCCTGAAAATAATCCCCCAGTTTGTGTTGATGTCTCGAGTGTTGGTTTCACCTTGAGTGCAAGTGGCGCTGCTAGGGGCGCGTGTAGCATGTTCAAAATTCCTTTGTTGCGGGTTGCACCTCGAGCGCAAGTGGCAGTGCCAGAGTTGCTAGTGGCGTGTGTGGAATGTACAAATGGCATGTGTGGAATGCTTTGGTGGTAGGTTGTATGTTGAGTGTAAGTGGAAATGCATAGAGTTGCTAGTGGCGTGTGTGGCATGTTCCAATGGCATGTACGGAATTCCTTTGCGGTAGGTTGCACGGTTTTCAAGTTAGGCTACCATCGCGGATTTTGGGCATGTGCCAATGGCGCATACAGCCAAGTTGGATCATGTCCTGGTAAGAAAAGCTACCAGCGTTACGTGTTGGCATGTGCCAATGGCATGCGTGGCAATTAGGACCACGGCTTGGTAAGAAAAGTTACCAGCGATGCGTGTTGGCATGTGCCAATGGCATGCTAGGCCATTAGGGCCACGACTTGGTAAGAAAAGATACCAGCGATGCGTGTTGGAATATTCCAATGGCATGCTCGGCCATTAGGGCCACGGTTTGGTAAGAAAAGCTACCAGCGAGCGTGTTGGCATGTGCCAATGGCATGCTTGGCCATTAGGACCACGACTTGGTAAGAAAAGCTACCAGCGAGCCTGTTGGCATGTTCCAATGGCATGCTTGGACAATTTGTCCTAGGTTGAACGGTTTGTAATCCTAGGTGCGGGCGATACTTTGGGATGGCTCGGCTAGGTCCAAGGTGAGGGTGTTCGGATTGGCGTGGCGTGACCAACGTATCTAGGGCCAAGACATAGTGTGTTTGGCATGGCACAACTAGCTTGAGCTAGGTGTGGCTGGCATGATTTTCCATTGGCACGGAGGTGCGGCTAGCATCGTTCACATGTTTTGGCACGTTTGGTGTGGATGATATGATTTTCCATTGGCACGGAGGTGCGGCTAGCTTGGGATAGGTGTGACTGGCATGATTTTCCATTGGAACGGAGGTGCGGCTAGCATGGTTGGCATGCTTTGGCGCATTTGGTGTGACTAGCATAGCTAGGGCCAAGGCAGAGTGCGTTTGGCATGGCGCGGATATCTTGGCCTAGGTGTGGCTGATATGATTTTCCATTGGCATGGAGGTGCGGATAGCATGGTTGGCATGCTTTGGCGCGTTTGGTGTGACTAGCATAGCTAGGGCCAAGGCAAAGTGCGTTTGGCATGGCGCGGCTAGCTTGGGATAGGTGTGGCTGGCATGATTTTCCATTGGCACGGAGGTGCGGCTAGCATAGGCTAGGTGTGGCTAGCATGATTTTCCATTGGTACGGAGGGGAATTAGGGTTTTGTTCGTTGTAACCCTAATTTGAAAAAATACCTCCTATTAATTACTGACTACATGCATTAAATTTCCTAATAAATGTGTTACCGGTGACATTAGGTTATTTGGGGTTTCACAGTTTTACCCTTTGTTTAAAAACCACCATCAATAGCGACTAGCATGGTTGGCATGCCTTGGCGCGGTTTGGTGTGTCTGTAATGATTTGCCATTGGCACATGTGGGAATTAGGGTTTGGATTGTCATAACCCTAATTTGAAAAATATACACTGGTAATTATTTTAGAGACACATTAAAGGTTTCAGTAAATGTTCCTAGTAACTCGTTGATTTAAATGTTGTGACATCACTGTCTGCTAGGGTATAGTGTTTTACAATTTTAACCCTAAACTAAAAACCTCCATCAATACTTGGGCTTTATTTGTTGTTTACTTCTCGTAAACTTCTTCTTTTTCATCTAATTTATCTTTGTTGAGGAAAAAAATGGGTGCAAAATCCCTCATGCTAAAGCCTTCATATGACTTTATGATCGTCTTGTAAAGGACTATACACATTACACAATACACATTGCACAATATAAATTTGGCAATTAGTTACGGACTAACAGAAAAGCATCTATGTCTTCGCATGCATTCTATGTAATTTTCTTCCCTTGTAATCTTGTTGGTGTCACAAATAATTATCTGCATAACCGTTTCTCTCTGCATAACCGTTTTTCCAAAATAATTATCTGAAACTTCTGTTCTCAATTTTTTTCATCTCCAAACCTGGATTTGCTCGGATATAATATGGGATATCATATTTTCCCGGTAGATTTGGGTTTGTGTAAATAGTATTTAATTCTTTCAATAAAAAATTCACAATTTTTGTGATTTTAGGTTTTAGTTTTTATCCTTCTGATGGGTCTGATGGCATATCTATGCTATCAAGATTTGTTATCTTATATCCTTAATGGTTTTCTCTGGTGGTGGTGCTGCATTATAATCAATTATGTTTGGAAAGAAGACGATCTAATTCGGAAAATAAGACCGATTTTGATCGCTTTGATATCAATTTGGGCATATTACTTTTTTTTTATGGCAGCATCTGATATATATGATGTGAATGATCAAGATTCAAAAGATCAAGAAACAAAATGGTTTGAAACCATTATTAGAATGTCAATTTCTCCAGCAGAATGCAAAATCTTAGTACAATTTTCTTTTTTCGTTTCTTTAAGTTTCGAAATTTGTAAATTTAGTACTAATTATTATTTTCTGTTTTCTGATGTAATTGATCATGACTTTTTCCTTAAAAAAAATAATCTTGTTGGGGTCTAAAAGTCCTGCACGCGGTTTAAAAACTGTTGATCCTAACTGGTAGGCTTCATCTCTAATACTAGAGGTCTAAATTGGGTTGTGCCAGCACGAGCAAAACCCAGCACAACACGCAAAAATTTGAGCAAAACCCAGCTCATCACGTGACTTAGCCCAGCACGGCACAACACGTTAGTTAAATGGGACGTGCTGGGTTTGACTAATTGGCTCAGTAACACAGCACAGCATGAGGCACAGATAAGTACGTGGCCCAGCCCAGCACAACACGTTAAGAAAGAACATCATAACATGTACAAATACACCATATAACAATGCATAATACATCACATTTTTTATATATTTCACAAAAGAGTCACTATTCTAGCTAGTTTTTAACATTTTATGCTGGCTTATTTATAACACCACATATAATACCTGGAGAGATTGGGGTATACCCAGATTAATTGGGGTATACCTAATAAGACAAAATAGGGTCATTATGAAGTAAAGCTAAGCCACCCCTTAACCGTGTATTTTCTAAATGGCTAAAATGCCCTTGGTTAATTAATACTAAAATTCTGATTAGGTTAATTAATTGAGTTTAGATTAAAATTTTGAAATTATGAATTCAGTAAATTAAACCTTTCATCTGTCTTGTGATTTCGATCAAAATAATTTGGTTTTGAAAATGCACAAGGCCGGCAAGGTCATGGTTTGAATAAAGTGCCGGCCTTAGTCTGGACGGTAGGGTCAACTTTGAATAACCTTCCGACCAATGTTCAACCGGCAGGGTCCGCTTTAAGTAAGCTGCCGACCAGTTTTCGGATGGCATTGTCTTGGTTGAATAACACGCCGACTATCTTGGAACAAAATTTTACGCCGGCAATGTTTATGAAATTTACAATGCCGACTAATAACTCCCTTAAAAAGATTGTTCCTAGATGTTTTTTCTATCAAGCCGGCAAGGTCCTAGATTTGCCAAGTTGTCGGATTTTATTGTGTCGGCATTGTTTTTGAGGATAACCATGCCAGCTTAAACTTAAAAATATCAAGTTTCTGATGCCTACAGTCGGCAAGGTCCAAGTATAATACATTGTCGGCTACAAATTAGCCGGCATGGTGTTTGTTAGTATACCCTGTCGGCCCTGGTTATTTTCCAACATTCGCCATGGCTATGATGAAAAGTCGGCAGGTTATTCATCCTAACACCATGCCGGCTGTTTATTAGTCAGCGTGTTGTTCAACTATCGACTTTGCCGGCCAAAAACCTGAAAATCATAATTTTCGATTTCTAACCTAATCTAACAATCATATAAAACAAAACAATAATGAGTTTGAGTTTATAAATCACTTACAATCTTCTTTTCGCCTGTAGGGGTTTCTTTTCAGCATCTTCAAGGATTGCATTCTTGGGTTTACTTGTTCCAACCTTTTCCCTCTGATTTGGATCTTTTCATGTTACCAGTTGAATCTCTCTTGCTGCTAGATTGTTTAGAATCAACCATTTTTTGTAGAAAATCAAAATTGAAAATTTTGGTTGATTTTAGGTTTTTGGAATGAAAGAGAAGAGGAGAGGGATTAGAGAAGAAGGATTAGAGGAAGATTAATCAGTCTTTAGTTTTTAAGTTTAGGGTTTAGTTTTAGGTTAATTAGTGTAGGGGTATTAAAGTAACTATACCACGTTTTGGCCTCCCCTTAGTAAGGGCACATGTCCATTTAAATTTGGGTATACCCCAATTAATCTGGGTATACCCCAATCTATCCAGGATATAATACCTTAATATTTGGAAAATATATTTCAATATCGTTGTTATAATGTCGTCACCTATATTTAACTAAAACATTAATTTACATGAAAATAATCCAATTTTATATTTGATGGGCTATTTTCTTTTTATTGAATAAACTTGTTAATTTTACTTAAAATAATTTCAAATGATATGTTGTCTAATTAAATTCTTGTGATAATGTCCGACTTAATGTATACATTAAGTGATTTCAAATTGTTTATAGCACGTGTGCCAGCACGGCACAACATGACACGTTTATTCGTTTGTTGTGCCTAGATTTTGACTGGTAAAGCACATCACGTTTAAATCGTTGGCACAGCACAACACATCACATGGCACGTGAAGCACGCGACTTCGTGTGCCGGGTTGTGCCGGGCCAGCACGTGTTACACCTCTATCTAATACTTATTTACTTGGAAAATTAACAAAAAAAAAAAACAACAAAGCAGTGTCATACAAGTTGATTATGTCATTTTCCTCATTAATAATTTAATTAAGTCATGCTGTTCACACACAAGGATATTTGAATATGAGATTCTGAAAATCATAATATTCATCAAGTCAATATATAAGCCTCTTGTTGCCCTCGCTGCAACTACATGTACAAAACCAAAATAAAATTAAATTGGTCCAAACTTAAATGAAAGATGTTTAACAAACAAGGATTTTAAAAAGGAGCAGTGCTGTCTTGCATCATTTTGTGGGAAGCTATCCCGCTCAAGCGGCTTCGTTACCGTCAGATCACGCTAAAACCCAGATCCAACGGTCTTGAATCCTTTAGGGGAAATGATGGGTCCTTTTCTGAAAATGGTGGGTCTTTTCCTGAATGCGAATCCAACCGTTGATCTGATCATCTAACCCTAAAGAAGCAATGTTTTCTTGGAGGGTGAGTATATCATTCTCTTAGATTAATTAGCAGTAATCAATCCTTGCATTGTTCATTTTTTCCTCTTTTCCAGAAAGCCGCCTCTCTAATCTTCATACAAGCACAAACACATTAATAAATACCTAATGATAAAAAACCAGAATACAGGGCCAATTGCATCGGCTAGACAATTCAAATACTAAAACCTTTGGAAATAGATCCATATGATATCAGCTTCATCACGACCTAATGAACATTACGAACTCTTATTGACAAGATCTACTTCATTTGATATAACATTCATAAGTAGGAGAGAGCATACCAACTGAAGAAAAAACCAATCGGGATAAAAATGACATAATTAGTTAATATAGGGAATATACTGTAGATATTGTATTAAAAGGGGAAGCAAGATTTACAACCGCAACAGCAGGGAGACAAATTAACTTCTTCAAGCTTCCAAAAAAAATCTAAATGAACCCCAAAACTCATAGAATAAAAGGCTTGCTCGGATCTAGTCCCGAATAGAGGCACTGATGAAGTTACGGGTTTTTCAGAGATGGAGGAGACTGTAGGCGCTAATCACTGTTTTGTGTGTGTATTTTTAAACTCGATGGACCATTATTTGTAAACTAGACATGTAACGATCATAAACACAACTAGTTTGAGTGTACTACAGTATATACATATACAACGAATTATGATCAAACAAGTACTGTTACATATATACTTCAACTCAATACAAAATAAAAAAACGTATGATTAAGTTAATATACAGTCATGGCATCCACTGCATGCAGTAACCCATGAGATTATTACACATTTACAATCATCTCGTTTCACAAGTAATTCTGGCTATATATATAATATATATTTGTAGTATTACCATTGATTTTGAATATGCTAACTATCCCATTCATTAACGATTTTTCTTATCCTTTTTGTTGGTGCTACTCTCCTTTGGGTGACCAGCCGCCTTCTCATTGTTCTTCTTCTTTCCTTCATTGCCGTCCTTTTCTTTCTCTTCCGATCCATCAATCATCTTCCCCTTATCCTTCTTCTCCTTCTTTCCATCATTATTATCTTTACTCGACATTATTGGTGAATATATATCCAAAGAGTTAATAAGCAACAGCTGATAAGGAAGACAGTATTGTAGTGATGATTATGAGAAAGTGTGATGTTTAATTCATTTATAGGAACGGAAACACTAGTCATTTTCTTATTTTAATATAGTAAAAACATATGGATTACTATATGAAACCCTAAGTTTATTCGTAAGTATTTACGCGTTGTGATTAATTTACGCGATCATGTTCTCTTACCATTAGCATACAAGCACGTATGCAAAAACTAATTGAATGGTAATTACCCCAAAAAAACAAATCAGGACGTAACTAGCTAATTTTCCAAGAACTTACCATCAAAATGATAAAACCAACTAATATCTGCATCTAATAGTTCATGCTTAACATATAAATTATGGAAACTGTCGGTGCAGGGAACAACAGAACACAAGCATGACAGTAAATCACATGAACAACTGGGATTAATGTTGCATGGAGATCTTTGTGGTCTACATACGGATTACTTTATGTCCGAGTATCTAATTTCTTGTCATGTTTTTATAACATTTTCCAATAATTTGCTCTAATTTGAGGTCTCCGTGTGCTCGAGCTGAATTCTATTTGTATAACTATCTAAAATCTGCTACGTATATAGGATATTCCCGGAAATACATGGGAATACTTCATTTGAACATCCAAATCATTCGATATTTGATTTGATTTGATTTTTTTCGGGAAAATACTTCACCTGAACATCCACATCATCCGTATTTGATTTGATTTTTTTCGCGAAAATACTTCACCTGAACATCCACATCATCCGTATTTGATTTGGTTTGATTTTTTTTCCCCTCGTAATTTACCCGGGTTTCCATAAAATTGGTTTACGCGGTTACTAAACTGCTAGGCTTAAATCATTTCTCCATCATTTCACTAGCTAATACTCAGTAGTTATTGTTGGAATTAATTACAATAATTGAATGCAAATGGGAAATAATACTTAGATTACATTGATAGTAGTAACAAATAACTCAATAAAATTAGTAGAGGCACGTATGAGATACGCTGAGCTAAAGGTAATATTGCCGCTACTCCTCCGAGATGCTATAGCAATTAACAAATTACCTCCGAGGATACAACTATCATTAGTTCTCCTCTATGTGTAGCATACACGAAGAACCCTTAGAACTTAGCGTGAAACAGTAAATAAAACAAAATTACAAATCGAAACTTAAATAGTTTCAGAGAAATGTAAAAACTAATTTATGTTTTCTAGAAACAATTTCTCAGAATAAAGTTTCGTAAACTAATATTCGTAAACAAAGAAGTAGTTATACAAAATTATGTTTCGTAAACTACAACTTGTTTGAGACAAGAACCTAATTTGTTCCTGGTTTTAAATGAAACGTAAATGAGAACTTAAGTTTCGAAAGCAAGCATAAGAGAAGAAAAGAAAGAGAACTTAAGTTTCGAGGTATGGTTTCAAATGAAGAAATTCATCTTGTATTTATAGCAAAAATTAGTTCGAACGTTTAAAGAGAATCCAAAGCAAAGACAAGATCCAAAACACGATCCGTAAAACACGCGTCTCGAGTTACAAAAAGTTTAAGGTAAAAGCATCGTTAAAAATACAAGAAAACGCTTTTGTCGGAATTCAAAATTTTCGAGATTCTTCTCGAGGTACATGTGTTAAACGGGTCGGACACCTAAAACCGAGAAGGCAAAGAATAAAATTCTTTACATGTGTGGGAGAAACGTGTGGAAGATTTCAGTAAAAAGAATGGGTCGGATACACCCACACCCACACCCACACCCACTCCCACTCCCACGCCCTCGCCCTCGCCCACGCCCACGCCCACGCCCACGCCGAGCCGAGCCGAGCCGAGCCGAGCCGAGCGAGCGTGCGTGCTTCGTGCGAAGCACCACACGCGAACGGGAAAGGCAATAAGAAATGCAATAAGGTTTAGGCAACCTTGCCATAGTCTAGGGCTTTCCCCATACACAAAGGTCTAAAGACCCAAAGGGCCATACCCTTAAGGCTAAACCAATGCTATTTAAGTCTAAAACTCTTAGTGTTTTAGTCTATATGGGACTAATGTTTTATTCATTCACATGAAAAAAACATCTAGGGAGCAATAGGTCTTGGGATCAAAACATGGTCCATGCATTTTTGATTAAAACAAAACATTGTTTTTTCTAACAATCCCCCACATGAATAATAAAACATGTCGATAAAACACGATAAAACATAAGGCAACAAAATAGGCTAAGGTGTCCCAAGGATTGAACCTTAACTTAGTGAGAGGTTACGAACTCGCTTGTTGATACGGTGAACGCAATGTCTTGAACTGCCAACAAAGAATGCAATTCGAAATAATGACCACATTTGATGCCTCAACCGACGAAAACAGCTGCCAAGCTCTTGCGGTTGTGCCCATTTTGGCCAGGGCTAAAATCCGGACTTAATGAATGTCTCTAGAGAATCGGCTCATATTCTCATAGGAAGCGGCCACACTTCCAACATCCACAAAGGTGGGTCCATAAAGAGTGACCTCCCACACCCCGCTTTAATCAAAGCCATGGTACCCATTAAGATCGCAAAAGATCATCCTTAATTTCTAGCAGGCAGACTATCGCACGATTACACCATAGGGAGGGACAAAGATAGTGCTTTCTCAATATCACCATAAATTAGTTGTCTCATTGAACCTTGATCTTGGAAATCCAATCACAAGGTTGAGTATCCTTCATGGTGATTTATTCAATGAGCTTAAGTCCCATCCCCTCGATGTAAATTTAACTTTCTCTCTGGTTAAGCCTTTTGTCAAAGGATCTAAGATTATCTTTGGATTTTACAAAGTCTATCGAGATAATACCAGAGAGTAGTTGTTTCACCGTCTTATGTCTTCTTCGTATATGTATAGACTTCCGTTGTATACATTGTTCTTTGCGCAACCAAGAGCAGCTTCACTGTCACAGTGGATGGCAATTGAAGACACAGGGCTTGGGCCGAGTGGAATTCCTCCCAGAAACATCGCATCCATTCACTTCTTCCTCTCCAGCTTTTCCAAGGCTATAAACTCAGACTCCATAGTGGATTTAGCTATACATGTCTGCTTTGGTAGACTTCCATGAGACAGACGCACCTCCAAGCAAGAAGATGCACCCACTAGTAGATTTGCACTCTTCTCGAGTCTCGATATCCATTGGCATCACAATACCCTTCCAAAGACAAAGGATACTTCCCAAAACTTAAGCAATAGTTTGAGGTCCCTCTCAGGTAACGTAAAACTCTGAAGAGAGCATTCAGTGATCCCGCCCCGGGTTGCAAGTATACCTGCTTAATCTACTCACGAGTAAGCAATATCAGGTCTTGCAGACAGTTCATAAGATACATAAGACTACCAATAATGCGAGAATACTCAAGTTGATCAATACCCTCACCCTTGTTCTTTTTCAATTTACAAGTGGGATCAAATGGAGTAGACGCAGTTTAGCATTTTCATAATTAAATCTCTTTAATACGGTTTCAGATAATGAGATTGACTAAGACTATATCCATCAGACGTTCTTTCTGTTTTTCATCCCTAAGATTACATCAGTAGGGCCTAAGTCTTTCATGTCAAAATTATCTCTAAGCATGCTTTTAATGGTATTAATAATATCAAGGTTCTTGCCTAATATGAGCATATCATCAACATATAGGCAAACAATAACATGAGAATCATACATGATTTAATGTAAACACATTTATCGGATTCATTAACCTTGAAACCATTAGTTATCATAACATGATCAAATTTTTCATGCCATTGTTTAGGTGCTTGTTTTAAACCGTATAGAGATTTGTTCAACTTGCATACTTTGTTTTCACAACCTTTTACAATAAAGCCTATCAAAGTTGGTCCATATAAATTTCTTCATTCAATTCACCATATAAAAATGCAGTTTTAACATCCATCTGATGTATATGAAAATCATAAATTGAAGCAATAGAAATCAACATCCTAATCGAGGTGATTCTAGAGACTCAAAATAAGTATCAAAGAAATCTAATCCTTCCTGTTGTCTATAGCCTTTAGCTACCAACCTAGCTTTATATTTATCTATTGTTCCATCTGTTCTAAGTTTCCTTTTGAACACCCATTTGCAACCTATGGATTTACTTCCAGGAGGCAAGTCTACAAGCTCCCAAGTTTCGTTTCTTGAATGGACTCCCATTCATTTAATGAAGCTTCTTCCCGAAAGGAGCTTCTGGAGAAGTCATAGCTTCCTTGTAGGTTTGGGGTTCGGACTCTACCGTAAGAGTCAAAAAATCTGGGCCAAAACTTGTTTCAGTTCCTAACCCTCTTACTTCTTCTTGGTTCAGTCTCATACTCCAAAGTTGGAGTTTGACTAGTCGATGGAACATCCGGGAGGTCATCATGGACCCTTTTCCGAGGTCCAGGACCTTAAAAGGAAATATGTGTTCATAAAACACACGGATCTCTAGATTCCAATATGGTATTCTCGACCAATGTTATTATGGTCAGAACGATGACCATAAACCTGTGTGCAATTGTATGCTCAGGATACCCTAAGAAAACACAGTCGACTGTTTTGGAACCTATTTTAGTTTTCTTGGGATGAGGAATGGCCACCTTGGACAAACACCCCCACACTTTAAAGTATACATATGAAGGTTGTTTACCATTCCACAATTCGTAGGGAGTTTTATCTGATTTTTTAAATGGAACTCGATTCAAAATATAGCATGCCGAGAGGATAGCTTCCCCCCACAAGTTCGAAGATAACCCTGAACTTGTCAACATAGCATTTACCATATCTATGAGTGTTCTATTTTTTTCTTTCGGCTACACCATTCGATTAGTGAATATGGTGCAGTGGTTTCATGAATGATTCCATTATTTTTACAAAACTCTCCTATGGGTATCACATAATCACCGCCACGGTCAGACTAAGAGTTTTAATCTTAACTCCTTTTTGGTTTTCTACTTCAAGTTTATAAAACTTAAAAGCCTCTAAGGCATCATCTTTACTTAAGAAGATGAACCTGACAGATCGTGAGTAATCATCTATAAAAGTGATGTACCATTTTCTACCACCTCTTGTTGGTGTTGATTTCAAGTCTCCTAAATCCGAGTGTATTAATTCCAAAGGAACCTGTTCTCGTTCAACACTTTTATTAAATGGTTTTCTTGCATATTTAGATTCAACACAGGTTTCACATCTTTGTTTTTTATCAAAGTTTATTTTTGGTATGCAACCTAAATTAGCAAGTCTTTCTAGCGATTTGAAATTAACATGCCCAAGTCTATCATGCCAAACATGTGAGGAGTCACAAACATAAACAAGAAGATGCATTAACATTCAATTTCAATCAGATACACTAAGCTTAATCATGTTATCGGTAACATAACCTTTTCCTACGAATTCACCATGCTTAGAAATCACAACAGTATTGGACTCAAAGAACAATTTTAAAACCTTTTCCTAGCAAGATGGTTTTACGAGATGAGATTTTTGCATATGTCCTGGACGTAGAATACGTCATTCAATGCGAGTTTTTCTGAAGTTAGCTTCAGTTCGACCTTGCCTTTCCCCACCACTTTCACGGTGGAAGAATTTCCCATGAACAATTTCTCATCATCTCCTACTATGGCATAGGAGGAGAAAGCATTTCTGAATTTACATACATGCTTGGTGGCTCCAGAATCAAGCCACCAGTCTCTCACATTAGTCATACTAGAGACAAGGTGGACTTCAGGACACCATGCCAGTGAAATATCCAGAGTCCTCTACTATGTTTGCCTTATTTTTCTGTTTTGGATCATATTTGATCCTTTTTTAGGGGCCTTACGGTCTTTAGCCATATGTCCAAAGTTTACCACAATTAAAACATCGCCTTTGATGGTGTGCTTAGTGACACCACCTCTAGGCTTAAAATTGTTACCTCTGGGTTTTCGACGTCTTGTTAAGTCTATTACCCATTTTTGGATTCTCCAGAGTTTTCTTTGAAGCTTGACTTTATCGTCCAAAACATGAGCTTTGTTGGACATGTTTTTGCTCAAAGATCATGCTCTTGTCCTTGCTTTTCCAGCTCCTCAACCTGGATCTTTTGCCAAGCTCCACCATGGTGATTTCACGAGTCTTGTGTCGAGCCTCCTCTTGTATTCGCTCCATGAGGGTGGAAGCTTTTCAATCACAGCCGATACTTGTAGAGCTTCATCAAAATTCAAGCCTTGAAAGAAGAATCTCTACTTGATGAGGAGTTGAAGTTCGACAACTGCTCTACCACAGGCTTTTCGTCTGTCATGTTGTATTCTAATAACTTAGCCATCAAGAACTTCTTACTTCCAGCAGCTTCAGCATGATATTTTTCTTCTAGAGCTTCCCATAAATCAAAAAGCATTAAAATCTTCTTTGCATTATAGAAGTCATACAAGGAGTCATCAAGACAGCTAAAGAATATGATTCTTGCACAAATAATTCTTCCTATTCCATCTGTCAATTTATCTTCATTACCACGGCGATGAAGTTTTCTCGAGGGTTTTTCTAAAGCATATCCATCTAACCTTTGGTCGTTTAGGAAGAATAGCATTTTAGATCGCCATCTCTTAAAGTCCTTACCACCAACTTTGGTGGTTTTTCTACGATATTCTTTCCCATGTTTTTACAACAAAGAATATTACAACATATTACAATAAGGCACGATATTACCTTTAGATTGTTGGAATTAATTACAATAATCGAATGCAAATGGGAAATAATACTTAGATTACACTGATAGTAGTAACAAATAACTCAATAAAATTAGTAGAGGCACGTATGAGATACGCTGAGCTAAAGGTAATATTTCCTGCTACTCCTCTGAGATGCTATAGCAATTAACAAATTACCTCCAGGATACAACTACATAGTTCTCCTCTATGTGTAGCATACCAATAAAGAACCCTAGAACTTGGCAAAAATAAAACAAAATTACAAATCGAAACTTAAATAGTTTCAGGAGAAATGTAAAAACTAATTTATGTTTCTCGTAAACAATTTCTCAAATAAAGTTTCGTAAACTAATATTCGTAAACAAAGAAGTAGTTATACAAAATTATGTTTCTCAGAAACTACAACTTGTTTCAGACAAGAACTGAATTTGTTCCGGTTTTAAATGAAACGAAATGAGAACTTAAGTTTCTCAAAGCAAGCATAAGAGAAGAAAAGAAAGAGAACTTAAGTTCGAGGTATGGTTTCAAATGAAGAAATTCATCTTGTATTTATAGCAAAAATTAGTTCAACGTTTAAATAGAATCCAAAGCAAAGACAAGATCCAGAAACACGATCCGTGAAAACACGCGTCTCGAAAATACGTTACAAAAAGTTTAAGGTAAAAGCAGCGTTAAAAATACAAGAAACGCTTTTGTCGAATTCAAAATTTTCGAGATTCTTCTCGAGGTGCACATGTGTTAAACGGGTCGGACACCCAAAACCGAGAAGGCAAAGAATAAAATTCTTTACATGTGTGGGAGAAACGTGTGGAAGATTTCAGTAAAAAGAATGGGTCGGATACGCCCACGCCGAGCGTGCGTGCTTCTGTGCGAAGCACCGCGCGAACGGGAAAGGCAATAAGAAATGCAATAAGGTTTAGGCAACCTTGCCATAGTCTAGGGCTTTCCCCATACACAAAGGTCTAAAGACCCAAAGGTCCATACCCTTAAGGCTAAACCAATGCTATTTAAGTCTAAAACTCTTAGTGTTTTAGTCTATATGGGACTAATGTTTTATTCATTCACATGAAAAAAACATCTAGGGAGCAATAGGTCTTGGGATCAAAACATGGTCCATGCATTTTTTGATTAAAACAAAACATTGTTTTTTCTAACAGTTATAAATGACGGAACAGTTTTATAAGAAAACAAAGAAGCAGCCTTCTTGGAGGGTGATTATATCGTTCTCAATATTGATTAGCAGAGAATAAGTCATGATTTCTATTCTCTTTTCTCCATAAATTGATCACTGTTACCAATTAATTAATTATGGATGTGTTGTGCATCTTGTTGAGTACTTAATTTTGTGCACAATATCCATTTTTCCAATTTGAGATTTCTATTCGTTGGCATCGTTTTTTAATCATCCTGAGTCTTCAATGGAATTCTCGAGCATCTGCTGCATATATCCGTCGTTGTCAGATAAATAAAAGAGTACTTCAATCCTAGATTTACACCATTTTAAGTTGATTTGTTTTATAGATATTATGCATGTCCCTTGTAGTTTACTTGAATGGTTAATACACGGCTAGACTTAAACTGCTAGAGACTAGCTAGGGATCCGACGACTTGGTATACACACGGTTTATAAACGGGTAGACTTAAACTGCCAGAGACTTGATTCTTTTCTCCATAATTTCACTCTTATTCTCAATAGGAATAATTAATGACCGAATAATTCTTTTGTAAGAGAACAAAGAAGCAGCCTTCTTAGAGGGTGATTATATCTTTTTCAAAAATGATTACCGATAATCAATTCATGGTCCGATCATCTTTATCTCTTATTCCATTAAAATCAAAGGAGTAATTAAACCAAAATACAGTCTATACGGCTAATCCCACAAGTATACGTCGGACAGTTCAAACACCTAAAAACATGGAAAATGAACACTAAACGGAGACAATTCCATATGCAGTACTACATACTTTCATTAACAACATCTATCACCTCCGTAATCCATACTATAAGATTTCATTCATAGATATGTCATAAGCGATTTTTTCCCTTGAAATTTACTCGGGTTTCCTAAGACTTAGTTGGCATACGCGGTTTATAGACTGCTAGATTTTTTTTTTTTTTTTGGATGAACCATAGACTGCTAGACATAAACGGCCACAGACTTCATTTCTCCGTAATTTCTCACTTATATATACTCCCTAGTAATTAATAACGGAGCACATAATTTTAGAAGAAAACAAAGAAGCAGCCTTCTTGGAGGGACTGTATATCGTTCTCGACATTAATTAGCAAAGAATAAGTCATGGTTCATTTTTTTTTTCTTTCTTTTCGCGACCTTGATATTAATTAGTGAACTAATTATGTCATTGTTATAAGTCGTCTCTAAATAATTTCGTCGTCTCTAAATAATTTCAGAAAGCGCTCTTGCAAATACACATTCTACACGGCTAATCCCATAGGTAAGAGAATTGTAAATCCAAGACCGTTTTACGACCCTACCCACGTAACAATAAACCATGACAGTTTATGATCTTTCATTAACAACGTCCATTCTTATTACCTCCTTCTTGGAAAGCAAGAATTTGAACTGGGGATCACCTTAGGAGGCGAACCTTATTACGTCCGTTGTGAATGCACATGTTTAAAACAGTCTGAATTGTGTGCGACTTTGATGCACACACGATGGACTCCGAATATAACTAGTGACCTCAAGATATCCAGCTAACCAACGTCGAAGGGTTTTATTTGCGAATGTAGAAGTCTTTTTGGTCGTATATCGCAAGAACACCAATGCATCAACTCCCTGAAAGCAGTAAGATGCTTTAGTCCAATGGAAAGTATCAATATTAATGTTTCTGGTTACCTCCTGCAACTTGAAAACTTTGTTGGAGAACACCAATTAATGCATTTCCTTGTTGGAGAACACCAACTTGATTGTTTTGCTACACAGAAAACCAAAAGTCCAGGCAACCAGGGCCAGCCCTGAGGCAAAGTCGACGAAGTCTTACTTTGGGGCAACAAAATCGTGAGAATTTATTGCGAATATGTAGTTACCTGTATGCTCTGTTTACCATAAAGCAGGTACCTGACTGGCTGAAGCGTCATTTGGCTTTAAAAGCTGTCTCCAGCACTTTGGTTGTTATCGACTAATCATAAGGGGGACAAAAAGGTCCTTGATACTTCTTGATTAGTTATGGCTGCAAAAGTAACTAACTTTGTTTAACGGTAGTGTTTGAACAGAGTTGGCAACTAATTAAGAACGGAGTTGGCAACTAATTAAGAATTGATTGACCGACTGCATACTAGGGACTAGAGAGCATTTGAGTTGTATAGATAATAATTTCGTACGATTTTAACCATGTTCTCATTCTGAATCTCTCTGATCACCCTACAGACAAACTCCTTTGAACAAGGTTATAAACACAGCTATGGCTAATTAACATTATAACTACTAGTACTGACAATGGCGCAGGTGCTAGAGCCTGGCCGGTACCAAACACACATCACATATAATATATAAATTCGAGCTTATATTAGCAGAAATCTGTACGAAAAAAAAAAAGAAAATAAGAAAGCAAAAGTTATAATAAATATATAGTCTTTAATTATATATCGTATGCGATATATCGGTATTCCGAATATATACTGGTTGCAGTAAGTCGTAAGATTTAAAGCAGGCCATAGTTTAATGTATACTACTTGGCGTCCCATTCATTTCATTTCTAAAACCGAACATTTCATTTCCCAGCTTTCTTGTCTTTCTTGTTGACGGCACTCCCAGATGGCCTCTTCTCATCTCGCTCTATCTTCTTCTCTGGTTGCTTAGCGTTGTTCTCAGTGGTACCTCCAGAGTTAGATGGGATTTCCTGATTTCCATGGGCCTTCTTCTTGTCCTTCTTTCCATCCTTACTTTCGTCTAGCTTACTTTCCGATGATTTTCTGATGGTAGTAGTCACCTGGTGAGGTGCAAGAGGCATATTATTCCCTTCACTAATTTTCGTAAGTTTCTGCTCCTCCAAGGGATCATCCTTCTTATCCTTCTTACTCGGCATTATGAATGTCTCAAAAGGTATGAATAACTGATGTTGCTGAAGATTGTTTTGTGGTGATCAGTTTTATGTTTATTTAGATTGTGAGAAAGTGTTGTGTTTAATCCCATTGTGGCCCCTTATATATAGAAATAAATCGAGAACTAAGTCCGCGTTATGATCAATTTTCAACCGCATGATATTCAAGATGTGAAGGCCATCATCAGAAGATGGAGATTAGTCAAAATATAATACGTAATACCAAGATCAATATCTAGCTCCTCGTTTAGGTAAAGACTTGAGTTTATTTCTTTGGGCCTCAGACTGATGTATCAAAAAAAAAAATTATACTGCCAAATACCAAAACATCCCCATACTAAACTGCAGGAATATTCGCAGTATAAATTTGCAGGCAATCAAATACGTACATACATTAACTGAAGAGCATGTTTAACTGGATTTCGTGTCATTTTCTTCCCTTGTAATCTTGTTGGGGCTCAAAAGTCATGTACGCGGTTAACTAACTTTGAACTTAACTGCTAGACTTCAAGCCTCTCTTATTTACTTTGAAATCAATCCAAAGAAAAAAAAAAAAAACAACAACAATCAAAGAAAGCAGTTTCCCAAGAGGTTGGTACGTAATGTCATTTTCATCATTGTTTATATACATAATTCATTTTTCAAGTCATGTAAGTCAATTAAGTCTCTTGATGCTCTTTGTGCAACCACGTATGATCAAGATGCTAAACAAACAAAACAAAAAATGAGTCCAAAACTAAACGAAACCTTACACGGTTAGTACCAGTTATTAATAGCAAATCCAATGCAACCACTGCAGTACGACGAAATTTCATGAAGTTTTATAGCATCGTCGTGGTTTAATGAGAAATACATGGTAGAAATTAACTTGTCATTTTAACGGGTAGTATTCAACATGCATGGATTGACGTCTAAGCCTGGTAGTGTTCAATTTGGTGGTTAATTTCATAATTCGGTTCCCTTGGTGTTAAATGCTAGAAAATGTTTGGTACAGTATGTGTGTGCTTCACCCCTGCACGTACGCAGTATTCACGGTGCATGAGTAACTAGAGACAAATGCTGGTGTGAGTAGCTAGGGTAATCTACCTGAATATTGAAGAACACTACACAACTAATTCAACAAAATTTATTAATACGCATGAGTACTACCTACTTAATACGCATTTTAATGCATGAACCATAACTTATTTCTTTCAAAAAAAAAAAAAAAATATCAGGAACCATGTGAATTGACGGCTGATTAATGATCGCAGTGACGATACAATTAGCCCAAACCCCATGAAGATTTTCCAGAGCTGAACTGCTTACCAAAACCAATTGATATCTATTAATGACTCCAGACTGCTAATTTTTTTGTTTGGTTAAGTTGAATGGAGAACTAATTAGGTAAATAAGAAAACTGTAGTCGCAATTACTGAAGTTTTAGTCTATTGTATGCGTAAGCTAAGACTTCGACGACCAACTAATAAATAACTATAGTGAAACTAAAGACATGCACAAGAAGACATACTAACACCCAAGAAAGTCTCACTTAAAATACAATAAATAAATAAAAAAGTTGGAGATATTCAAGAAAGACTGTGATTAGTTAATACTGATGCAACCAAAAAAAGAAACAAAATTTTATCAGTACGTAAGACAATGATACTTGCATTGTAATCATACTAACTGTTGAGCATGCTAATCTTGTTGGGACTTAGAAGTCTTGTACGCGGTTTAATTACTAACTGCGGAAATGAACATGCTAGAATGCGTATGTAACTGTTGGCTAGTCCAATTTCTGGCACATTCAATACAACCTTTTCCTTCGAAAAAGTTTCTTGAGACGGTTAGTGTCAAGGACTTAAGAAGTCAAACTACAAATCACAAGTACTACCAGGGCCAATCCACTTACCAATTGGGCAGTTCCAGGTTGGTTAATGTATAATTAGAGATCATTTTTTACCCTTGAAATTTACTCATGTTTTCCAAAGACTTGGTATACGCGGTGTATAAACTGCTAGAATTAAACTCCCGGAGACTTCATTTTATCGTTATTAGGAATTAGCAACAAAAAAAAATCAATAGGGGAAGAAAACAAAGAAGCAATTTTTTCTTGGAGGTGATTATATCATTCTCTTAGACTAATTAGCAGTAATCAATCCTTGCATTGTTGAATTTTTCTTATTTTCCAGAAAGCCCCCTCTCTAATCTTCCTACAAGCACAAACACATTATACCTAATGATAAAAAACCAGAATACACGGCCAATTGCATCGGCTAGACAATTCAAATACTAAAACCTTTGGAAATAGATCCATGTGATATCAGCTTCATCACGACCTAATCAACATTACGAACTCTTATTGACAAGATCTACCATTCATGTGATATAGCATTCATAAGTCGGAGACAACATACGAACTGAAGAAAAAACCAATCCGGATAAAAATAAAAATGACATAATAATTAGTTAATATAGGGAATAGAATGTAGAGATTGTATTAAAAGGGGAAGCAAAAATTACAACTGCAACAGCAGGGAGACAAATTAACTTCTTCAAGCTTCCAAAAAAAATCTAAATGAACCCCAAAACTCATAGAATAAAAGGCTTGCTCGGATCTAGTCCCGAATAGAGGCACTGATGAAGTTACGGGTTTTTCAGAGATAGAGGAGACTGTAGACGCTAATCACTGTTTTGTGTGTGTTTTTTTAAACTCGATGGACCATTATTTGTAAACTACACATGTAACGATCATAAACACAACTAGGTGTAGTGTACTACAGTATATAGTATATACATATACAACGAATTATGATTAAACAAGTACTGTTACATATATACTTCCACTCAATACAAAATAAAAAACGTATGATTTTAAGTTAATATACAATCACGGCATCCACTGCATGCAGTAACCCATGAGATTATTAAACATTTACAATCATCTCGTTTCACATGTAATTCTGGCTACATATATATTTATAGTACCATTGATTTTGAATATGCTAACTATCCCATTTATTAACGATTTTTCTTATCCTTTTTGTTGGTGCTACTCTCCTTAGGGTGCCCAGCCGCCTTCTCATCGTTCTTCTTCTTTCCTTCATTGCCATCCCTTTCTTTCTCGTCCGATCCCTCAACCATCTTCCCCTATCCTTCTTCTCCTTCTTTCCATCATTATTATCTTTACTCGATATTATTGGTGAATATAATATATCCAGAGAGTTAATAAGCAACAGCTGATAAGGAAGACAGTATTGTAGTGATGATTATGAGAAAGTGTGATGTTTAATTCATTTATTGGAACGTAAACACTAGTCATTTTCTTATTTTAATATAGTAAAAACATATGTATGACGTATATGTATATATGTATGTAAGAAACCCTAAGTTTATTCGTAAGTATTTACGCGTTGTGATTAATTTACGCGATCATGTTCTCTTACCATTAGCATACAAGCACGTATGCAAAAACTAATTGAATGGTAATTACCCCAAAAAAACAAATCAGGACGTAACTAGCTAATTTTCCAAGAACTTGCCATCAAAATGATAAAACCAACTAATATTTGCATCTTAACATATAACTTATGGAAACTGTCGGTGCAGGGACTCAAACAACAGAACACAAGCATGACAGTAAATCACATGAACAACTGGGATTAATGTTGCATGGAGATCTTTGTGGTCTACATACGGATTACTTTATGTTCGAGTATCTAATTTCTTGTCATGTTTTTATAACATTTTCCAATAATTTGCTCTAATTTGAGATCTCCGTGTGTTCGCGCTGAATTCAGTTTGTATTACTATCTAACATCTGCTACGTATATATAGGATATTCCCGGAAATACAGGGGAATACTTCATTTGAACATCCAAATCATTCGATATTTGATTTTGATTTTTTTCGGGAAAATACTTCACCTGAACATCCACATCATCCGTATTTGATTTGATTTGATTTGATTTTTTTCCAGAAAATACTTCACTTGAACATCCACATCATCCGTATTTGATTTGATTTTTTTCGGGGAAAATACTTCACCTGAACATCCACATCATCCGTATTTGATTTGGTTTGATTTTTTTCCCCCTCGTAATTTACCCGGGTTTCCATAAACTTGGTTTACGCGGTTACTAAACTGCTAGACTTAAATCATTTCTCCATCATTTCACTAGCTAATACTCACTAGTTATAAATGACGGAACAGTTTTATAAGAAAACAAAGAAGCATCCTTCTTGGAGGGTGATTATATCGTTCTCAATATTGATTAGCAGAGAATAAGTCATGATTTCTATTCTCTTTTTTTCTCCATAAATTGATCACTGATATGAATTAATTATTTAATTAATCATGGATGTGTTGTGTACTTAATTTTGTGCACAATATCCATTTTTCCAATTTGAGATTTCTATTCGTTGGCAAAATCTTCCTGAGTCTTCCATGGTATTCTCGAGCATCTGCTGCACATGTCCGTCGTTGTCAAATAAATATAAGAGTACTTCAATCCTAGAGTTACAACATTTTAAGTTGATTTGTTTTTAGATATTATGCAGGTCCCTTGTAGTTTACTTGAATGGTTAATACACGGCTAGACTTAAACTGCTAGAGACTAGCTAGGGATTCGAAGACTTGGTATACACACGGTTTATAAACGGATAGACTTAAACTGCCAGAGACTTGATTCATTTCTCCATAATTGCACTCTTATTCTCACTAGGAATAATTAATGACCGAATAATAATTTTATAAGAGAACAAAGAAGCAGCCTTCTTAGAGGGTGATTATATCTTTTTCAAAAATGATTACCGATAATCAATTCATTGTCCGATCATCTTTTTCTCTTATTCCATGAAAAACCAAATGAGTAATTAAACCAAAATACAGTCTACACGGCTAATCCCACGAGTATACGTCGGACAGCTCAAACACCTAAAAACATGGAAAATGAACACTAAACGGAGACAATTCCATATTCAGTACTACAAACTTTCATTAACAACATCTATCAGCTCTGTAATCCATACTATAAGATTTGATTCATAGATATGTCATAAGCGATTTTTTCCCTTGAAATTTACTCTGGTTTCCTAAGACTTCAGTTGGCATACGCGGTTTATAGACTGCTAGACTTTTTATTTTTGATGAACTATAGACTACTAGACATAAACGGCCACACTCTTCATTTCTTCGTAATTTCACACTTATATATACTCCCTAGTAATTAATAATGGAGCACATAATTTTAGAAGAAAACAAAGAAGCAGCCTTCTTGGAGGGACAGTATATCGTTCTCAACATTGATTAACAGAGAACAAGTCATAGTTCATTATTTTTAATTAACGAATTATGTCATTTTTATAAGTGATCTCTAAATAATTTCAGAAAGCCCTCTTGCAAATACACAACCTACACGGCTAATCCCATAGGTAAGAATTGGAAAACCAAGACCATTCTACGACCCCACCCACGTAACAATAAACCATGACAGTCTATGAACTTTCATTAACAACGCCCACTCTATCACCTCCTTCCTGAAAAACTAGTGATCAACTGAAGAGGTGAACCTTTTTTACGTCCGCTATGAATAGTTTGCACATGGTTAAAACAGTTTGAATTGTGTATGACTTTGTTACACACACGATGGATTCCGAATATAACTAGTGACCTCTAGGTATCCAGCTGGACCAACGTCGATGGGTTTCTCTGTGCCCGCACCAAATAGATTGTTTTGTTATGCATCACAAGTATAATTTTTTCCCGCCAATAATGCAGGTATACCTGACTGGCTGGAGCGCCATTTGGATTTAAGGCTGCAAATTTTTTAATTTTTTGAATGAAAAGGCTGCAAAACTAGCTAATAACTTTGTTTAATGGTGGTGTTTGAATGGAGTTGGCAACTAATTAAGAATTGATTGCATACTGCATAGACTTTTATTTCGTACAATTTTAACCAAGTTCTAAGTCTGAGTCTCTCTGATCACCCTCTGGACAACTCCTTTAATTTAAACATGATTATAAACACAGGTATGGATAATTAAGCATTATCACTACCATTGACAATGGCGCAGTTGGCAGGAGCAACCAATCTGGAGAGAATGGCAGCAATGTTAGGGTGCAACTCAGACACTCTTCCTTCTTCTTACCTGGGTCTTCCGTTAGGTGATTCGTCAAATGGTCAGCTGAAGTGGGACACAATTATTGAAAGAATTAAGAGACGGCTTTGTTCTTGGAAGTGATCCAGCCTGACTAAAGCGGGTAAGTTATCTCTAATTAAGAGTGTGTTATCTAGCATTCCTATATACATGCTCTCGCTCTTTATTGCTCCTGCCAAAGTCATCAAGTCTATTGAACAAGTTATAAGGAATTTCCTATGGGATGCCTCTGAAACTAAAAAAGGTTACCATTATGTGTCATGGAAAACGTGTCGTATTCCTTTGAAATGTGGAGGATTGGGCATCAAGTCAGTTAAAGGTATGAACAAGGCTCTTCTTTCGAAATGGTGGTGGCGTTTTAACAAGGAAAAAACAGCGCTGTGGAGAAATGCAATGGCGTCAAAACATGGGACTGCCATGATGGATAGAGAGACTAAAAGACCAAAAGCTGGGAACACTTGTGGTGTTTGGAAGCACATTTATACCCATCTGAATTCTTTCAAACAGTGCATCAACCTCAAGCTAGGAGACGGCAAAAAGATCAGATTCTGGGAGGATACCTGGGTAGGGGAAGCTCCTTTTAAGTCGGCATTCCCTAACATCTACAACATTATCTCTACTAAAAACTGGACAGTGCAAGAATGTGCAGCGAGGCTTCTGAATGGAGGGGCTTGGAACCTTGGCCTGGCCAGAAGACTTTCTCAAGTGCAAATTGACGAGGTCACAACTTTGCTGGTGATGCTAGAAAACTTAATGGCGGGTTCTGCGGCAGATTCCATCTCCTGGTCCATCGACAAGAAAGGACAATTCTCAGTGAAGTCAGCTTATTCTTGGTTTGCAAAGGAGCATCAAATGGAGTCTAAAAACTTGAGCATATGGTCAAGAGCTTGGCCACACAAAGTGGGTTTCTTCCTGTGGCAGGTATATCATAAAAAACTAGCTACCATGGAAATCCTTTATAAAAAAGGCAAGATATTAGTTAATGGGTGTCTCACAGATAGAGGATAGAGAGAGACAACTTCCCCATCTTCTCTTACATTGCCCTTTTGCTTATTCGATTTGGCAACATTCTATGTCGAGTGCTAAAATGGAGTGGGTGATGCCTAATTGCATTGACCTTCTTATCAAAGGTTGGAGGGTAAACAACCTTTCAACTTCAGGAAAAGGCCTCTGGCATGTGCTACCGGCGGCTATTTGCTGGTGTATTTGGAACGCTCAGAACGACATCGTTTTCAACAACGGGACGACGATCTTCAATACCGTCATAAGAGACATAAAAACTCAAGCTTTTTTTTGGTGTAAAAACTTGGACGCTATCAAAGGGGTTTTTATCGATCAAGTCATTAATAACTGGGATCTTTTTGTTTTCGTTTCTTAATCAGCTAGGTGGCTCTTAGGTTTATTTCATTGCTGTTTTAGGTTGGGTGGGGCGTGAGGTGTGGGGAGGTTGAGCTTGTTTCTTCCTCTCCCTTTGGGGTTTTAGTCCCTTTTGTTCTCTGCTTACTGTTCGTAAGCTCCTTCACTATATAACCTTTGCCGAGTAAAAAAAAAAAAACAATGGCGCAGTTGCTTGATCCTGGCCGGTACCAAACACACATTACTTTAGTATATAAATTCCAGCTTATAATAGAAGAAAATCAGGACACAAAAATAGCAAATAAGAAAGTATTAATTGTGAATATGAAACACATGTTAGCTTCTAGAATGGATGGCTTCTAGAATGGCCATTATTTTCTTCCTCCCTTATTTCTTCTTCCTCCCCTTTTTGACAACATCCCTTATTTTTCTTTCCTTTCCTTTTTGACAATATGTCTTTTGTAATGTATATAAATAGGTCACCTTGTAAAGAATCAGATACACAATCAATACACAAATTATGAAGTGAGAACCTTAAGTTTTTGTCATGGTATCAGAGCCTAGTATCCAAAAATTCTAGTATCCAAAATCCTTTCAAGTATCGCTTCAATATGTCGCGTGAAGATTATCAACCTATCACCGTAAAGTTTGATGGAACAAACTATAACCATTGGTCCTTCCTTATGAGAAGTTTCCTCGAAGGAAAATCTATGTGGAAATATATTGATGGTAAAGCCAAGAAGCCCGAGTGTTGTTCTACTGGCATTACAGTTCTGAGATAAAGAAGTTGATCCTAGCAGCAAAGACAAAGGAACTGAAGGAGAAAGCGCTGAAGACTGGGAGATCAACAATCACAAGATACTCACATGGATAATCAATACAGTAATCACCTCCATAAGTATGCAACTTACTGGTTTTGAGACTGCCAAAGACGCATGGGAGTTTCTTTCAAAAAGGTATACCCAAATCAACTTTGCTCAACTTTACAAACTAGAACAAGATATTCGTTCTATGAAGCAGCAAATGGATCAGTCGATCTCAGACTTTCATTCTGAGATGTCAATTATATGGAATCAGCTAGCACCGATGGAACCCAATTGGACTATAGATAATCGAATCTGGGAAGAAATACAGAGAAGAGTCATGAGTCGGTTCAACTCTAATGGCGTTAAGAGATGATTTTGAGACTGTAAGAGCTTCAATCCTTCATCGATCTCCCTCTCCCCTGCTTTGAAGCTGCATTGTCTGAGCTTGTGCAAGAAACTCGGAAAAGGATCAAGCCGAGATACTGCTGTGTTTGCTGTTCCTTCGCGTGGAGGTTTTAATATCTTGTCAACTCTCAGAGAAACTACTTGACATGTCACGGGTTCAGTGTTACAACTGCAAGAATCCAAAGGTCACTTGGCAAGAACTGCACTTTACCAACAACACAGAGTATGTCACAAACATCAGCATCTCAAATTCCAACTCACCAAGGATCAAACTCACAAATTCAATGCAATTATTGTAAAGAACCCTGCCATACAAGTTGAAATCTGTACATCTCCATTTTCAAGAAACATGAGAGAAAGAAGAAGTTAAATGGAACCGCATACACATCTATGCCTTCCATTCTTGCAGCACCCGTGTTAGAAAGAAGCCATGAATCATCATCATCTACATCAAATAATCTTCTTGATATTCAAAGAGATGCTCAAACAAGCCCTTGCAATTGGTAATAATAATTCTACAACGGCATTCCACTGATTCCCACATGTACCTTTTCAAATGGTTGGTTTCTTGACTCAGTGCTTCTAATCATATGACATTCAATTCTAATGTATTTGAAAAAGCATCCTATTGTTACACCTAAAATCCAAACTGAGATGGATCCGAAATAGCTGCTAGTCATATTTGACATGTTAAAGTCTCGGATAAAATATGTATACGATGTGTTACTTGTTCCAAAGATCAAGATGAATCTTATATCAATTGGGCAACTGTGTAATCAGGGTTTTAACATTTATTTCTTCTCCTTTGGTTGTGTAATAGGATCCCAGGACGAGAAGTTTGTTGGGATAGGCCGTGGAGTTGGTAGATTATATCTCCTTGAAACTCTCATTGTTCCTCAACAATCAAAGAATGAACTTCTGCTTTGCAGTTACAAACTCCCTTCCTTCTACTGTGTCCCCATTTATGTCTTGGCATTCTAAGCTAGGCCATGTCTCTTTTCGCCTTACATATATGATCAATAAAGGACTCTTGGAGCAATTCAAGTTGATAAAGAACCTTATTGCATTTCTGTAAGTTGGGTAAACAACCTGCGCTTCCTTTTAATAATAGTGTTACACATTCAGTTGAACCTTTTGATCTTATTCATTCAGATGTGTGGGAAATTCTCCCATTGCCTCTAAGGGAGGGGCTTTATATTATGTTATCTTCATTGATGATTTTTTCTCGTTTTACATGGCTATACCTTTTCAGTTCCAGATCAGAATTTTTGAAAATATACACAGATTTCTCTAGAATGGTCAAAACTCAATTTAGAAAATCCATTAAAACTTTCCTGCTGATCAATCGAGGTGAATACATATCAACTCCTTTTCAAGAATTTCTCAAAATCAGAGGTACTATTCTTCAGTTATCTTATCTGAAACTCAGAACAAAATGGTATAAGCAGAAAGAAAAACATCGTCACATCATAGAGACACTAGAACCCAACTTCTTTCATCATCAGTTCCATCTAATTTTTGGGGTGAGTCACCTCATGAGTTTACACAATAAAACCGCATTCCATCTATAGTCCCAGGAGGAATATCACCTTATGAACGTCTACATGATATGAAACCTAATTATTACTGAGCTTCGTGTCTTTGGTTCAACTCGTTTTGTTCTTCTCACAGAAAGAGAACGAAACAAACTCAAAGAAAAGAATGTTATCTCGTGTGTTTTAGGCTATGGTATTGAACAAAAAAGGTTATCGTTGTTACGATCCAGAAAGTCGACGCTTTACGTGTTTTCTCGTCATGTTACATTTTAAAAATATACCTTTTTGGTCTCTTCCTAGTAGCATAGTCTTCTACTCTAGAACAGTTTACGTATCTAGATCCTTTTGAGATATATCTCTATCCAACTCTACGACTGTAATTATTCCATCAACCACCACAGAAGTCACTCCTCTTGAAAATTTCGAAACTCCACATGACCACTCTATGGAAAATCACTGACATTGCTTCTCGAGAAGGGGATCTTGAACCTGAAAATGATGTTTTGCCTCACGAACCTTTTCGACCACCAGCCAGTTTTGCAGGATTATCATTGTTCTTTGTCATCCATTTTATCTATGCATGAACCAAAATCATACAGGGAAGCATCTTTAAGTCCATCTGGCAAACATCTATGGGGGAAGAACTCAAAGCACACAAGGACGTTGGTACATGGATATGGTTGACTTACCACCAGGAAACTTGTTGGAAGTAGATGGTGTACAAGATCAAAACAAATTCGAAGGCAAGATAGATCGTTACAAATCTCGTTTGGTTGCTCAAGATATACCCAAGAATATGGTATAGACTATGAAGAAACATATGCTCCTGTTGCTCGTATGACTACTGGCACGTACTCTCCCTTTGTTACTCTTTGCTCATAATTGGAATATGCATCAAATGGATGTCAAAAATGCCTTCCTTAATGGAGAACTTCGAGAATAAGTGTATATGAGACCACCACCAGAATGGTTCATTCTCCAAATCCAAGTATGTAAGCTTCGTAAAGCCTTGTATGGACTTAAACAAGCACCACGAGCTTGGTTTGAGAAGTTTTCTAATGCTATCCTTCAGTATGGATTCAATCAAAGTGCTTATGATTCAGCAATGTTTACTCGATCAACTAAGAAGGGTATGGTTATTCTCTCTTGTATGTTGATGATATGGTTATCACGGATGATCTAGAAAGAATTATTGCTCTTAAACTTCATCTTAGTTCATGTTTTGAAATGAAAGACTTAGGTTTTTTTGAGGTATTTTGCTTGGTATCGAGGTCGAAAAGTCATCCTGATGGTTATTTCATCTCACAAGTAAAGCGTCGCCTCGAAATTCTTCAACGTGCTTGGTTAACGAGATAGTAAAACCTGCAGATACACCTCTTGAACTAAATGTGAAGCTTAATCCCTTCGAAGGAAAAGGTTTATCCAATCCTACATTATATCGTCATCTTGTGGGAAGTCTAAATTACTTGACTATCACAAGGCCGGAACATTAGCCATGCCAAGTTCATGTAGTTAGTCAGTTTATGTTCCGCTCCAAGGTCCACACATTATGCTTGCAGTGACGGATATTACGTTATATCAAAGGCACCTTGTATCAAGGTATAAAGTTCTCATCTACTGGATCTTTGTCTTCATGCATATTCAGATTCAGATTGGGCTCAGTGACATCACGGATAGACGCTCAACACGGGATATTGTGTGTTTCTAGGCAAATCTTTGATCTCTTGGCGTAGTAAGAAACAAAGTGTAGTTTCTGGTCTAGTGCTGAGGCTGAATATCGAGCTCTTGCTCATACAACTTCGAGATTGTTTGGTTACGATGGCTCCTTGAAGATATGAGTTCATTTATCAACTACTCCATTGTGTTGTGACAATAAGGTCATGATTCACATTGCCCATAATGACGTGTTTCATGAACGTACGAAACATATTGAGATCGATTGTCACTTTTTACGACATCACTTCAAGGAATGTACTATTGTTTTACCTTTTTGTTAGCTCGAATTGCAACTTGGCTGATTTATTCACCAAAACACCGATCAAATTTCGTCTGAGTTTTGGTTTCAAACTCAACATGTGTGTTGCCCATCTTGAGTTTGAGAGAGGGTATTAATTGTGAATATGAAACACATATGTTAGCTTCTAGAATGGATGGCTTCTAGAATGGCCATTATTTTCTTCCTCCCTTATTTCTTCTTCCTTCCCTTTTTGACAACATCCCTTATTTTTTCTTCCTTTCCTTTTTGACAATATGTCTTTTGTAATGTATATAAATAGGTCACCTTGTAAAGAATCAGATACACAATCAATACACAAATTATGAAGTGAGAACCTTAAGTTTTTGTCAGAAAGAACAAGTTATAATAAATATATAGAGTTTAATTATATTAACTCCATGCAATAGTTTTCTGTATACTAGGCGTCCCATTTCATTCATTTCTAAAACTGAAGATTTCATTTCCCAGCTTTCTTGTCTTTCTTGTTGACGCCACTCCCAGTAGCCTTCTTCTCATCTCGGTCTATCTTTGGTTGCTTAGCGTTGTTCTCAGTGGTACATCCAGAGTTGGATGGGATTTCCTGATTTCCATAGGCCTTCTTCTTGTCCTTCTTTCCATCCTTACTTTCGTCTAGCTTACTTTCCGATGATTTTCTGGTGGTAGCAGTCACCTGGGGAGGCGCAAGAGGCATATTATTCCCTTCACTAATTTTCTTAAGTTTCTGCTCCTCCAAGGGATCATCCTTCTTATCCTTCTTACTCGGCATTATGAATGTCTCAAAAGGTATGGATAACTGATGTTGCTGAAAATTGTTTTGTGGTGATCAGTTTTTTGTTTATTTAGCTTGTGAGAAAGTGTTGTGTTTAATCCCATTGTGGCCCCTTATATATAGAAATAAATCGAGAACTAAGTCCGCGTTATGATTAATTTTCAATCGAATGATATTGAAGATGTGAAGGCTCTCATCAGAAGATGGAGATTAGTCAAAACATAATACGTAATACCAAGATCAATATCTAGATACTCGTTTAGGTAAAGACTTGAGTTTGTTTCTTTGGGCCTCGATGATCAATTTTTTCGTGTCATTTTCTTCCATTGTAATCTTGTTGGGGCTAAAAAGTCATGTACGCGGTTTACTAACTGTTGAACTTAACTGCTAGACTTCAAGCCTCTCTTATTTACTTTCAATCAACCCAAAGAAAAAAAAACAACCAAAGAAAGCAGTTTCCCAAGAGGTTGGTAATGTCATCCTCATCATTAATTATTTATATACATGATTCATTTTTCAAGTCATGTAAGTCAATTAAGTCTCTTAATGCTCTTTGTGCAACCACGTATGATCAAGATGCTAAACAAACAAAACAAAAATGAGTCCAAAACTAAGCCAAAGTTCACCTTACACGGTTAATACCAGCTGTTACTAGCAATTCAAATGCAACGTACTCGAATATTATTCAACATTCAGCCACTGCAGTACCACAAGATTTCATTAACAACATGGTATATATGCTATTCCTCCATGTGTTTTAAAAAAATAGGTTGGTTTCTTTATTTGGAAGTGTCAAATAAATAGGTTGGTTTTTATATATTGAAAATCAAATATTAATTATTAGTGGACTAATCTATCCATGGAGGGACTACTTCTCTCTTCTTTTTCTCTCTTAACAGAAAAAGGGAACCATTTCTCTCTCGTTTCCCTCTAAGATCGAATAAATGGGACTAAGGATTAACTCAAAGAGAATGAAAAAGTTAATAAGATGATTAATTGTCTTGATCTTTATGCAAGCCAAACAAATTGTATATTTTAGAAACGTAAGGAGTATATTAGTTATATAGTTATGGAGTATATCTTTTATTCATGAAGTTTTGTAGTATTCGCATGGTTTAATGATAAATATTTGGCAGAAATTAACTATTCATTTTCGCGGTAGTATTCGATTTGCATGGTTTGACGTCTAATCCGGGTAGTGTTCAATTTGGTGGTTAATTTCAAGATTTGGTCCCGTTGGTGTTAAATACAAGAAAATGTTTGGTACAGTATGTGTGGTTTCCCTGGTCAGTAGATAGATAATTATTTATGTTACACCCTTCACCCCTGCACGTAAGCATGAGTAACTAGAGACATGCTGGTGTGAGTAGCTAGCTAGGGTAAGTTACCTGAACAACACTACACAACTAATTCAACAAAATTTATTGATATAACTACCTAATTAATATGCATGCACCATGACTTATTTCTTTAAGAAAAAATCGGTACCATGAATCAACAGCTGATTTATGATGGCAGTGACGATATAATTAGCCCAAACAATAGTGAAGACAGTTTGGCAATTGCTTCCGTTTTTAATCTGTTGGGAGGTGTGGAATGAGCGGAATAGGAGGGTGCATGGAGGAAGACCGAAGACAATGAATGAATTGGAAATTGCCATCAAACAATGGATTTACCTTTCGAATTCTTCAACAGACGCGTTTAAGAACTTCACTGCAAATCAGATAATAACTAGTTGGGAGGTCATTATGAGATTGTAACAAACCCTCATTTTATCCTTTAGGCTTGTTGATTTCGTAATTTTGTAAATAACTTTTTCTCTTTAATATATCCTTCTTTTATCAAATTTTTTTTTTTTAGCCCAAACCCCATGAAGATTTTCCCGAGCTTAACTGCATAACAAAAACCATTCATATCTACTGCTAATCTTTTTCTTTGCTTAAGTTGTACGGAGAATTAATTAGGTAAATAAGAAAACTGTAGTCGCAATTACTGAAGTTTAGTCTATTGTAAGCGTAAGCTAAGAATTGGAAAACTAACTAAATAACTATAATGAAACTAAAGACATGCACAAGAAGACATATTAACACCCAAGAAAGTCTCACTTAAGAATAGAATAAATAAAATAAATAGATAAAAGAGTTGGAGGAATTCAAGAAAGACTGTGATTAGTTGATACTGATGCAACCAAAAAAGAAATAAAATTTTATTGGCAAGAAAACTACCCTCAAATTTTATGTTCAGTTCATCAGCATGTTCATATGTTGTCTGAAGATTTTTGGGATCAAAGAAAATAAGGAATCACATGAGCAAATTGGAGTTAATCGCCATAGAGAACATATATCATAACGTAATCCAATTATACTTGCTTATTCATCGTAATCTAACTAACTGTTGAGCATGCTGATGAACTGAACATGCATGACAGAAGCACAATTTCTGCCTGCAGATTGCATTTTTTTAGTACTGGTATATAAAACATAAGGAACATTGTCATGTAATATGTTATTATAGGAACATTGTCATTCCGTGGGATTAATGTAATATGTAAACTACCTCTCTTTCAAACCATGTTGGAAGGGCCTTCTCAGATGCATAAGCCCAAGACTCTAGTGCAATGCAGCAGGGACTATATGCAGTATGAAATTTGCGTACATTAACCCAAAAGAATCTACGTCTTCGCATGCATTCCGTGTCATTTCCTTCCCTTGTAATCTTGTTGGGGCATAAAAGTCTAGTACGCGGTTTATAAACTGTGGAATTTAACTGTTAAATACAATTCTTTTCTTATTTAGTTGAAAATTAACAAAGAAACAAAGAAGCAGTTTCTTTACAAGTTGATTATGACATTTTCGTCATTAATTATATTGGTTTTTCATTTTATTTCTTTTTCTGGTTCACACACAAGGTTAATTAAATATGACATTTTTAAAATCATAGATAGCAGTTAAGTCAATGCACCTGCACGACCAATTCGACAAATTTTATCGACTAATTTCATACAGAGAGAGAAACAATCGCAACGCTGAATCAAGTATTAATTTATGATGACAGTGACAAACCACTCCTATACAGTACTAATGAATCCTGACGGCTATTCTGTTAAGAAAAGGTTTTAGTTGCCATTAATGAAGTTCAGTTTCTTGTACCTGTAAGCAAAGTACTTCAGAGACCAACTAAATTACGAGGGATAGAAACAAATGCGCAAGAAGACATACTAACTCCCAATGAGGTCTCACTGGAAATTCTTTTTTGATAAATAAATAAAATCATTGGTAGGGTTAGGGTTATAAATAGGAGGAACCTATGAGCCTATGAGCCATTGTTATAATTAGTTGTTGTTACAGATACGACCAAAAGATAAACAAATTTGTATATATTCAAGAAAACCACCCTCATATTAGGATCTATGCATGATTTTAACATTTTACTGACCAGGGCTATCCCATACGACTTTGCGGGATGAGTTCCTATAAAGGCGGCTTCTTTACCGGTAGATCGTGCTAAAACCCAGATCTAACAGCCTTGAACCCTTTAGGGGAAATAATTGGTCCTTTCCTGAAAATGATGAGTCCTTTTCTGAATGTAAATCTAATCGTTGATTTGATCATCCAACAATAAAGAAACCGCTTTTGCGGAAAGCCATCCCACAAAGTCGTGTGGGATAGCATTTATCTTTATTAGATACGTTGACGTAACAATTTGAACTCATATGATGTCTGAAGATTTAATATGAGGATTAAAGGAGTTAAGCTAAGGCATACATAAAGCAATGATCTAATGGAACACATGGGTAGACAGCGAAGTGCAGTATTTTACAGACAAAACCAAAATCTTTCCCAAAGATCATAATTTTCGATTAAGCCAAAAATGTCCTACCATCTGATTTCAAATTTGTGTACATGTATTTTAATCATTAATGATATGATTACAAGCTGGCTGCTTTAACTGATCGTGTCACCGTTAACTGTGGTTTCTTCTTGATTCGTGCTCATACATAAATATATACTAGATTCTGTGCCCGTGCTACGCACCGGGCGGACCTAAAAACCATCTCTTTTTTATTTGGTGTGGCTCGGCTTCGCCTCGCCCCGTCGCCTAGGATTTTTTATTTGGTGTGGCTCGGCTTCGCCTCACCCCGTCGCCTAGGATTTTTTATTTGGTCTGCCCGGTTTTAGAAAATGAGTGGGTGAGTGGGCAAGTTACCAATTAACACATATTTTAGGGGGTGCAAATAGGCTAAAATACCTAAAATTTAGCTTAAATGATCATTATTGGGCTTGGGAGTTGGTTGGGCTGGGTGGGCAATTGCACACCCACCCTTTCATGTGGCTCCGCCCCTGAGCTGAACAACAGTTTTTGGGATACACTTTTCGCTGATTTTCAGGCTCATAACATTATCCAAATCACATTTCTTGTTTTTATTCAGAATACCCACTATCCAGACTCTGCAACGCCATCTCCTCCAATTGGTTCTTCGGTTAACAGAACCACTTCTCCCCCATTACTCGGACAATATTCATCCCAGAACTCATTCAGGACATTTCTCGAACACCTGATGTTCATTGACTGTGTTGATGAAGACACAACTTCGATAGTGTTTCTAAGCCTCTCTATATCATCTTCCCTACAGGGAAATCACATTAAACACAAACCTAATGTTCAGAATTCATCCAAAAACCATCGGCAGCAGTCCCTGTTTGATATCACATCCATACTTAGCAAATCAATTAAGAAAAATAAATAATCAAATACTGAATCCAATGTACATAATACTCATGAAGGGTTTTAAATGTCAGTGGGTTTAGTCGAGGGTATCAATGTACATAATACTCAACGTCTTCTTAAGAAAGAAAAAAAGCTCTTAAATGTGAGTTGGTTTAGTTGAAGGGTTTCTTGGAATAAAGGGGATACTCGTGTTTAGCCCAGGCAATATTTGCACCCCAGTTGTGTCCAACGACGAACATGCAATATTTGCACCCCATTTGTTACTTAACGGGAGCATTCTTCAACTTGACGGTGTTACTTAACGTCCAATTAAGTATTTGGTGTATATTCAGAGTAATTTTTTAATTAGGTATAAATCAGCACATAAGTCTTGTACACCCACGTTTCTACTAACGGTTGCCAATAGTTTTAGTATTAGGTCGTTAAAATCAGGGGGCTTGGACCAATAACGTTCTCTACTAAGGGGGTGTTTTAAAAAAAATAATTCTTCGACCAATAACGTTACGACACTTGTTTTCTCCAGAATTGCTCTAGTTGAAAGCTTTTATCAAATTTAATTTGAGAGGGGTGTCACACTCACCGTGTGACGTGAGAGCTCACATGACTTAACCTTTTAAAGGAGGAGAGATGAATTTAGGCCAGCTGGTATATTTAATTTCTAATCTACTTCCATATGCACGGGCAACAGTAACGTTGAAAATCTGAGCATAAAATTCACCAGTGAGGTAAGTATATTTCTGGTTTGCGGAGTAGAATTTGGGAACTTTTATTCTTCTTCTATTACTATAATAACATCTTGAAATCTATCAAGCCTCTTGTTTTCTTATCCGACGACCGTTCTCGAATTCTTATGGAAGTGGAAATTGAAGGTATCTATCAAGCCTCTTGTTTTCTTAAGATATTGCTTGCCCTTTGCTATTTGGTGGGTTGTGTGGTTGGAAAGGAATGACATTTTGATCACTAGGAAACAAGTGAAAAAGCCTTTAAACTCTCTTATTGTCGACATCAAAGTGTTGCTTCTTAGTTGGTCCATTAATGTTGAATCTTTTAGAAATGTAAAGTTTGACGACTTCATTTTTGATTGGGCAAGTTTGTTTAGAGAGTAGTTTGTTGTAAGCTCTCTAGGCGCTTTGCTAATCTCTTCTTGTATTTTTTTGAAGGTGCTATTTTGGCACCCTTTCATATTATTTCTCTTTGCCTTTTTTAAAAAAACATCTTGAAATCTATAAGATTCTTGCATTCGATATATCACTCTACAAAATAATGGATATAAGATTACAAGATAAAGGGTTTAAGCTCCATCATTTACATCGTATAGAGGAGACAGCGAGAAAGAGACGGTCATGTGCATAAATCCTCAAAACCCATATACTCGTTATGCTTAATCGTTTTTTTCATGTTTGCTATGCCAACTCCACCTGTTGTAAAATATATGCGCAAAAAAGAAAATATTCAATACAATCAAGTTTGAACCCTTCTGCATGGTTAAAATGGGGAAACAGGGGGTTTTCAGTGAAGCATTTCATAATTTCAATATAAGAATTAAAGCCAACTTTATTATAATCAGTCAGATATTGATCATTTTCACCTAGTAAGATTGCACCAATGAATATTGTGAAGACAAGAATGAAGATGATAAGAGATGCTCTTCCTAATATGGATATAATCCTTTTCACTACATTTTGTCCTACTAATGCAGCTAGAGTTGCCACTCCTAAGAAGTAAAGAGCTGTAAGAAACAACCAAAAAAAGAAGATTATTAGATGTTTTTAGGGAGAAAAGAAAACCAAAAAAAACAGTAGCATTGAATACTTATCTGGATTCACTCACCATAAGGGACTGGAAACCGCTTAAGAAGATAGTACTCAACGACAGACATGGATGAAGAAAATGTCATAGCAAAAGTAGCCGTTGCAGTTGAAACCTGTTTTATGCGTATTTTTCAAACTTCGATCAGAAATCAAAGATTGGGAGCTACTTTCAAGAAACCCTGAAAGAAAAGATATTGTATTTCGCATACAACAACAAGAATGCAAAGACATAAACAAATGGTAGTCATTTTTACCTGTGGAGGAATTCCAAGCTGCAAGAAGAGAGGACCCATAATGAATCCACCACCCATACCTAATAACCCACCAACCATACCAGCAAATACGCCGACAAGAGCAAAGAAAATAAGTTTATGGACCTTCCAGTTTGCACCCTTTTCTCTAAAGATGCAATCACTTTCTTTCCCTTGTACAATCCAAATGCCTCATAGAATGTCACTAGTATTGAAATAGGAATCTGCATACATGCCACACATTCAAAAACCGAAGGGAAAACACTATAATTTACTGATCAGACATCAAAAGTTACCCATGAGTACTCTTACCTGTAATGCCGACAGTATCCAGTATATTGTTGAACAAGTTGTTGTCTTATTCTGTATTCAAAAAGCATTCAGGATTTTTTTAAATAGTAATCGATTGATGATCACGAATCTCAGGCAGAACTAAATTGTAAGGAAACTATCAATTATAGGTACTAGCTAGTAAATAACTGAGTACGTAAGTGTAAATTAACCTTAAGAATCTGCACTGCGAGGAATGCAACCCACAAAAATACAAGAAGTCCAAGTTCTTTCCAGTAGACATTCTCAAGAATGGGTACCTTATGTTGCGACTGTAACAATAAAACACTAAAAAGAAGATGTGAAGAAGTTAGAAGTAAAGATTCTGAAAGATAAAAAAGCACTCAATGGATAGCAAACAGAAGACAGAGTCACGTGTTCAACACGCTATCCTTAACACAATAGTTGACCGGTACGCCTCAAGAATGAGTGATACCTATACCCTGTGGTCAAGTTGTATGCAGGATAAAACTGCCTGTTGCAAGTATTGTTAGCACTACAATACTTTCCCACTCTTACGAACTTAACAGAAATGGCACAAAGAATGAAAAAACCACACAGAGGGAGAGAGACGAAAAGAAGAGGATAGTAGCTCTTCTGGACACAAAAAATAATAAAAGTTTCGAGTCTCTTTTATACCAGAAAAGGGAGAGGTGCGATAAATTCAATTGATGGAGAATCAATTCATTGCGCCATGCAAGGCAATAAAGAATAAAAACGGAAAGAAAACAGCTATGGCATTAACTCAAATTTATGCAAGTATATTTGATTTTTGGAAAGAAATCAATGTCGAAATATGTCGTCATATTTTAAACTTGGTAACAAGATAATGTTGCACGAATCAGATGCCCCCATAACATGCACAACATTATGACAAAATTTATTTTGATTTAAAATATTTATGGAAATAAATTAAAAGAATTTTGTCAAAAATAGGTAAGTCTTGATTTTCCTATCCGAGCTCGAGCCCGAAGCGAAGGATTAACGAAAAATAAATATTTCTCGAGCCCGAAGCCCAAGGATTAGTGTAAGCAAAAATATTTCGTCCCACCCGTTCCACCCACATTGTTTTACGAACTATCCATAATGGATTAGTTAAGTAGTGGAACTCCTCTTTAGTCATAACCAATGTGGGACTAAAAGTTCAATTTCATTCACTCATAAGAAAACTAGTAAGAGCTCTTAGAGACCCAAAGGTCCTAAGTTCCATTCCCACCAGACTATAAAACCAAACCAATAAAACTCATTTTCTCCAACACCTTCAATAAGTTCATCCAATGGAGAAATTTAGACATTGGTTTGGCAGAACAATGAGACAAACATACATTTAAACATACTCATTATTTACCGTAGTTCGCATATCCTTTTGAGTGTCACTACTTGGTTCGTCATCACATTGTAAATGATTGTTTTCCTTGTCCAACTGATTACCGTTTGACTCCAAGCAACTTGTTACCGTAGTTTGTATCTCCTTTTGAGTGTCACTACTTGGTTCTTCATCACATGTTAAATGATTGTTTTCCTTGCTCAAATGATCACCATTTGACTCCACGCAACTGGTAGCCTATACATATGTACAAAAGATCGATGGAATTAAAGAACAAATTTGAAGATTGAATAAGAACAAAAAAATACAGATGAATATATGCACGTACTTTCTTTAACTTGGATTCTTTTTTCCACATATCGACCCCTTTGAAGAAAGACAAAGTTGAAGTTGCTGTACGTAATAAGAAAAACTTTATTTATGGTACATTTTAAGAAAGTCAGCGATAATTCAGATAGGATTAGTGTAAGACTAAGTTCTTATACATACCAAAGAAAAGAATTATAAGAAGAATAGTGACCATCCAATCAGCAAAGATCTCACTGAGACTAAGTGCATGAGCATAGGCTGCATAAGAAGTGTTAAATTATAATCTAGGGTTAATTAGTATTTGGGTCGTAAGTTTTGGTATGTCTTTGAGTTTGGGTCGTAAATTTGTCCGTTTTTGAGTTTGGGTCGTTGACCCCGTTAGTCAACGACGTCACTAGTCAAACTGTTAGTCAAAGTTAACTTCAGTTAGCCAATGTATTTACCCAGTTTGTCGAGGCTCTCTAGACTTCGTTAGAAGTCGGAATTAAGAGTTTAACCCCATCTTAGAAAGACGAAATAACCACCTTCCAAACTCACTTTAAAAATCCAGATTCCGAGTTCAAATGGTCAATCAAAAGTATGCGCAAACTAGGTCACAAAACTGCGTAGCTACAGATTTCAGCTCAGGACAGCTAGTTTCCGGGGAACATATCTCCTAAACGATAAATCCGATTTCTAAGCCCTTTTAACTCATTAAATACAAGACATAGAGGAACGTTTTTCGTTAAAAAAGTGTGGCCTAAATCCCTACCTGTTGGTGCCAGTTTCGCAGACAACAAGGGGCAGAAAACTATGGCAAAAAATCCAGATTCCGAGAATTTTCAGACACAGTTTTCTGCCCCTTGTTGTCTGCAAAACTGGCACCAACGGGTAAGGATTTAGGCGACACTTTCTTCAGACCACTATGTCTTCTCTTTAAATTGTAATACACTGTTGACACAGCTGCCCCTGTTTTCATACCTAAAAACATAAAAAGAAGATCACCATTATTAGAAAAGTCCTACGTAAGAACCACTATGTACTGATGAATTTCTTCGCATGGGAATCTAATGGGCAAAGTGAAAGAAAGCAAAAAAATATGGAAGCTACTGTACTTTGTGATAATCTGTCTATCACGAAGAAAAAGAAACTCAAGAACATTTGAAGGCAAAGTCAGACCTAGCTAGTGAAGTAATTTAAGATGTAAACTCCAACTTAGTGTTATGGTCGTCTAATGATACACCTTTCCACTTGATCCCTCTCGGTTTTATATCAACAATTGGGAGTCTGGTCTAAAGTAAGTAGGATCTTCGCAAAAATCAATTGATTGTTTTGTAACCATTTTGTTTTTCTATATGAATGAATTCAACGTTTTTGCAAAAAAACAAACAAAACAAAAAGGAAAAAGTCGTAAGCTCAACGAAAAGAAAAAGAAAAATGTTCGCTATAACATATGTTTTGAAAATGATTGATGCACCAAGATAAAATCCAGTACATAATGCATATAGCCGTGTGAGAGGGGTCTTGGGACTCACATTTACCATTCCCAATCCAGATTGTTAGAAATTGAGTTCAATCAAGACTCTGAAGTGTTTAAACTATAATAGGGAAGTACAATTCTTGTTCGAGAAGGAGCTAGAATGTTCCATAGGTTTTTACTTGTGAAGGAAGTCTTTAAATTGCTTGGTTAGTACGTATGTCTTTGTTAGGAAGTTTAGTATTTTTGGAAGTCTTTTACACGGTTTGGTTTAGTATAAATAGTGTCTTTGAGTCTTTGAGTTTTGTAAGCATCAGTACGATTTCTTAATTGAATTGGTTTGCTTCAAGCTACTTCTTGTTCAAGTATTTTTATCTGTTTTTGTTTAGCTGCATTGTTCTTGATCAGTAGAGAGAAAGATTTGGGTCCAACAATTGGCATCGAGAGCCAATAGAGATCGTGGGTTGTTAGGGTTCTTAAGAAGATGACATCCAACATGAGTTCGGTCAAGGTACCAGTCTTTGATGGCAAGAATTTTGAGCATTGGAGAATACAGATGGAAAATATTTTTACATTTCAAGAAGTTTGGGATGTTGTGAATACAGGATATGAAGAACCAATCAAGCAAGAATCGTTCTTCTTCAAGAAGAAGAAACAACTGCTCTAGCTAATAATAAAAAAAAGAATTCAAAGGCTACATATATTCTTCATCAAGGAATCCATGAATCTATCTTGGATAGAGTTGTGAATATTAAAGAAGTTAAAAAAGCTTGGGATTCTTTAACAACCTACTATAAAGGATCTGATAAGGTGAAAAAGGTACGTCTGCAAACTTTAAGAAGAAAGTATGAACTTTTGCAGATGGATTCAGCTGAGTTAATATCAGATTTCTTCTCTAAAACATTAAGTCTTGTTAATGAGATGAAAGCTAATGGAGATACAATTGAAGACACTGCAATTATAGAAAAGTTATTACGCAGTTTACCTAAAAAATTTGAGTCAAAAGTAACAGCAATTGAAGAGTGTAATACAATTTTTGATATGAGTATTGATGAAGTATTGGGTTCTTTACAAGCTTATGAGCAGAGGATGCTTGAGAAATCTGCTATTCGTCCAGTTGAAGAAGCACTTCAAAGTCAGACAAATTGGAACAACAGATAACAATCCAACTCCAACTGGAATAACAGACAACAGTCCAACTCCACTAAAACTCAAGGTAAATTTAATTCATCTCAAAATCAAGGAAAAGGAAAATATAAGAAACCTCTTGATAGAACAAAGATTCAGTGTTGGGAGTGCGGTGAATTAGGTCACTTTTCTATGGAGTGTAAAATGTATTCTAAGGTAGATGGTGCTGATAACAAAGTAAATTTTGCAGAAGAAGAATCTGAGGTTTTGTTAATGGCATGTCATCCAAGTGAAGAACAAGCACGTCAAAAGTGGTTTCTAGATACAGGATGTAGTAACCATATGAGTGGACTGAAAGATTTATTTGTTGATCTAGATGAATCAATAAGAACAGATGTGAAGTTTGGTAATAATGCCTTAGTAACAGTAATGGGAAAAGGTAGGATAGCTATTATTCTGAAGAATGGAGCTCAAGCTTATATCACAGATGTGTTTTATGTGCCTGGGCTACATCAAAACTTGCTGAGCATGGGACAACTTTCTGAGAGAGGATATTCAATGCACATTGAAGGAGGTATCTGCACAATTCATGACAAGAGAAAACGACTTATTGCAAAGGTACAAATGACCAAAAATCGATTGTTTCCTTTAAATATTAATTATGATAAGGAACAATGCTATAGTTCCTCCATGAATGATGATACTATGTTATGGCATATGAGAATGGGGCATGTGAACTTTGAAAGTTTACAACATCTTGAGAAGAAGGATATGGTTCTAGGTTTTCCAAGCATAACTCTTCCTAAAGACATGTGTGAAGATTGTATATTTGGAAATCAGCATAGAGATCCTTTTCCAACTGGAAAATCTTTAAGATCAAAAGAGAAACTGGGATTAGTTCACTCTGATTTATGTGGACCAATAGAAGAGATCTCTAGGGGAGGTAACAGATACTTCATCACCTTTATTGATGATTTTAGTAGAAAAGGTTGGGTGTTCTTGATGAGGCAAAAGAGTGATGCCTTTTAGTATTTTAAAAGGTTTAAAGCTTATGTTGAGAATCAAGTTGGGAAGAGAATTAAAGTACTTAGAACTGACAGAGGAACTGAATATATTGCAGTCAATAACTTCTTGGAAGATAATGGTATTGAACACCAAGTTACAGCAAGATACACACCACAACAGAATGGAGTGGCAGAAAGAAAGAATATGACTATCATGGAAATGGTTAGAACTATGAGAAGAGCTAAAGGATTACCAAAGGAATTTTGGGGAGAAGCAGTATCTTGTGCAGTATATATACTGAACATATGTCCAACTAAGAGTGTTTTGGAAATAACTCCAGAAGAAAAATGGACAGGAAGGAAACCAAGCATTAGACATATGAAAGTGTTTGGTTGTATAGCATATTCACATGTTCCAGATCAGATAAGAAAGAAACTTGATGATAAGAGTGAAAAGTGCATATTTGTTGGCTATAGTAGTCAAACAAAAGGGTACAGATTGTTTAATCCTACTACAAATAAGAATATTGTAAGTAGAGATGTGATTTTTGATGAAAAACGTCAATGGGATTGGAATGAGGAAGCTACATCACCAACAGAAATAACAATATCAGCTGATAATCATGAAGAAAATGCACAAGATGACACATCAGAAGAAACTGAAGTTGTGTTGCCAACTCCAACACAATCTACCACATCCGTTGATGAAACTCAAGGAAGAATTACAAGACCAACAAGAACTCGTGTATTACCAGCACGATTACAAGACTGTGTTCTTAATAGATATAGTGACAGTATTGATGAAGAAATAATCAACTTTGCACTTTTTGGAGAGTGTGACCCTGTGACTTATGATGAAGCCTCACAAGATCAGGGGTGGATACATGCTATGAATGATGAGATTCATGCAATAGAAAAGAACAACACTTGGGAACTCACAATACTTCCTGAAGGAAAGAAGGCAATAGGAGTTAAATGGGTTTTTAAGACTAAGTTCAGGTCTAATGGAGAAATTGAAAGATTAAAGGTAAGATTGGTAGTTAAGGGTTATAAACAACAACTAGGTGTTGATTATTTTGAAGTATTTGATCATGTAGATAGGCATGATACTGTGAGAATGATCATTTCATTGGCAGCACAATATAAGTGGAAAATCTTTCAAATGGATGTGAAATCTGCTTTCTTAAATGAAATTCTTGAGGAAGAAGTCTATGTAGATCAACCTGCTGGATATGTTGTACAAGGAAAAGAAGATCAAGTGTACAAACTCAAGAAATCTCTTTATGGTTTGAAGCAAGCACCAAGAGCATGGTACACAAGAATTGATGAGTATTTTATGGATACTGGATTTGAGAAATGTCCATATGAGCACACTATATATGTGAAATTTGGGTGTGAAGATGATTTTCTCATTGTTTGTCTATATGTGGATGATCTCATATTCACAGGAAACAATATGCAAATGATTGATGAATTCAGGGAGGCTATGATCAAGCAATTTGAAATGACAGATCTAGGAAAGATGTCTTATTTCCTTGGATTGGAAATTTTACACACTGATAATGGAATTTTTGCTTCTCAACAAAAATATGCAAAGGATATTTTGAAACGATTTAACATGAGCAATTGCAAGCCAATTCTAACTCCAGTGGAAGGAAGATTGAAGTTAGTAAAAGAAGGAGGAGGAGAACTTGTTGATCCAACTTTGTATAAAAGGTTAGTTGGAAGCCTCAGATATCTTACAGCTACAAGGCCAGATATTTTACATGGAGTTGGAATAATTAGTCGTTTCATGGAAGCTCCAAGACAGTCCCATTTGCAAGCAGCAAAACGCATACTGCGTTATATCAGTGGCATAATTGAGTTAGGAATGTTTTATACATCATCAGAAGAATCTGAGTTAGTTGGTTACACTGATAGTGACTGGGCTGGAGATGTTGAGGACAGAAGAAGTACTTCAGGTTATGGGTTTCACATTGGATTAAGCTTCTTTAGTTGGTCATCTAAAAAACAACAAGTGGTTGCTCTTTCAACAGCAGAAGCTGAGTATATGGCTGCAGCTTCTTGTGTTACTCATACAGTTTGGTTAAGAAGGATGTTAGACTTCTTAAGTCACAGACAGTTAGCTCCTACAAAGATTGTGTGTGACAACAACTCAACTATTGCATTAACCAAGAATCCAGTTTTTCATGGAAGAAGCAAACATATTGATATTAAGTATCATTATATTCGTGAGTTAGTAATGAATGGAGAAATCATTATGAGTTTATGTAGAAGTGAAGATCAAGTTGCTGATATCTTCACAAAAGCTTTGAAAGCTGACACATTCATCAATTTAAGAGCAATATTGGGAATGACAAGCTTACAGAGTCTTGGAATGACGGAGGCTGTTAGAAATTGAGTTCAATCAAGACTCTGAAGTGTTTAAACTATAATAGGGAAGTACAATTCTTGTTCGAGAAGGAGCTAGAATGTTCCATAGGTTTTTACTTGTGAAGGAAGTCTTTAAATTGCTTGGTTAGTACGTATGTCTTTGTTAGGAAGTTTAGTATTTTTGGAAGTCTTTTACACGGTTTTGTTTAGTATAAATAGTGTCTTTGAGTCTTTGAGTTTTGTAATCATCAGTACGATTTCTTAATTGAATTGCTTTGCTTCAAGCTACTTCTTGTTCAAGTATTTTTATCTGTTTTTGTTTAGCTGCATTGTTCTTGATCATTAGAGAGAAAGAGTTGGGTCCAACACAGATAAAAGAGCCATTACCTATCATCCGTTGAACCCCACATCTAATCCAGATGAAAGGGTCATTATTTATAATCCGTGGAACCCTCACACGGTAAACTGGATAGGGTTTATCCAGGTCAATGTGGAATCATTTCAAATGAACCATCAAGTGTAATTATGCTTGCAAAAATATTTCGAAAATATGAAAATTACAATTCACTTTAAGATAATACCATAATATAATATAATATTTTTGTCAAACTAAAAAAAAATATGTAGGTCCCGACTTAGACATTTAGTGCTAAAATAAAATCAAAAAATATTACATTTCAAAATCTCTTCTTAAACGTTAATAGATCCCAAGTAACATATAAAATAATAATGGCACTTGATAAAAGTTAAAAACATTTCATACATATTAAATTTTCTCAAAATATGATTCAATATTGGTTTGTTTTTCTTTAAAACACAATTGAAGTTGCGTTTCATCCTTAATAGTCGCAATGCAGTCAAAAAACCTAGAGTCACGTTTTTGTATTGGAACAAGATATATTGAAGTGTAATTGATACTTGAAATATGGAAGGGTGTGCCGGTTTTGTGAAGAAGAAGATGAAACAATATCCCATTTATTCTAAGATATATATATATTTTTTATTTTTATTTTTGAAGAAAAGGTTATATTAAAAGAGAAAAGAAAACACAACAAAATCACTCAATCATGAGTGCTTCCCAGTTGCTCCAAACGAGACTAGGGGGACAAACTTAAAAGTATCTAAATCGATAGACCAAAGAACAACTAATTGCTTTACAAGATCAATGATTTCACTTATTGTTTTCTGTCGACCCCCAAAAACTCTCCCATTCCTCTCCTTCCACAAAGTCCAACAAATTGCATAATGGATGATTTTCCAAACATATTTACCTCTTCCTTGCAAAACGTTCATAGTCCAGGCATCGAACAAATATAGCAACTTTCTCGACAATGGCCATGATATCTTGAAATCCTTGATGAAGTAGTCCCAAACCATAAAAGAAAAAGAACAATGCATAAACATGTGATCCGTGGTTTCGTCTTCGCTGCCACAAAGCACACACAATGCACTCTCTATTTGCATACCTCTATGAGATAACATATCTCTAGTTGGGAGAGATTCATGGAAAGAAGCCCAAATAATAAAACTAACCTTGTTAGGGATTATTTGCTTCCATAGATGTCTTTCAAAATTGCATGGATCTTGATCGTCAGACAATAGTTCATAGCATCTATTGGTGCTAAAATTGTCTAATATATTTACCTCATCGTCTCCGTCTTCCAAAGTTGGCACACGGATGTCACGACACAGCAATTCCCACTCAAGTCTTTCATTTGCATTCAATATCCTCTTAAAGTCACATTTCCAACTCCCGTTAACAATCATCTCGGCAATTGAAGCTTCCTTATCTCTTGTTTCTTTGTAAACAACCGGAAAACTTACAAAAGACCCCTTTGTATCCATTTGTCCTTCCAAAAACGAATACCCCTTCCGTTCCTCATAGTAAAAACAGCAAAATCATTAATACTTAAAACCATATTGACCATGTTCTTCCACTGACTCCGACATTGAGGACTATTATCAATATCCGGCATTAGCAAATCATAATATTCTATGATTTGGGACTATTATCAATATCCAGCATTAATAATATTCTCTTTATTCTATGATTGTTGGCGAATAAAGAGAATTTGGGACTATTTTTTCGAAGGATGCAACCTTAATTAGAATTACGATCATAATATTTCCGCAACTATAAAAACTTGGAGTCATGATTGGGTTGATGAAAGACTTGATCGTACATGGAAAAACTTACCGGTTGCAATATGGTGGTGCATTTGGAAAGAGGAATTCTAGAACTTTCAATCACAAAATGCGAAACTTGGAAATTATAATTCGAGATATTAAGATCCAAGCTTACTTTTGGGAGGATTCAAGCACTAGTATGTTGGGTTTAACGTCTAACATGGTGATAGCTTTATGGGATTCATATTTCCATAGGCCGCTTTGATTTGGATATGAGACGTTTGGTGTATAGTTTGTTTGTTAAATTCTTTTGGCTCTTGTTACTTTGTTCTCTTCTTTGGGTGATCGTTTCCAAACTAGTCGATCTCCCTTTTCTTGGTCGATTGTATTTATTAAGTTGAGATACCCCCTTAAGTACCTCTTTTTCAATGAGTTTTTTCCTTTTGACCGATCAAAAAAGAAAAAAAAATTGATACTTGAAATGCTTATACTTTTGTTGTAATTAGTCAATAATATAACATCTTTACAAAATTTATGAATATTACACTTACAATCTACATTATTAATCAACCTCCAGTAAATGAATTATTCTTTCAAAAGGGTGTTTGTACCCAGCTAGTAGTTAAGTTGCCAACAAACTCGATGCAATTGTCTGAATAACAAAATATATTCCAGGAAAAAATAATTTCAGAAAACGTTTCTAGAATCTAATACACATTTCTAAGATCAATTTAATCTTTAAATAATAATTTATTATTTCTTTGTTCCCAAGCCTCATTTATAAAAGTCAGACTATAATAAGTTAAATAAATTGGATAGATGCCCTCATCACGGGGGGTGTCCGGAAAACTTAGTAGGATTCCGGCAAACTTAGTAGCTCTAATGTCTCCCATGTTAGACTCAAAACCAATTGGCAAAGAGTGGAGTGTCTATAAGGTTTATAAACCGGGGGATCTTAAGATGTCTTAGACGATGTGGGACTAATAATCTCAACATGCCCCTCACGTGTAGCCTCGTTGGATCTAGCATCTGGACAATTAAACCCGCTGATGTGGAGTAAAGGAGCGGTCAAATGACTCTTCGCATACATCCTACTCTGATACCATGTTAGAATATGGGAATCCAACTCAAAACCAATTGGCTATGAGTGGAGAGGCCCTAAGAAATTATAAACCGTGGGATCTTATATTTCCCTGCAATGTGGGACTAATAAATCCCAACACACCCCCTCACGTGTAGCTTGGTTGGGTCTAACATGTGGAAAATTTAAATCCGGTGATGTGGAGTAAAGGCGCGGTCAAAGGCTCGTCTCAAATAACCTGCTATGATACCATGTTAGAATACGGGTATCCAACTCAAAACCAATTGGCAATGAGTGAATAGGCCCTTAGGATTGTAAACCGCAAGATCTTAGATTGCCCAAACAATGTGGGACTAATATAATAATCTCAACACCCTTTGCTTGGACAAGTAAAAACTGGTTCTCCGCTTATACAATAACTTGGATGGAGGGAGTACTATTGCTTGATGGGGAATCATTTTTCAGTATATCTTATGAACCGACGTTACTTCCCTTCAAATGGGAACTTGATTTCCGGATTGGGAGAAGGATTTCTTAGTTTTTAAGGATTTATTAGTTTTTTATAATTGTTAGTTTTCAAAAAGGTTGTCTTTTCTTTCGGCATATAATATGGTCTTCCGTATTTCCAATACCTATTTTCCCTATTTCCCATCCACTTCACAATTTCTAAAAATAATTTACTTTTCAATTCTAGTTTTTCGTGTGTACCATCCATAAAAGTAAAATTGACTCCGACCATAACCTTTATCACTTTTATTTGTCTTCTTCTTCCTTAATCTCGCTTTTCCATTAAGAAAACCCAAAAATTATCAAGAAAGAAACTCTAAATTAGATCAATATAGTACATGTACTTTTTATTTTTTGACATTTAATTTTTCAAGAAAAAGATGAAGTGATCGGCGATTAATCGATAAACCATTATGATGGAAGATCTAATTTATTAAAAAAACTAGGAGAATATCTAAACCCTAATTCAATCGGATTATGTTAATTCCATTGGAAATCTATTTTGTGAACGAAGTTTAGAGGTGATCATGAGTAGGGTAGTCATAAATATATGATCATCTAAGTGCAGTATTAATTCCAAATTCACCTGCGTATATACATAAACACACTAATCCAAATTAACGTAAAATATAGAATTATAATAGCATTTGCTCGAGTCCGACTTTGTGCACCCCTCTAAAACCGGGGTGCACATTCCGGCTTTGTCTATTGGCGGATCTTGTGTATCAAAACCAGTTTTTGTATTTACTTTCCACGCCCAGTTTTTTTTTCTATCTCTCTTTTTTAATTCATTTATCTGCTGAAAACTCTCCATAATTAACAGGTAAAGTTCATCTTCTCCCTTTTTTGTCGAGTTCATTTTATGATGTCTTGATCGTGTATATATACTATGGTGACTTGTTCTTGTTCTTTTTCGCTTCTCTCTTCTCTTTTCTTTTTCCTCTTCTCTTTTCTTCTCTATTAGTAGTATAGACTTTTCATAGATTTAAAATTGAGGTTTGTAACATAAGAAAATTGGGAACAGTTATAACCAAAAAAATCAACTGGTTTCACGGATGCTAAAGAAAAAACAAATCTGTATATGGGAATAGCTTGATTCATATTCACATTAATGATGGATTACAGAATAATTGGAACTTTGGTTATTAAACTTTTGAAAAGAATTAATCAAGGAATTAAGATGGGAATAAAATCTAAAATTACAACCTTTAAGATAGCTTGTGACATTTTTCTACCGGTGGATAAAGATCACTTTAGCCATGAACATAAAGTTTCAGGCAATCAGTTAATAGACTCAAACAAAGTCCAGAAGAAACACTATCACACGAGAATCAATTACCTTTTATTTTATTAAATTTAATTAGTCCACGAGAATCCTTATAATTAAATAGGATAAGTTGATTGAATATCCATGAGAATCATTTCATATGAATTGAAAAGTTTAAACAGTGTATCAGTTAATCGAAGAGACAATGGAATTTCAATTCTTCAACATGAAAGAAGCTGATGAAAGAAAGATGAGAGACAAAAAAAAAACGAGTGAAACCCTATTATTATCATCTTAACTAAGAATGAGTTATCATGATATGATGAAGAAAAATGAGTCCAAATCAAAATATGATCAAGAAAAACTCCATCTGATTATCATCTTAACCGAGAATGATAATAATAAAGAGAGAGAAAACTTTAGGAAACTTGGGACCCGAAAATATTTCTTTAATAGAAAATAAAATACCGGAAGTGGTTTTCTTATCCAAATAACCTCGAATGAGAAGGGCCGGAACGTGCATCCCGGTTTTAGAGGGGTGCACAAAGTCGGACTCCATTTGCTCCCACTAGTAACAGATCCTTCAAAACCCAGTCAGTACATCGTAAATCGCTGACTCAATATGTCCTCCACCTATTTTAAGTAATATGATACCCTAAGAGCAACCGCAGTGGGCGACCAAGACCAAAAATTTGGGAAGAAATAGAGACGTAGTGGGATGGACTAAAGATCAAATACCAGACTATACCAAATTTCCGGACTAAATTTGGTCCGCGACCAAGACCAAACCCAAATTTTAGTCGAGCGTTGATATAGTGTTCGCCCCACACCAGGCGTTGATATAGTATTCGCCCAACACCAGGCGGACGTAAGTCCACGCCCCACATTAGACGTGGTTTATACCCCGCCCCATTTATATATATATATATTTAATTTATTGTGGGGCACGGTTTATACCTCCGCCCCACTCAAAAATTTGCATGCATTATATGGGGTGTGGATTATACCAACGCCCCACTTTTTTTTTTAAACTTTTCGTCACCAAGCGAACGTATACCCTCCGCCCCACATCAGGCGTTGATATACTTCACGCCCCACACCAGGTGTTGGTAAAGTTTACGCTCCACCAAAATTTAGTCTTCCTCCCACTGCGTCACTCCACTGCGTCACTCAACGGACTAAACCCAAATTTAGTCTTGTTTTTTTTACTCTTTACTCTTTAGTTTTAGTCGCACCGCTGCAGACGCTCTAATCTCTCTCATCCACCATTTTTAATGTTTAGCCTACATCACACACCAAGTTTTATCAGGGAGACGTAGTAGAAGATGTTGTGGCCGGCGGTGGAGATGGAGAAGACGGTGATTTGTTTCCTAGGTTTTTCTATTTTGTTTAATCGGGAGTAAAAATAAAAAGTCAATAGATGATATTTAGGAAATGTGAAATTTTATATGGATGGTACTTAAGATTATTGGGGATAGGATTTATGGGGATTAAAAATAGGAAAAGTGAGAATAGGAAATAGGGAAAACCTATAATATCTCGGATCACAATTTTCTATTCTGGTTGTGAAACTAATTCCATATTGCCCAATTAATATACATGGCATCACGGAGAGATGGTTTTTATTTGTAATGTCGGTTGAACTCAACAAGGACGAATTTTGGTGTCGAAAAGGTTGGTGACTCTTGATGTTTGAATTCAAAGTTGAACTCACATCACCAGTAGACGTATACCACTACAAAGTTTGGTGACTCAGTTAAAATTGTTGAATATTCAACAGACTCTTGGTGTTAGAATTCAAAGTTGAACTCACATCACCAATTAATAGACGTCTACCACTTCAAAAATCTGGTTGGCACCGGTGCTGCCACAGGAGTCCCCTGGGCATGGCCGTCCCTGATAGGCAAGCATGGTAAGCCGTTACCCCCACTTGCAGGCAACAACGACCCAGGGGAAATAAAGAGCCCAGTTTTGTTGGGAATTTTTATTACATATAAAAATGGACTAGCTTATTACTTATATAACTTTCAAGGGCTGGAAATGACCTTATGTGAATAGTTTAACTTTGATAGGATTGTTTTTTTTTGGTATCTTTTTTTATGTGAATAGTTTAACTTTGATAGGATTGTTTTTCATTTTTTTCTCTATCTTTTGTCGTCTTTTCCTGTCATTCCTCCTCTTTTTCTTCCACCATTCTACTGATACCAACCACCGGCAGTCTATTTGAAGTGGATTTTTATTTTTATTTAAAAGTAATATAATATTTTCCTGCCATTTTAATTATTTTCTATTTTTCTTTTATAAACTATAAAAAAAAAAGTTATGATCATTTTAGCAATGAATTTTTTCTTTTCAACCTATATATAGTTATCTAGTTGTATTTTACTCCCTCTTTTCCTTTTTAATAGGCTGGTTTTTATAAATAATTATTTCAAAAAATAGGCTAGTTTCCTAATTGGGAAAATCAAATATTACTTTAATTTTCTGGGACCACTTTTCTCTTAACTTATTTTGATGACAAGTGTCATGTGGACCATTTCACTTAATTTTTTTGTTGACAAGTGTCATAAAGACCATTTCACTTCACTTTTTTTATGAACAAGTGTCATAAGGACCACTTTTAATGATTAGTTCTTTTAGGCCGTGTTTGGTACCTTTGACAACATAAAACTTTGCTAGGTTAGAGTTTTCTCTTACTTAATTAGGATTACCATAAAATAGTTAAGAAAAAATGTTATTTGTTTTTCCATCAAATCACGTACGGATGTATGTTATATTTTGTTTGTCCAGTATTTAATTTTATTAGGAAAGATTTAATTTACTTATTATCATAAAGGGAAAATATAGGATAATTAAAAAGAAAAGGTGAAAAATGTTAGGATATTTACATATTTTAAAGGAAAAATAACTGCCCATTCTTGGTTGGGATTTTGGTATCCTGGATATTTGAGAGAATAGTGTAACGTTACTTTTTTAGCTTACTAAAATTAGTGAAGGTTATGCTATTTTTGTCCAAACTTAGAATAAAAAGAAGACAAACATGTTTTGACCGTTATTTTGGAGATAACCCAACCTAGAATAGGATATCAAAGGTGCCAAACGCAACCTTAATTTCTTTAATTTTCTTTAAAAAACAAAACCAGCCTATTTAAAAAAAGAACGGAGGGAGCATTTGTAAATCAGAATTACATATTAATCACGTGATTCATTCAAAAAATATTGTCGTGGCCTTTGATCGCTTCCTATGTTAGTGGCGTTCTAACCCTACCAAAGACAATATCCTAGATGTCCTTGTATAGGTGGAATAAAATAAAAATCTTTCACTTCGGGATAAACTTTTTCCAGGAACGGCCCTGCTCGGGGCTGGGATCCCTTTGTACTGGCTAACTGATATAATTTGAAAGTTTGGTTCTTACATTTCGATAATGGAACGGAGGATTTAGCATCAAATCCAATGATCAAGGTAAGCATTGGAACGTATATCCCACCTCCTCCAACTCCTCCAACGCTCCCGCATGCTGCACCAATGAATCCAACAATTGAACCAACTATGATTTTCCAACCGAATTTAATTTCCTGTAAAATAGACATATCCGACGTCAACATTTGCATGTGAATGATCAGAGTATGATGAGTTTCAGTCTAATGCAAAGCAACCACAAAAATATAATTCACTGAATGTACTTACTGGCCACTGATGCCGATAACCTGACTGTTCTGACTTGCTCAATAGACTTCTAATTTGATAATGAAAGTAATCAGGTTCACAATGACTAGCAGTTGATGGTAAAGTACTGTTGATGTTTTCCCTTTGAGTAATGCTTATTGGTTCTGCTGAAACCAATAACAAAAACTCTAAAGCAAATGCAAATGTAAATAATCCAGTTATCACGAAAGCACTACTGCTGCTCCTATATCTGATCAATTCAGCCATTATAAGTTGTAGGTATAGATTTCAGATTATCTCTTCTTGTACGCAATTTTATTCCAAAACTGAGAATGAATAAGATTTCATGAAGAAAACAATGCATATATTTTATTTATATATAAATATATGATTCACAAGATTTAATAAATAGTGATGGTGCTGTTGTAATCTTTGACTTTCAATGTGAATTAATGTATATGAAAGATTTTGTTGTTGTCTTCTTTTGCTCCCGCACTTTGATCCCATTTTATTATAGTTAGACGTGGATTGCATGCAGCCACGTAGTATGTCTCAAATCATTGTATTTATATTTTATGTATTATTTTGATCGTATATCACGAGCCTATTTTTATATTCAGCTAGCGCGTATGCGGCTACTTCTTGTTGGAACCTGGAATATAAAAATAATGTGTGATAAAAAAAATTAATGTTGGAACTTGGAGCAAAAATGATAGGTTCATCGAAGTTTTATATCTCGATATTTCGATTTGCACCGGGCTCTAATAGCAGTGCCCCCTGCTAAACTTTAGTGGTGGCGGGCCCACTATCTCTATTACTGCTTCGGTATAAAAGGAAGTGCAAACTTCGATCGATGTAGAACTGGTGAACTTTGGAGTACATAATAAGGTTTGGGACAAGAGTTTGAAACCATGTGTGGTAAAAAAATTACACAAAATTGGTTAAAAAGACCAAAATCAACAATTCCTTGGTGAAAAGGACATTTAGAATTGGGTACTGTTTAAATGGACAAAAATATAAAAATAGTCAGGATATAAACAGTTTCATCCTACCCATTTTCAAATACTTTTTCTTATTTTTAATTTACATCACGATGCATCCAGTTTTATCATTGCTATTTTTTTAAGTTTAAGTCAGGATGAATCCAGTTTCATCCTTGCTAATTTTTTGATGTCCATTTAACCCATACTAATTTTTACTCCATTTGAATCATGTTTTAAAATTATTTGGACAAATGACCCATTTTCCGAAAAAAATAATTCTTAGCTTTTTCTGGTCTGAAGCTAGTTTGAGTAATACACAATAATATTGTTTAAGCTCTTACATCGTATTTTCTTCTGTTATGAGCATTATGTGTTGTTAATTACTGAATTAAGATTTCTCATGTTTCAAGCAACAAAATCAAAAATCATGATGTAATCAAGGGTCCAGAGGTGAAATGTCTCCACCGTGTTAAATAGGAGTTGTTAATAAAAAAAATAGGAAACGAATCAAATCCAACTCCAAAACCAGGATTCGTTCTTGATGGGAACGCAAGTCTAGGCACTGACATACAAACAATACCGCAAAGAGTGATTTTGTGATGAATGCATAAGGGAGTACCGGCAAAGAGTGATGTTTTGATGAATACAGGAGGGATACCCTATCAAAAATTTCTAATAATTCAACGGTTTTCATGTAAACCAAATTATAAATAACAAAACTAACTAAAATGGGTACACTTAGTATTTTTGGGGTATGTAGAAGAACTTGTTAAATAGGAGCTGTTGTTAGAATTCACAAGCACTCACGCACGAGTTCAGGTGATACATGATCTATTTCTCAATAACCGTTTACAGTTAGATATCCAAATTAACTCCGAAATTTATTTGAACAAAATAGTTATAACAATTTAAAATGAAAAACTCCCTCTTACTCAAAATCAAAATAAACCCTAATTTTGTTTCTTAGTCATATTTAAATTTGATTATAGCCCTGGAAAAAGGTGACTTGTAAATAGTTTATAACATAATTGCAGTTAGCAGAAGTGATTTGTACCATCTCGAAGTGAAAGAATAAAAGCTGCAATGATGCTTCCATAATCTGTTATCATTTGCTCGTCTTACAAGTGTCTTCATACACTTTATACTCCTTATATCTCCCATAATCTGTTATCATTTGCTCGTCTTACAAGTGAGAATAATGTGTTGTTCGAGTTTCATCCTGAATTTTGTCTTGTAAAGGATCGGTGCAATGGAAGGTTCTTCTACGCGGCCGTAGGAAATGTAGTCTCTATGAACTGAATGCTTCCTCAGTTTCTCCAGAAGCATGTGTCGGTGAACGAGCAAGTTTGCATAACTGGCATTCTAGATTAGGACATCCTATGATGCGAACTGTGCGTCATATTATTTCAAAAATTTCCCTTCCAGCATCTAATAAAACTATAACCTTTTGCTCCTCTTGTCATGATCATAGGAGTCATAAGTTACCAATATTTTCTAGTATGACTCAATATTTGCATCCTCTAGACTTAATTGTTTCTGATGTCTGGGGTCCCTCTCATATTTTATCTATTGATGGTTATAGATACTATATTATTTTTATTGATGCTCATAGTCGTTTTACTTGGATGTTTCCTTTATCTCATAAGTCTGATGTCTATTCCACTTTTCTTGTGTTTCAAAAACATGTCGAAAATATATTTGATCGGAAAATCAAAATTTTCCAATCTGATAATGCTGCAGAATATCGCAAACTTACTCCTTATCTTCAAAAAAATGGTATTTTTCATCGTTTTTTGAGTCCACACATATCTGAGCAAAATGGCTTAGTTGAACGTCGCCATCGACATATTTGTGAAACTGGTCTTACTTTGCTATCTATGGCTTCTATTCCTTCTTCTTATTGGTATGATACTTTTTTCACATTTCGAAGTATGATATGTTGATCCCAATTCTGAAGGAAATGGTTTTTGTCAAACTCGATGCGCTTTTTTACATGGCAATCTTGAAGAGGAAGTTTACATGAAACAACCACCAGTATATGTTGATCCTAATTTTCCTACATATGTTTGTAAACTGCATCGATCTCTTTATGGGTTAAAACAAGCTCCACGTGCTTGGTGCCATCGACTCAGTACTTTCTTATTGTGGAATGGATTTGTTACTTCCAAGTGTGATTCTTCACTCTTTATTCGACGTGATGACACTGGTATTGTTTTCTTTCTCGTTTACGTTGATGATATTATTCTTACTGGATCGAGTTCTTCAGGATTACAATCTATTAGTTTAATGTGTGTTGTAAATGTGCAGTATATCAGGTGTGTACAAATACCCTTGTATCTCAGGAGAATTAATGGATGATCTGATTAGATATTTGCGATACTTGAGGTACATCATAAATTGTGTATGTAATATATATTGTGCTGACCTTAAGAGATGTGGTTGTTTCATGCTATGGATAAATCTTAGCCTATATGTGTATCCTCTTAAGGAGTGTCTGTCTAAGGAAGTCCTTAAGACAGACAAGATGAACTTGTTTTTGAAGAAATCAAAGTTTGTGTGCTTTAATTCAAGCATAAGTGGAATACGAATGATTACTAAGATACTTCTTAAAATATATTCCTCTGTGACCGATGCCTGGCCATCATTGCAGAAACTCAATTGACTATGTGAGTATAAAGTAAATGAGCAATGACAAAGTCTAGACATACTCGGAGAAGGATAATTCGGTAAGACAACTATACTCTCTAATGAAGTAATTTTAGTTGATTCGTGAAAGTCAAAAAGAGAGTCTCAGTAGACATGTAAAGTCAAAATAGAACCTCATGGACTTAGTGAAGTCAACATAAAAATTAGTGATCCTTTGACGAAAGATAATCTAGAGAGATAGTTTGAAATTATACATCGAGGGGGACGGGACTTAAGCTCATAAAATTAAACTTTCCATGAAGGATACTCAACCTTGCTGACTAGATATCCTAAGATCAAAGTTTCGAATGAGACAACTAATTTATGGTGGGTAAAGGTAAACACTATCAGAGAATTTTATTCTCTCTGTCCCTTCCCTATGGTGTAGATGTGATAGTGTGACTTCATGTGAAGGATGACTTTTAATAAGTCTTAATGAGTTCTATAGTTTCAATTTTGGATTGAAGTGGGGTGTAGCAGTAAACACTCTTGATGGAACTCACCTATCTGAATGAGGAAGTGGGTCGCTTCCTATGAGAATATGAGCTGATTCTCTAGAGCATTCTGAGAAACAAGACGTCCAGGGCCAAAATGGACACAACGGCGGAGCTTGGCAGCAACCTTGGTGATATCATGAGTGGTTGTTATCGCGAGTTACACCAAATGTTAGACAGTTCAAGACCTTATGGACACTGGCTAACAAGTAATTCCGTTAATCTCTCACTAAGCAAAGGTTCAAGACCTAATGGACACCTATGCCTATTCGTGATATTTCCTGTTTTTCGTGTTTTATCGCATTTTCATTCATGTGGGGGATTGTTGGAAAACCACCGGTTTTTATGTGAATAATTTTTTTATTATAAAACGTTTTTTCAAAATAATTAAAATACCTTCCAAAATTATCTCTTAGTTTTATTGGGTAAGTTTTTATCTTACAGATATATATGGAATTGCACTAGGGTTTTTATATGTAGAGAAAACCTATCTCTTGTATCCACCGGTGTTGTGTACTTCTTCTTCGTTTTCTTTGTTTGATACGAGGGTTTTAAGTGCTAACGAATCGTGAGTTTTTCCGCTGCCAAGTTCTAAAAGAACAAGTTTGAATGTGCTATTCAAACTTGTTAAGATTGTTGTATCTTGGAGGCTATAGCAACATCTTTTCAGAGTGTAGCCGGGCATTCTTGTCTTAAGGACAGTATGTTGAACATGCGCCTCAATCTACCATTACAAGTTTCTTCTCTCTATGTTGTTTAACAGGGATGTTCAATACATCAACAATTGCAGGAGACGACACAAAAATCAGATAAATGCCTCTTATATTAATTAGTTGTTTGATTTGTCGAATTTTAATTGTTATTCTCCAACATCATCTACATATGATGAGGTTAATCGGTTTCGTTGCTCCCTGATTTGATTGGCTTGGGCTTCACCAATATAACTACCAGTATTTCGCAACATATACCTTTCACTATTTTTGTGAATATCATCAAGCTTCCCATTGATGGCTCTAATTTTACAAGCCATCTTGAATTGAAATAAAAGTGGGTTGGAGGATGAAACAAGAGCAAGTATCTTGTGCTTACGAGGAGGAAGCATGGTCTCATAAGAGAACTCATCCATAACGTCGTAAACATCATAAACAACGTCTCTAAGCCTTTGCAACCAAACTTTCAGTGCACGTTCATTCACTTGTCTCTCTTCTTCCTCAGCAATGCAAGCTTGAATTGGCACCAAGGTATCCTTGAGTTTTCTCAAGTCATCTTTGACACCCCATGCCAGAGTGATCTGATCAGAAACTAGAGTAATCAGCAGTTTCAAGATCTCAGTTACACCGTTAACTAAAATGAAGTACGTAAATGATAATTAAATTAATCAAGCTAGAAAAGTATTCAAAACAATCAATGTGGTGTACCCAAACAGCGGGCCGGCCTATATTGAAAAATATCAATTGGGGTTCATGCATTATGCATCAGATTCTACACCCCATTATTCCTAACCTATTCAGAGACGAGGTGAGACTGAGACTGACCCTCCAGTGACCGACTGGCCGGTCCTCCTATTAGATGTTGGTTCTTAAGTACCATTTTAGTTGAGTAAGAACATATGTTGTTAAATAGGAGTTGTTGTTACAGATGCATGCCAACTCGATCACATGCGGAGGTGATGTTGATCTATTTTTTCAATAACTGTTTACCGTTAGATGTCCTAATTGACTCCAACATATATTTTAACAAAAACATTTGATTTACAATTAGTTAAAAAATTCTGTCCCGACTTTGTAGCCTTAGACAAGGTGAATTCATGGTTGAAAATTAACTAGTTAGATTTGAGGGAATTGAAGTTTGTTTCCATCAATATTCTACTCAAAGAACTTTCAAATGAGTTGGTAGTTTGTTAGCCACTGCAAAGGAGCGAATTCATATATAATACAACCTTCAAAAGTAAATTCAAAAGAAACAAAAGCTCAAAAAAAATATTTGTAAACCAAATACATGATGATGGGACAAGGAAATATCTTTTCATGTCATTTAACACACCCATTTGTCTTATTTTTCCTTGTTAATGTGCTTATAGCCGGTTCGAATGCGCGTAACGTGAGCACAGAAGTTCCATTCCGAGATGACTTCCCCACCGACTTCATTTTTGGAGTTGCTACTTCCGCGTACCAGAATGAAGGTGCAACTAAAGAAGGAGGCAGGGGTTTAACTATTTGGGATACTTTTGCCAACACATCCTCAGGTATGATATCTGACCATAGCACCGGAGATGTGGCCGTTGATTCTTATCATCGCTACAAGGAAGATGTAAAGCTAATCAAGGAGATGGGTATGGACAGTTATAGATTCTCCATTGCTTGGTCTAGAATTTTACCAGGTGGAAAGTTGAGCAAAGGAGTAAATAAACAAGGAATCACTTATTACAACAACCTCATCAATGAGCTCTTATCCCACGGAATTCAGCCATTTGTGACATTGTTTCATTTTGATCTTCCACAGCCACTCGAAGACGAATATGGTGGCTTTTTGAGTCCCCAAATTGCCAATGATTTCAGGGACTATGTAGAGGTGTGCTTTAAAGAATTTGGCGACAGAGTCAAGCATTGGATCACAATCAATGAACCTTGGACCTTTATTTATATGGGTTATGGCTTGGGAATATCAGCGCCAGGTCGATGCTCAAACCGACATCTTTGCAAATATGGGAATTCAGGGGTTGAGCCTTATATAGCTGGACACAACCTACTTCTTGCTCATTCTGCTGCTGCCAATCTTTACAAGGAAAAATATCAAGCATCTCAAAAAGGTAAAATTGGAATCACACTTAATACTGATTGGATGGTTCCTGCCTCTACAAAAGAAGAAGACGCCTTGGCTACAAAGAGAGCTCTAGATTTCGCCTTGGGATGGTTTTTGGATCCTTTAGTCTACGGTCATTATCCTAGAAATATGATAGAAATATTAAAACACCGCCTACCGCTATTTACGTATCTCCAGCGTCTGAAAATCAAAGGATCCTTTGATTTTATTGGACTGAATTACTACAGCACGAGTTGTATTTCCAATAATCCACCAACAAATGCTACAGAAATAAGTTACGATACTGATCCTCAAGCTAAGAAAGGAAATGAGCGGAATGGAGCTGTTATTGGTCCTACAGCTGCTACGCCTTGGCTAAACGTCTACCCACCAGGAATCAAAGAGATACTCGTTTATATAAAGGAGCAATACAAGAGTCCAGTTATATATATCACCGAGAACGGGTATTCAACCAACGGTACAGAACCTATCGAAGATTCGATAACAGATGCTAAGAGGGTTAACTACTACATTCAACATCTCTATCACCTTCATCAAGCGATTAAGGAGGGTGTTGATGTCAGAGGTTATTTTGCATGGACTTTGATGGACAACTACGAGTTCACCAGTGGATACTCAGTCACGTTTGGTTTGTACCATGTTGACAGGAAAGATGGATTGAAAAGATATCCTAAAGATTCATCCAGATGGTTCAAAAACTTTCTCCGCCCAACAAACTATACATAAACGGCCGGGTAAGTGCTATTAGTCAGGGTCCTGACTCTTAAACATACATGTTTTTGATATTTGATTAGATGTATGCTGAAGTTAGCTACCCATGCAAAGGCGGGATGAAGTTAGCTATCCATAAGAATGGTCTCTATTACCTGCAGATGCACTTTAAAGCAAATGGAATGAAAGAAACTCGCGAATGTTCGGTGAAAACGCAAAGGATGCAAAATTAGTCTGTTAAAATGCTAGAGCTCTCCTATTCTCTTGGGCTTCATTGTTCAAACATATCTTGAACCGGAATATCTAGTAATATTCTACTGAATTGGGATCTTATTTTTCTTTAAATTTTTATCTTCTCTTTTTTTTTTTTACTCTCTTTTTACTCCTTGTAAGAAGTCTTATACATTCCTTCTAATTTTTTAATAGTTTTTCTTCTTTATCAAGAAAAAAAAAAACATTGCTTAAAGATTAGTTTAATTAAAATTTGGTACGAAAACCACTTAGGAAAGGGAAACCTGTTCCAAATCAGACATAATGTTTTTAGGAATAAAAAAACATCATCCAGCTTTGTTAATGGGCAAACCACTTAGGTCAGGACAACCAGCTGTTCCAACAAATGCATGTTGTGAAAATTTACAAAACATGATGATACATCTCCTTAGAAAATAAAGCATGGCCTGTATGGCCGGTAGTAAATAAAAATCAAATTGAACACAAGCCTTAGACCAACAATGCAATATAGCAACAGTGGTAATATCCTTAAATCACTCATGAAAACAGCACCCAGAACCTCAATTTATTATTTCTAGAAAAAGCTAACAACAAAATAAAATTTGAGCTTGAATATGAAACTCAAAATGTTACTCCAATTATTGAAAACCCAGTAGGTTCACCCAACCGTTAATCATTCCTGACTCTCAATCAACTGAGCAACCTTAACAAAAGATGGCCTAGCTGAAATGTCCTCCCACCATGCCCTAACATTAGCCCTGGTTGTGATCATATCAGTCCATGGAGTTTTCATGAAATAGTAAATATAGGAAAGGTGATGGAGATCTGCAAGAGTGAAGGAATCACATGCCAAGTACTTCGAATAGCTCAACCTAGTGTCATAAACATCAAGCACCCGAACCAGTTTCGCGAGGTTTTCATCAATTATTGATTGATCAGGAGTTTGGTGATAAAATACTGGCTTTATTAACTGTTCGAAGATGATAGCGTTCATAACAGGGTTGAACTGTTTTGATTCCACTTCTAACCATACCCCAACCATTGCTGAGGCTTCCATGTTTTCATTTCTAGATAGATCTGTACCCTGTTCGTACTTATGGGCTATGTATCGGGTAATTGCACGAGATTCTGCTCAAATTTAAGTTTGATTGATTTGAGTAAATCGGATCATGTGTATATAGAAAGAATGTATAACAAAAAAATAAAACAATGCATGAACCTGGTTATATAGTATATATGTTTTAGCCGATAGCTAGCAAATCCAAAAACTCACCAAAAAGCGTGACAGATCCATCTTCCAAAACTGGTATCTGACCAAATGGCTGTAAATTAAGTAACCAAAAAAAAAAAAAACATGTAAAAACAAATTTCGACCAAGTATCGGATGACTGTTTACATGGAATTAAAGCGGTGCCCGTGGAGAACATTAAGGCACGATCGCAGCTAAATCACTTTTCAGTAGTGCAAATTATAACGGCTAATAAAATTGATCAGAAGTAGGAAATGTAGTTAACAATACATACATTTTTGGCGAGATAAGCAGGGACTTTGTGTTCTCCTTTAGAAAGGTCAACATTGACAAGCTCATATTCTACTTGTTTTTCTGCCAGGCATGTCATCACACAAGCTGTTGGGGATGACATTGGAAACCCATATAGCTTCAAAGCCATAGTTATAATGAGGAAAGAAAGAAAAGAAAAGGTCGATATATATATAAAGTGGTTGATTGAGATTGTTTAGGATGGAATCAAGAAGGGTAATGTGACTTGTGAGATTAAGGTTCCATTTATATAGACAAACTACCAAGGTACAAAAAGGAAGATTGGGAAACTGTAGTATACCTAACAGTCTAGCTCATGTTGTTTGAAGAAGATTAAAAACGGGTTACAAAAATAAAGAAAGGGAGACCAAAAATGAACAACTAACAGTCTAACTAAAGCATACGCATGCACATGCGTCACATATCACAATCGACTTTCTTTTCCAAGGGCTTCTACATGTGTCCCCTATCTAAGTACTTATGCAAAATGATGATTTTAGTTTCTCTAGATGGAAAACTTTTACATAGGCCGATCCCTTAGTAATTATTTTTGAATCTTTTTTAATAATTTTTTTCCACGGCTTGTCAAATTCGTAAGAGCAACAAATAAAGTTTCTGTGATTAAGTTTAAGCCTGAAAAAAGGATCAAATTCTAAATAGAAAATGTTTTGCAGCCACTTTTATATCATTTGTATTCAATTTCTTCTTGTGTGTCGATATATTCTTCTTCTTCCATACCTACCTAATTACACATATTCCATGAGATCACCAAAAGCAAACAAAAAAAGCGAAGGAGTAGAGAGAAGCCAAACTCATCAAATAAAATATTTATCATAAATACACGAGTTATTAAAGTTAGGGTTGGAAGAGATTGATACCTTTAGCTTGGAAGGTGAGAAAGAAAAACGAATGAATGGAGTTTCAGGGTTTATGGTTCAGAATAGTGAAAGCAATTAAATCCTAGAGAAAGACTTGGTATTACACGCAGAACCTATGTGCGGATTGTTGTTTAGGAATAGCATGGCAATTGGGCATGGACCAGGACCACTACAAAATAATACTCCACATATATAGCCCAACAGGGTCCGGATATTGGGAAGGTGACTTGTTAAGGAGAGTTTTCAAGAAATGAGTCGAATGACTTGGATTTCACGAAATGAGTCAAAAAATGGAAACTAGCTAGAAACCTAACATGCTGAGTATATATAACGTTGTTGTCTAAAGTTTAAGGGTTTAGGGCTATACATTCCTTTGATATATTCCTTGCATCATCAACCACTACCAAAGTACTTGTGCAAGACCATACTTAATAAAACAAATTCCGAGAACAACAATGAAGGTGATTAATTATGCAAATCAGTATATGTCCACTTATTCATTAATTTAAATATCGTCTTCACATGCTAACGAGATCCTCAATAATCCAATTTTAATGTGAATCTAATTGTTTTTTTTTTTTTTTTTTTATAATAACAGAAAATGATGGTAGTGAAGATGGATATCAGTGATGAGAAATACAAACTAAAGGCCATGAAATCTGTTTCGGGATATGAAAGAAGCACATAAGAAACTGACAATAATTGGAGATATTGATCCTGTTGATATTGTAACCAAACTAAGAAACCATTCTCATACAGAATTACTATTATTTGGTCCAGCAAAAGAACCAGAGAAGAAAAAAGAACCAGTTGAGAAGAAAGAAGAACCGAAAAAAGAAGAACCCAAGAAGAAAGAAGAACCAAAAAGACACTACTGCTACTGCCGCCCTTACGCAAATGAAAGCCCTAATACTTATTGGAGAAATAACGGTTATCATTGGGAATTAGGTTATTGGTTTCGGAGTAGGCTTAGCTAGCAATGTTGTCAACATTTTTGATCGGTACAAACAGGCAGCTTTTATTGCTGATGCCAATTTAGATTCAAGTGTACTTATTATATCAAAATTTTGTGTTTGAGTTTTTTTTTTTTATTTTTATTTATTTAAATGAACGTGTTTGAGATTTTGAGTACTATGTGTCTTAATTTGCTACTCTTGTAACAAGACCTAGAAGTATGCGTGACATCTATGACTGGAGGTGAAGTTATAGGCTGATAGTGACTTCCTGCGGTCGCAATGGTCAAGTCCTCCAGCATCTATCGTCACGCTTTTTTCCTTGTTTGGTATGTTTTGACCAAAACTCAATTTTGGTAGCTACATTTGTCCAATTTGTTGATTGATCATACCTATGTGAATCTTCTTCCCGTCCGGTCATCATATGCATGCTATGAATCTCAGCAGTCAGCACCTAAATATTCAGTCCGTCGGGGAACTCCCTCATGTAATATTCCTTTTTAAAGCATGTGTACCAAAAAGGAATTTGCTAACAAGGAAAAAGTTTAATTTTCTTAAATATAGCAAATTTCGAATTTTGCTTGGTATTTTCTTAAAATATATTGAAGTATACGGTTTTGCAAGTCTATATAAGCATGTAGTCCGAATAAGTTTTTGATTAATATAAATTAGTTTCTCCCTTTCGTCGCCCTGCATCAACTACTACTGGACGCAATGAAGGTAGCAAGATATTAACTGTTTCCTTATTCACTAACTGAAGTATAATCTTCACATGCCAATAAGATCATCAGTACTCAAATTTTAATTGTGTTTTATTTTATGTGTAACAACAGAAAATGATGGTAATCAAGTTGGATATCAGTGACGAGAAACACAAACTAAAGGCCATGAAAACTGTTTCGGGTTTCGCAGGGGTTGATTCAATATCATGGGATATGAAAGAAGCGCAGAAGAAACTGACAATAACTGGAGATGTTGATCCTGTAGATATTGTAGTCAAACTGAGGAAATACTGTAATGCAGATTTGGTTTCAGTTGGGCCAGCAAAAGAACCAGAAAAGAAGAAAGAAGAACCAAAGAAAGAAGAACCGAAAAAGGAAGAACCAAAGAAAGGCCAACATAGAGCTGCTTAGGCCAACATAGTTCCCCTAAACAATTTCCTTCTCTCTTTTTTTTTAATGTAAATCTGGTATAATTTAGATTTTTTTTTTATTCTTAACTGAGTTGCGTTATTTACTTCCCAGGGCATCCCCTAAACTGTAAAGGGCACAACACTAAGCTTACCTTGATCACCAACATAACATGCATATTACTCTCTACTGCCAGAAATTAGATATACTCAGGAGGCGGAGGAGTTGGCTACCAATATGTAACCTGAACATTGAAATTCGCAAAACTATAATCCAGCGAGTCCGCTTTAATATATTTAATGAAGCGTGCCAAATCGAATGCGCTTCTATCTCTTATCGATGTCCACAGTATGTGTAGGTACAGAAAACCACTTCGCCACGTGTCCGAGGAGAATTCGGCGGAATAATGAGAAGTATCTTCGAGAAAGATATCGTTCACCACTTCCGAAGGAGTGTAAGTGAATGGTCCAATTAACTGTCAGATCTTCCTTAACGAGGTCCCGTTAGCGAAGTAGAGCTATATTGCTCGGAAATATATCCAGCAAAGTAGAGCTACCTTGCTCGGAAATATATCTGGAGAGGTTGGCATAACTTGCTCGAGGAGACATTTAACAAGGTATGGATTGTTGCACAAGAAAAGGGAAGGAGCGCGAGGTATGATTTATTGTCCAAGAAATAGTGAGGTTTCCCGAAGTAATGACCCGAAGTGTGGATTGTTATGCAAGAAAAGGGACAGCTGTCCCCGACATGAGCCGATCTTTAAGGCAAAAAGTAAGCATAAAAGTTGTTTGGAGCGAGATAAAAGCGTCCGTCCGAGATAAATCGAGTTGTATTCCATTATGTAATATCGCACTATAAAAGGGGGACTTAGCCTCTTGAGAAGGGGTTGGAACATTATTGGAGAGAGAGAATCTTTGTAAGAGAGCAATCCAGATCTGGAGTGTTCTTGAGAGACTTGTAACTTGAGATATTAAGGATCTTAATAAAAGAGAAGTAGATTTGTTTGTGATCTCGTTTTCATTCGACTTGATATCTATCTAATTCGTGAGTGGGTGTAACTATGGATTTTTTGTAGTTACATTTTGGCGCCGAGAAACAGGGATCTCATGTTGAGATCCTAGTCTCACTTGATATTGTTTGGGAAATCTGTTATCACACAAATCATTAAGTGGGTTGTTACTTTGCAGGAACTGAAGAATAGTGGTCAAGGAAACCCGATAGTGCTAAAATAAGAAAGGTAGATCTGAAATCTGCTGACCGGAAGGAAAGAAAGCCAGATCTGGTCAAAAAACGATAAATCGAAGAAAGAAAGTTTAACAGGTTATCCATGGCAAGAGTACCGGAACGAGCACGGCATCTCACTGCATCGAGGAGAAGCTTGCGTCTAGCAGGAAGAGGAGGCGGGATGGAAATAGGTGAAACATCGAGCAGAGGAGGAAGGAAGGTGAGATCCAACAGGAAGAGGACGAACGTTATCGGGAAGGATCGATCCATACCGTTAACGCTGAAACGGAGGTGAAAGAGGAACCTCTACAAGAGAACGGAGGGGAAGCTGCCGACGAAGAAAATATGACATTGGAGAAGCTCAGAGAGGTGCTGCGCTTAGAAAGGGAAAGGGATAGAGCTCTAATGGAGCAAAGAACCATACTAATGAGGCAAAACGCGATCTTGGTACAACGAAACAACCAACTTGATGAAGAACGGACTGCTCGAGATGCACGGGGTGAAACTGAAATGGGAGAAAACGTAAATCAAGGAGGGGGAGTGTATCAGAACGAACAGGAAGGAGAAAGAGGATAACGGAGAAGGAGACGTCGAAGGGAAAGTAGCGAAGAAAGGTTTCTTAGGAGAGCCCTGGAAGAAACAACCTGGGAAGACCAAAGAAGACGATTCGAGAAAGAAAGAACTCGGGAGGAGAAGAGACTTCGGGAAGACGAAATGCGAAGAGAAACTGAGAGGATCCGGAGGGAGGAAATATCTCGGGAAGAGCAAAGATACAGAGAACAACAGTGGCAGGAGGAAGCAAGGAAGTATGCAGAGGAAGAGGAGAGATACCGAGCAGAGCGAAGTGGGAAAGAGGAAGAAAGGAGAGAAGGTGATGATGAGCGAAGTAAAAGGAGGGGAAAACGAAGGCGAGAAGAAGGAAGGGACGAAGTTAATCAGACAGTAATGAACGAAATACAGGAAATGAAAGCCTTACTCAATAATCCACGAAGGGGAGGAAGGTTACAGTTGGCCGAGGCAATCGTGGAAGCTGAAAAATCACCATTCTCGCGCGAAGTACTAGAGGGAAGAATCCCATGAAGGTTTTCATTGCCTACCTTCGGAAGCATATTCGACGGAACAGGGAATGCAGTGCAGCACCTGAAACAGTACACTCTTTCATTAATGCAGTGGGCGAGGTATGAAACAGTACTATGCCAATATTTCCCAGCTATCTTAACCGGGGAAGCCTCAAAATGGTTCGAAGGGTTAGCCGAGGGTTCAATCTCGTCGTTTAAAGATTTGCAGAGAGTATTCCTGACAACTTACATAAGCAATAACATGTTAAGGCCGGGAATAGAAACTTTGTTCAACTTGCGAAGAAAACCAGGAGAAAACTTGAGAAGTCTAATTACGAGATGGAGAACAGTATGCAGTGAACTCGCGGGAAGGGTAGATGAGAGAAATTTCATCATGGCCTTCGTAAACGCATTAATACCAACAGACCTCTTGCACACGCAGCTTTTTGTAATTCGTAACACAATATCAATGAGTGAACTCCGAGAGTATCAAGAGGAGTACGTGGCATTGGAGGAGAAACAAAGGGAGGCGATTGAAGCATCCCCAATTCAATCCAAGGAGGGAAACTCGCGTCTGCTGCCCAGAATAACAAATGTGATATAAGGCGATATGAAATATGAGGACGCGGAACCACTAGCCACAATACCCGTGAAGCTGGTAGCAGTATCCAGTGGGGACCAAGAATGGATAGATCAACATCCGAGGTATATCGATCCAAGACCTCGGAACTACGAAGGATTCCGAGATGATAATCCAAGGAACTCACGAAGATACCAACCAGGGAAGCAATATGGGAGAAAGAAATCGCAGTTCGAGGATGTAGTTTTGCCCAAGCTCAACACTACTGTCGAGAAGATATGGGAGTCAATTGTCTTGACGAAAGAAATTCCACCCCCGGGAAATTTTGGGGTGGAGCCCTTGTCAAGTGTGAGAAATAATGACTTTTGCAAGTATCATTGCTTCCACGGACACCGCACGGAAGATTGCAGAAACATTCGACGAATAATACTTCGCCTAATTGAAAAGGGAAAACTCAAGCATTTCTTGGCAAATTCAGGACCCGTACCCCCTCCCCCACCTCCAAGAGGTGATCAAAAGCAATCAAAAGTGTACAGAATTGAAATCGACAGAGGAGCACAGATGTTAAATTGCAACTCCATCATTCACTCAGCGAAAAATATACATAACTTTCATGATAATATGTTACAAAGGATTCATAAGCGGGATTTTGAAGGAAACGAGATATACAACATCGCGAAGAAAGAACCATTAGAAGAGTGGCAGAGAAGGACTATTTCCTTATCAGCAGCAGACGCCCCGGAAGGAGGAGCTTCGCACACAAATCCTTTGGTAATCACTTTGAACTTCGGAGAGCATACGAAGTGGGAAGAAAGTTCCGCAGGAAAAAAGAAAATATGGGCAATAGATAGGATCTTAGTGGACACAGGGAGCTCGGTAGATATTATATTTTACCACGCGTTCAAATCAATGGGCTACCGAGATTAGGATCTGGTACCATCAACCTATAATATCTATGGGTTTAATGGAGTAGCATCGAAGCCAAGAGGGGAGCTGATCGTGAAAATCTTCGCTGGGGAACTTGAAACCGAGGTAACAGTATGCGTGGTGGATGTAGAATATCCCTACAACTCTCTGATCGGGCGACCATGGATACATGGGATCAAGGGAATAGCATCCACATATCACCAAGCTATTCGATTTCCTATGCCAAGCGGTATTGGCGAGATAAAGAGAGATCAGAAGGAAGCCAGAGAATGTAACGATAAAGATGTGCACAACTATGACGAGAAGATAAAGTGAAAAAAGGAACAAAAGAAGAGATTGCAAGAATCAAAGAGGGAGGAAGAATTAATGGTGTATATGGTCAAAGCAAAGGAAGAATGGGCTATCCCAAGTGAAATCCCAGAAGATAAGGACGAACCCGTGCAGCAACTAAAGGGCCCATCTCCGTTTGGAGAACCAGTCATGAACTTCACAGCAGTAGAACCCACGCAAGAGATAAACTTGAGCAGAGAAGACGAAACGAAAAAGGTGAAGATCGGAACATTGATGGAGGAGGATGAGGAGGAAAGGTTGATAAGGTTGTTGAAAGAATGCAGTGATATCTTTGCATAGGGCATGAACGAGATTCCTGGGATAGATCCTGAAGTTTCTTGCCACAAACTGGATCTAAACCCATCAATCAAAACAATAAGGCAACGAATACGAAAAATAGCCACTGCTTATCACGAGCAAATAGAGCAAGAATTGCAGAAAATGTTAAACTCGGGAATAATAAGACCCGTGAAGTATCCGACATGGATAGATAACATGGTGATAGTACCAAAAAAGACTACGGGAATAATAATATGCATAGATTTCATCTACTTAAATACGGCTTCTCCGAAGGATAGTTTCCCACTACCCAATATACCGCAAATGGTGGAGTCAGCGACGGGGTACAAGAGGTTAACTTTAATGGACGGTTATTGTGGGTACAACCAGATACCACTCGCGGAAGAAGATCAAGAGCACACGGCCTTTTTTGCTCCTAGAAGCTTGTATTGCTACACAAGAATGCCGTTCGGACTAAAAAACGCAGGGGAAACTTACCAGCGGATGGTGGAGAAGATTTTTGAAAAATGGGTGCACAACAAGCTGGAGGTCTACGTCGACGACATGCTGGTTAAACTAAGGAGTCATGGGACCATGTTGAAGAGTTGAAAGAAATCTTCGAGCAGATGAGAGTGTTTAAAATGAAAATAAATCCTGCGAAGTGTATATTCGGAGTGGAGTCAGCGAAGTTCCTGGGGAACATCGTGTCCGAGAAAGGGATCGAAGTAGATCCATCAAAGGTTCAATCCATATTGGACATGCCATCGCCAGCAACGATAAAAGACGTGCAAAAATTGAACGGACAGTTGGAAGCTCTGGGAAGATTCATTTCTAAATCCTCGGATAGGTGCAAACACTTCTTCGATATTTTGAAGAAGGGAACAAAATTTTCGTGGACACAAGAATGCGAACAGGCCCTGCAAAATATAAAAGAATATCTTATCAATTTGTCAATTCTCCAAAAGCCCGAGCCAAACGAAGAACTACTAATTTGTCTCACAGCTACGCCAAATGCCATCAGTTCGGTGTTGCTTCGGACAGATGAAGGAGTTGAAAAACCTATCTTTTACGTCAGCAAAACACTAAATGCTGCTGAAAAGAACTATAAAAAGATAGAAAGGTTGATTCTAGCGCTAGTGTATTGATCAGAAATATTAAGGACTTATTTTCTGACTCACAGGATAAAAGTTCTAACGAGAATCCCTATAGAGTCATCTTTAAAGAATACGAAGAGAGTTGGGAGAGTCGAAAGATGGAACACCCAAATAGATCAATTCGGATTAAAAAACGAGGTACAAACTTCAACGAAGTCACACATAGTTGCGGAATTCCTAGCCGAGTTCCCAATAGAAGAAGGCGAAGGAGTGGAAGAAATGTTGGATATAGATGAGGAGCGTCCGGATCCTACAGATTTATTGAAAGAAAATCACCCAAGGAGATGGGAGATATTTGTAGAAGGATCATCCAACAGCGCTGGAGGAGGAATGGGAATAGTATTTACTTCGCCAAAAGGAGCAAGGACAGTATTTTGCTTCCGATTGGAATATAAAGCCACTAACAACGAGACAGAATATGAGGCAATCATACAGGCCTTGAGGCTGGCTATCGAGATGAAGTTGGAAGAAATAAGAATAACTAGCGATTCACAGCTGGAAGTAAGGAAGATAAAAGGGAGGTATCAAGCGAATGATGTGGTGATGAATCGATATTTGCAACTCGTGAAAGAATATTCAAAGAAAATACCCAATATAATATGGAGACAAGTAAGACGAGATAATAAGAGACACGCAGACGCCTTAGCCTTTATTGCATCAATGATAGAAGACACATCGGAAAAATATATCTGAAGTGAAAGGATAATGTACCCCTCAGTAACAAACGAGTTGGAAGAAGAGAAGTCCGCGATGATAGTAGAGGATAGTGCACCTGACAGGGTGGAAGAAGATGACTGGAGGACACCGATTCACAAATACCTCGAGAAGGGTGATCTACCTAGAGACAGGTTCGAGGCGTACAAAATCAAAGGGTCCACAAATTATGAACTAAGAGAAGGAATCCTGTATTGAAGATCATTCCTGGGGCCACTATTGAGATGCTTGTCACGAGAAGAAGGAGTGCAAATTATGAAGGAAATACATTACGGAGACGCTGGAAACCACAGCGCAACCAGATCATTGGCCTATAAACCAAGACGCAGGGATACTTTTGGCCGAGCATGCATAAAGACGCAAAAGGTGTGTCAACGAGGTGTGAAGCTTGTCAAAGATTCGGAATGTGTATACATGCACCCTCAACAAGCCTAAATTCCGTGCTAAGTGTATGGCCGTTCGCCAACTCCTCCAACTACTCCTAGCTAGCTTAACCGGGGACGCCTCAAAATGGTTCGAAGGGTTAGCCGAGGGTTCAATCTCGTCGTTTAAAGATTTGCAGAGAGTATTCCTGACAACTTACATAAGCAATAACATGTTAAGGCCGGGAATAGAAACTTTGTTCAACTTGCGAAGAAAACCAGGAGAAAACTTGAGAAGTCTAATTACGAGATGGAGAACAGTATTCAGTGAACTCGCGGGAAGGGTAGATGAGATAAATTTCATCCTGGCCTTCGTAAACGCATTAATACCAACAGACCTCTTGCACACGCAGCTTTTTGTAATTCGTAACACAATATCAATGAGTGAACTCCGAGAGTATCAGGAGGAGTACGTGGCATTGGAGGAGAAACAAAGGGAGGCGATTGAAGCATCCCCAATTCAATCCAAGGAGGGAAACTCGCGTCTGCTGCCCAGAATAACAAATGTGATAGAAGGCGATATGAAATATGAGGACGCGGAACCACTAGCCACAATACCCGTGAAGCTGGTAGCAGTATCCAGTGGGGACCAAGAATGGATAGATCAACATCCGAGGTATATCGATCCAAGACCTCGGAACTACGAAGGATTCCGAGATGATAATCCAAGGAACTCACGAAGATACCAACCAGGGCAGCAATATGGGAGAAAGAAACCGCAGTTCGAGGATGTAGTTTTGCCCGAGCTCAACACTACTGTCGACAAGATATGGGAGTCAATTGTCTTGACGAAAGAAATTCCACCCCCGGGAAATTTTGGGGTGGAGCCCTTGTCAAGTGTGAGAAATAATGACTTTTGCAAGTATCATTGCTTCCATGGACACCGCACGGAAGATTGCAGAAACATTCGACGAATAATACTTCGCCTAATTGAAAAGGGAAAACTCAAGCATTTCTTGGCAAATTCAGGACCCGTACCCCCGCCCCCACCTCCAAGAGGTGATCAAAAGCAATCAAAAGTGTACATAATTGAAATCGACAGAGGATCACAGAAGTTAAATTGCAACTCCATCATTCACTCTGCGAAAAATATACATAACTTTCATGATAATATGTTACAAAGGATTCATAAGCGGGATTTTGAAGGAAACGAGATATACAACATCGCGAAGAAAGAACCATTAGAAGAGTGGCATAGAAGGACTATTTCCTTCTAAGCAGCAGACTCCCCGGAAGGAGGAGCTTCGCATACAGATCCTTTGGTAATCACTTTGAACTTCGGAGAGCATACGAAGTGGGAAGAAATTTCCCCAGGAAAAAAGAAAATATGGGCAATAGATAGGATCTTAGTGGACACAAGGAGCTCGGTAGATATTCTATTTTACCACGCGTTCAAAGCAATGGGCTACCGAGATTCGGATCTGGTACCATCAACCTATAATATCTATGGGTTTAATGGAGTAGCATCGAAGCCAAGAGGGGAGCTGATCGTGAAAATCTTCGCTGGGGAACTTGAAACCGAGGTAACAGTATGCGTGGTGGATGTAGAATATCCCTACAACTCTCTGATCGGGCGACCATGGATACATGGGATCAAGGGAATAGCATCCACATATCACCAAGCTATTCGATTTCCTATGCCAAGCGGTATTGTCGAGATAAAGGGAGATCATAAGGAAGCCAGAGAATGTAACGATAAAGATGTGCACAACTATGACGAGAAGATAAAGTGAAAAAAGGAACAAAAGAATAGAGTGAAAGAAGCAAAGAGGGAGGAAGAATTAATGGTGTATATGGTCAAAGCAAAGGAAGAATGGGCTATCCCAAGTGAAATCCCAGAAGATAAGGACGAACCCGTGCAGCAACTAAAGGGCCTATCTCCGTTTGGAGAACCAGACATGAACTTCGCAGCAGTAGAACCCACGCAAGAGATAAACTTGAGCAGCGAAGACGAAACGAAAAAGGTGAAGATCGGAACATTGATGGAGGAGGATGAGGAGGAAAGGTTGATAAGGTTGTTGAAAGAATACAATGATATCTTTGCATAGGGCATGAACGAGATGCCTGGGATAGATCCTGAAGTTGCTTGCAACAAACTGGATCTAAACCCAGCAATCAAAACAATAAGGCAACGAATACGAAAAATAGCCACTGCTTATCACGAGCAAATAGAGCAAGAATTGCAGAAAATGTTAAACTCGGGAATAATAAGACCCGTGAAGTATCCGACATGGATAGCTAACATGGTGATAGTACCAAAAAAGACTACGGGAATAAGAATATGCATAGATTTCAGCTACTTAAATACGGCTTCTCCGAAGGATAGTTTCCCACTACCCAATATACCGCAAATGGTGGAGTCAGCGACGGGGTACAAGAGGTTAACTTTAATGGACGGTTATTGTGGGTACAACCAGATACCACTCGTGGAAGAATAGCAAGAGAACACGGCCTTTTTCGCTCCTAGAGGCTTGTATTGCTACACAAGAATGCCGTTCGGACTAAAAAACGCAGGGGAAACTTACCAGCGATGGTGGAGAAGATTTTTGCAAAATGGGTGCACAACAAGCTGGAGGTCTACGTCGACGACATGCTGGTTAAAACTAAGGAGTTAGGGGACCATGTTGAAGACTTGAAAGAAATCTTCGAGCAGATGAGAGTGTTTAAAATGAAAATAAATCCTGCGAAGTGTATATTCGGAGTGGAGTCAGCGAAGTTCCTGGGGCACATCGTGTCCGAGAAAGGGATCGAAGTAGATCCATCAAAGGTTCAATCCATATTGGACATGCCATCGCCAGCAACGATAAAAGACGTGCAAAAATTGAACGGAAAATTGGAAGCTCTGGGAAGATTCATTTCTAAATCCTCGGATAGGTGCAAACACTTCTTCGATATTTTGAAGAAGGGAACAAAATTTTCGTGGACACAAGAATGCGAATAGGCACTGCAAAATATAAAAGAATATCTTATCAATTTGTCAATTCTCCAAAATCCCGAGCCAAACGAAGAACTACTAATTTGTCTCGCAGCTACGCCAAATTCCATCAGTTCGGTGTTGCTTCGGACAGATGAAGGAGTTGAAAAACCTATCTTTTACGTCAGCAAAACACTAAATGCTGCTGATAAGAACTATACAAAGATAGAAAGGTTGATTCTAGTGCTGGTGTATTCATCAGAAAAATTAAGGACTTATTTTCAGACTCACAGGATAAAAGTTCTAATGAGAATCCCTATAGAGTCAGCTTTAAAGAATACGAAGAGAGTTGGGAGAGTCGAAAGATGGAACACCCGAATAGATCAATTCGGATTAAAAAACGAGGTACAAACTTCAACGAAGTCACACATAGTTGCGGAATTCCTAGCCGAGTTCCCAATAGAAGAAGGCGAAGGAGTGGAAGAAATGTTGGATATAGATGAGGAGCGTCCGGATCCTACAAATTTATTGAAAGAAAATCACCCAAGGAGATGGGAGATATTTGTAGAAGGATCATCCAACAACGCTGGAGGAGGAATGGGAATAGTATTTACTTCTCCAAAAGGAGCAAGGACAGTATTTTGCTTCCGATTGGAATATAAAGCCACTAACAACGAGACCGAATATGAGGCAGTCATACAGGCCTTGAGGCTGGATATCGAGATGAAGTTGGAAGAAATAAGAATAACTAGCGATTCACAGCTGGTAGTAAGGCAGATATAAGGGAGGTATCAAGCGAACGATGCGGTGATGAATCGATATTTGCAACTCGTGAAAGAATATTCAAATAAAATACCCAATATAATATGGAGACAAGTAAGACGAGATAATAAGAGACACGCAGATGCCTTAGCCTTTATTGCATCAATGATAGAGGACACATAGGAAAAATATATCTGAAGTGAAAGGATAATGTACCCCTCAGTAACAAACGAGTTGGAAGAAGAGAAGTTCGCGATGATAGTAGAGGGTAGTGCACCTGACAGGGTGGAAGAAGATGACTGGAGGACACCGATTCACAAATACCTCGAGAAGGGTGATCTACCTAGAGACAGGTTCGAGGCGCACAAAATCAAAGGGAGATCCACAAATTATGAACTAAGAGAAGGAATCCTGTATTGAAGATCATTCCTGGGGCCACTATTGAGATGCTTGTCACGAGAAGAAGGAGTGAAAATTATGAAGGAAATACATTACGGAGACGCTGGAAACCACAGCGGAACCAGATCATTGGCCTATAAAACCAAGACGCAGGGATACTTTTGGCCGAGCATGCATAAAGACGCAAAAGGTGTGGCAACGAGGTGTGAAGCTTGTCAAAGATTCGGAATGTGTATACATGCACCCTCGACAAGCCTAAATTCCGTGCTAAGTGTATGGTCGTTCGCCATATGGGGAATAGATATCGTGGGGCCATTTGTTTTGCAGGAAGCTTGCAGCGGAAGTACCTGATAGTGGCAATGGATTATTTTACAAAATGGGTTTAGGCAAAGCCTGTTAAGAACACACGAGATGGTGACATGTATGATTTCATACTTGAACATATCATATGTAGGTTTGGAGTACCTCTGCAAATCGTTTCTGACAATGGGATGCAATTCGAGGGGGAAAACGTGAAGATGTTATTTAGTGCTTTCAAGATACAGTCCGCAAAATCGACCCCGCTATACCCACAAAGTAATGGGAAAGCGGAGGCAACGAACAAGACGATAGAAACCACTTTCAAAAATAAGTTAGACGGACATCACCATAACTGGTGCGAAGAAGTTCCGAAGGTGCTATGGTCATACAGAACCACGAGGCGCGAAGCAACGGGAATGTCTCCATTTTGTTTGGCATACGGAGTTGAGGCGGTTCTTCCTACTGAGATCATGTTCCCCACTACAAAAAAAGAAGCTTGGAAAAGGGGTTTAAACTCGTACATGATCCTAGCAAAGTTAGATGACTTGGAGGAAAACAGGGAGATGGCCATGCAACACATGACGAACTATCATAGGAGATTATCTCGTGAATACAACAATAGGGTGAAAGAAAGAAGTTTCGTCCCAGGGGAGCTGGTCCTGCGCGAAATACCACCATATCAAAAGGGACCCGGAGGAAAACTGGAGCCTACGTGGGAAGGACCTTTCATCGTAAAAAGAAAAGTAGGAAATGGAGCTTATGAACTCGCGGACTCTGAAGGAAAGGATACAGACAGTAACGGGGACATTGTATATGGCGAAGCAGAAAGGAAAGGTCGAAGATTGGACCACCCATGGAATCCAATTTACATCAAGAAATATTACCCATGAGCAACAGAGACTCGTGAAGATTAGATAAAAAAAAAGAGGAAAGGTACAAATATATGTATCAATCAAAAATGAATGAACTATTTGTTGAACAACATTGGAAAATGTGCAAAAAATATATATATGTGTAAATTCAAAACATGAAAATGCGAGGGCCACAAGTAAGACCTCATTTAGGAGGTCTGCTTACGACCCTCAAAATAGGCGATGGTAAGTCCTATATAAAACCTCTACTTAGGGAGGCTGAGACCTCGTGGCGTGCAACCTAGTTCGCACAAAGTGCAAGGGGAAAATGTAAGACCTACACGCGCGTCACGAGATAACCTCAGAAGTGGCTAAAAACCACTAGCTCGGGGCAATCGTAAGACCCATCCGCCGAGGGCCCCAATTGGGTAACCTTCGGTGAGGGGTGTAAGAAATATCCAGTGGAGAAGAAGATGGCCTGGTGTAGTTCTTCCGCTCGGCCCCAAAACCACCCCAACTAGGGTGTGATTTCGTAACCAGGAGCCATATCGGCAAAAGGGCACGAGGTCACGAAGCAACTGATGCCTAAGCCCAAAATCACGTGGGTATTCAGAGGGGAAGGGACGGCACCCTCCTTTAGGGAGATGAGTGACCACCAAAGTCGGCAATGTCATGGGGCTGGTACTCATGGGAGTAGGTAGGCCTGTGATATTGTTGCATAATAAGACCTCAATGAGCGAGATAAGGCGAGGTTGATGGGTCTTTACTTCGAAAGAGTAAAGAGTGTCTGTGACTTCTTCAAAAATCCCTGACCAACGGGGTGGGGCATAATTAGACCTTAACTAGGAGGCAAAATAAGACCCCGAACTGATGATAGAGATGTGAGGAAAAACATGATACCTAAGGCAAAACAAAAAGGCAAGTATACACTTGCAAAGAAGCAGCGAGATGACAATAATGCGAGATCGACTCGCATAAACAACTAAGGCAGAACGATCGGAGCTAAAATCACAAGGTATGCTACATAAATCCACCAAAGAATAAGATGCAAGTATATACTTCAAATACGATTTTATTCTTTCGAGCATTTATTTCGCATTAAGGCAAAAAAAAAAAAATTTACTTCGGAAACACCCAAAGAATAAGGGGCAAGTATATACTTAAGCAACATTAATTATTCTTTGATTATTTCCTTCGTCAAGTATATACTTGGTATCTCGGAGTTATTCCGAAATACCAGGGCAAGGCAGCCATTAACGAACATGCAGGTTATATATATAAGCGCAGCAAATGAAGCAAAGAAAGGGAAAAGCTAATATATTAAGGCAAAATATGAGAAAAAATTGAAATGCCCCCCAAGCTTGGGAGCGCCCAGATAAAATTTTAAAAGGACAAAGAACCAAAGTATCACGGCAAATAATCATGGATTGGTAACTCCCTCTTCATCAGGATTGCCATCAAATCCCGCAGCCCCATTATTGTCACCAGCTCCAGTATTGGCACCAGCCCCAGCATCGTTACCTCCTGTGCTTTGACGGACCTCGTGGAGGGGTTTCTCAATGTCTTCATCAGACTCTGTATCTTCGTTCTAAGCTTCGGCGAAGACAGTGGGTTCATCGTCGGAGAAAATCTCGAGGTTCATGTTAGGGACGTCGAGACCATGAGATTCGCGGAACTTGGTAAAAAATTTCACCTTCTCTTTCTGGGCATTCCGGCGAGTCCATTTCGCTACCTTCCTAGCGTCCTCCTCCATCTTATCACAATCCTCGTTCAAAGAAGCAAGATCTCCCTGCAATCCTTCTTTATAATAAGGGACCCCCAAATCGCCATATGTCGACTTCAAAATCACTCTTGATTCTGGGAAAGCCATGTCAGCAATAAGTATCCACATCATCGGCATCTGATCGGATACTCCTACAAAACACAACCAAGCTGGCAACCCCAAAAGTCACTTAATGATTAAGGCACAATGACGACCCCCAAAAGTCATCTGGCATCTCTTTGCCAAGATTCATAACTAACAAAATAGTTCAGAACTCAAGGAAAGAGATATCATCACGGTTATGTCAAAAGTCGCATCTTTTCATATGATATTGAACCTCCTGGAAGGAAACAGTAAAAGACTACAAATTCTACACGAAAAGAAATGTTCTTTGCTTATTTTTAAAACCTGAAACGATGCATCTTCTGGAATTGCACATTTATTTCAATATCTCAAAAGACACGTTGTTTGCTTATTTTCTCTATAAATTCTCGACAAAATTGGCTTCACAAATAACCAACGATATATAGTAGTCCTCCCACATCAACAATTGGGGCCTGATGTACTTGCAATGGATATGAAAACCAACGAGGTGCAGATGAGAAAGATCAAACAATCAGCGAAAGAAGATAATCATATGAGAACTATCCATTCGCATTTTGTTGTCCACACTAAAGGGTCGGTTGAAAATACTACAATGTCAATTGTGTGCCCAATTGATATTATAAAACTTAATTCAAAAACAACAGGTAACCAACAAATCTTATGCTAACTATTAAGATTATATTTGCTACGTCATTCAATAATAGTATTTATATTTTCCAATGTATGTCGGGAAGAAGGAGAATCAAGCCAAAGAAAATCCAAAAGGGAAGAGATACCACATATCAGAAGATCATCTTCACAAAAATTTATCCCAAGTATGGTAATGAACCTTTTAAGTTTAACAAACAAGAGTTTACTGAATGATACATGGCCACACACTATATGCATAATCAGAATTTATATATGGTACTATTAAATCTCTTTAATGCATGCAGATTTAAAAATTATGTAATCTTTTGTGATATCAGATTTAAGCTTTGTTTGTGGCATGCAAAGCAAAAATATGGGAACTATACTACACCAACGTAGGATGCAACTGGAGGAACCAAATGGATCAACGAGTGACAACCTAAATGAATTACAAAACCCAAGTGAGTTTCCTGATTATATACCTTCACTGCCAAATGAATTCATTGTATTGTTATTAACCAATTTATATATACAAGATCAGTAAATAAGGTACCGAAATTTGGCAGTCCAACACATTCTTGCGCTAAATGTCAGCCTATTGTTTGGTACAAGGAGAAGAATCAGAAATTTACAAAAATTAATGAATATGGGTTCTCAATCTGTTATCCGATTGAAAAAGTGAAACTGCCATTATATAGACAACCTTTGTTGATGTTACAGAATCTTCTAGACTATCAAGAACGAGACAGCCCTAAACACTTCAGGAATAAAATCATAGCATATAATTTTATGCTTGCTTTCACATCGATGAGAAGTAAAATAAACACAAACATCAACAATGGTCATGCGCCATTCAGGAATAAATCATAGCATATAAATCAATGCTTGCTTTCACAACATGAGAGGTAAAATAAACGCAAACATCAACAATTGTCACGCGCCATACGTCTTCGGGAAAAATTAGAACATCTGCGGTGAAGTACCTATTCAAATGTATGTCAATGAAGAATATGGAAAGTTAAATGGTTAGTAATTAAAATCGATTGAGTTTAGGTTTGATTATATGCATGTTTAACATTGGAACCTATATATTTTGTAATTATAGTTTAATTTGATTTTTTGAAACAATAATGTATTATGCATCAAACGAAGAATCTCTATGAAACTTAATAATTAACTCTACCCAAAGTACTAAATGAAAAAGTTAAATCTCATGATTCAATGAATTGGGATTGAACGCATATGGATTTTGATAGAATTACCTAATCAAATGATTTCGGAATTCTAATCTTTGATACAACAAATTCTCCATCAATATTACAACCTTTCAAAATCGGACCAAATGGATTTAGGGGGTTTTAATGGTGAGTTTTAATTGATTTATGGAATCGTAGACCGAAAGAAAATTGTGGCTTTCATTTTGCAACCATTAATGGTGAGACTGAGACATAATGGGATGTAAGAAATGTGGGCTTAGTGGGGATGAAGCTATGTTTTCTAAGAAACTTGGGTTATAACGATAACTAAAGAAATACTAGAAAACTAAAAAAACTAAAACAAGGACAATTAGTATAAATTAACCATGAAATGCTACACTGTGATGACAAAAAATAGCAAATCCTGAACATTACCGTGACAACGATCCTATTGGATAGTGCTTACAACTTTATAAGTTTCATATGCATTTTTAATGATGCCCTACCATGATGCTATGTTTTAAGTGCCTACGATTTAGACATTAGCGAAACAGTCGGTGCTTATGCACCGGGTTAGATGCTTGTTTGGATAATTCCTCAGCCAAGCTATCCTTTTGGCGAGACAAGTGCAAAATTTGACTCTTCAAACTCTCCTCGGATTCTTCAAGATAACAGTAGAATGAGAAACAAGAGTAACTAAGCGAAGCACGAAGCAACAACAATACCTAGAGCTACCTTCTTTCTGCGAAATAACAGAATTTAAGGTTTTCTGGACGTCAAGATTAAAATGGTCAAGTCTTGATATATCTGATTCGAGAAAGCTGTGAAGTTCTAGAGGTGATTTTTCCACGTCCTCTCCAGGGCCGGACATGGGTCTATCATCATTAGGGGATCCGATGACAAGTTTACCACCTCGAGGAGGCACGACAAGCTTCTTCTTCGCAGGAGGAGCGGGAGCAGTTTTCTTGCCCTGAAGCCTCTCCAAGCGAACCAAGATAGAAGACATGTCGCCATTCAATTCGTTGTTTTCGTTCCTTAACCCAGCATTTTCCTCCTTCAGCTTCTCATATCCCGATTTCAACTCGTTGAGTTTACTCCGGAGCTTGCGAAGTTCAGCTTCGGACCTATCCTTTCTCTTAATTACTCTTTCTTTATCCTCCTCAAGGTGCCTAGATCATTCCATGGATGAGGAGTGAAGATTACGGGAAGTGGTGAGAGAATTACTAATCTGCCGAAGCTCGGTCCTTAATCGTTAATTCTCCTCACGAAGGTGGAAATTCTACTCTTCATGGGTAGCGGACTCGTTAGCCAGATGATCAGCCAGAGAATATGACGTCGAAAGTTTTTCGCTCAAAATCTCGTTTTCAGATATGTAGCAATTAATCTGGGACAAAATGTTTGCTTGTTCTTCTTGGTAATCATCCACGGTCGACTTGGCTTCTTCAAAATTCATATAATACTTCGTAGAACGGGCTTGACGAAAACAACAAGATAGTAAAAACGAGAACGAGATAGAAATAAGGACCGAGAAAAGATTAAACTTACTACGGAGCTCCGAAATCTTCTCATCTTTCTTAGCGGAGCGCTCCTTCTCATCAGCGAGATCGTTCTTGAGATCCTAAAGTCGTTCATTGGCAGTCTTCAGATCCTCCCGAGCAACCCTCATCTCCACGAGTTGAGCCATGTGACGGTTGAACTCTTGTGAAGTATTTTCAGTAAGATGGGGATTTGTACGACAAATGCTTTAAGATCAATAATACTAACCAGGGCCATAATAGCAGTGTGCTGGTTGGTGGAAAGATTTAACGAAGCGTTCTGCATGAAAGCTTGATCTTGAGCTAGAAAAGTGTCAGCGCACAGCGAGATTACAGATTTCATGGCTGCAGACCTCGTGGAAGGGTTATCCCGAGTTAAAATAAGAGCGTTCCTTAATAATTCCATGTAGGGGGCATAGGCTGGATCTTCTTCTTCGAAAACTCTCCGGGTCTTCTCACTAGAAGGACCTGCTGATGGTCTAGTTGGGGGCTCTTCCACTGTGATACTAGGAGTGGGCATGAGAACCTTCGGAGGAGGAGTGGCGCTCTTTAGCTTCTCGGGCTTGTTCTTTCTAGGAGGATAAGGAAATTCTGCCGGCTTCTGGGCAGAGGGTATACGGGTGAGATCTCCAATATTCAAAACTCTACGGCGTTTTTGGGGTTCAGCAGCAGGTGTGGATTGAGGAACCTAGCAAATAGGGGTTAGTATCCAGGAGTTGAACAAGGTCTAGGGCAAAAAAAAGGGAGTACTATCACGAAGTAACCATAGTAGAAGGATACCTTGGTAGAAGCATCCGCATCAGAAGAGCTCTCCCGGTGACTTCGCTTCAGAACACGAGGGTTTACAACGGGGGTTTCCAAGGGTTCTTCCTCCTGTCAGAATCAAAGGTTAGAGTCTGAAAACATAATTTGAATACCAGAAGCGAAGCGGGAAACGGCTTACCTGGTCCGTAGCAAGAGATCCAACGTCAATCCTCTTAGAGGATTTATCCTTGATCAAGCCGGGAGCAGGCAACGAATACTAAAAAAAAACATATATATAAAACACAAAAAAAAAAAAATTCAAATAAAAGACACCAGAATGAAAGGAGCGAAAAGACTAGCGATCTCACATCGGAGGTCCTCTCGGACCAGTTGAACCTCCAAGGCTCAAAGGAAGCGAGATGAACGTGACTTGGGAGGGGGCCTTCCCGAGCATTCCCAGACTCATCATAACCCCAGACTAGGGGACCTTCGATAACAACAGGGAACATCATCCAGTCGTCATTGTTACTTAGACGCAAGGAGGGGCCTTTGGGGGCCTCCTTCGAAGAACCAGCAGGCTCAACATCCAAAAGGAGAACTTTGGAAGAATCCTTCAGGGACCTCCGATGTAAGGCAACACCCCATTCTTGAAACTTCCTTCTTTTACCTTGAGTCTTGTCGAAGTAATTCTCCGAGAAAGAAGCAAGGTTGTAGTCCGCAGGGTTGAAGCTCTCCGCCACAGCTGGGATCTAGGATAAACCGCCGGAGGAACGCCTCACAAATTCGTTGCAAATCCGAATGGAATTACCATTCAACTGGAAGGCACCCCTATTGAGATGAGCGAGAATCTCACAGAAAAGAGGATTCCGGGCATCATACAGCGGGAAGGTTAAACCCGCTCTCAATTGACCCAAAGTGGCAATCATCCTGGTAGATGACCATGTCTCTACCTCAATCCAACTATTATTCAACTCCATCCGTCTGGTCGCGGTTACTGGAGGCACAACTATAAGATCCACCGCCGGTGACAGCGTTAAACCTAGTTTTTTGAAATCATCTTGGAAATTTTCGAGCTCCTTTGACGTAGTGGCAAGAGGAAATTTTCTGGGCACCATTGTTGAAAAAAGAAAGAACGGAGTGAAAGGAGTGAGGAAAACTAAGGAGATCAAAAGCGAGCAGAGTATACAGGAAAACAGTGCTGGGGAAGAAGAAATTGAAAGACGTAAAGAAGAAAAGAATATGAGAGAGATGACTATTTATAATGGACCCAAAGAATGACCTAGATAAACGGTTACACAGGAAGGGAAACCGGTTGGAAACTGTAGATAAGAATCGTGGGGGACAAGCTAGCGGAAAATCCGCGTACGTGGCGGTTACGAAATTAATGCAGGATTCTCTTTCCTCTCTTGGTACCCGCAAAAGGAATGAGAAAAGGCAAAATGTAGGCACAGAAAACCACTTCGCCACGTGTCCGAGGAGAATTCGGCGGAATAATGAGAAGTATCTTCGAGAAAGATATCGTTCACCACTTCTGAAGGAGTGTAAATGAATGGTCCAATTAACTGTCAGATCTTCCTTAACGAGGTCCCGTTAGCGAAGTAGAGCTATATTGCTCGGAAATATATCCAGCGAAGTACAGCCAACCTGCTCGGAAGGGCATCTAGTGAAGTAGAGCTACCTTGCTCGGAAAGATATTTGGCGAGGTTGGAATAACTTGCTCGATGAGACATTTAACAAGGTATGGATTGTTGCACAAGAAAAGGGAAGGAGCGCGAAGTCGATTGCGCGAGGTATGACTTATTGTCCAAGAAATAGTGAGGTTTCCCGAAGTAATGACCCGAAGTGTGGATTGTTATGCAAGAAAAGGGACAGCTGTCCCCGACATGAGCCGATCTTTAAGACAAAAAGTAAGCATAAAAGTTGTTTGGAGCGAGATAAAAGCGTCCGTCCGAGATAAATCGAGCTGTATTCCATTATGTAATATAGCACTATAAAAGGGGGACTTAGACTCTTGAGAAGGGATGGAACATTATTGGAGAGAGAGAGAATCTTTGTAAGAGAGCAATCCAGATCTGGAGTGTTCTTGAGAGACTTGTAACTTGAGATATTAAGGATCTTAATAAAAGAGAAGTAGATTTGTTTGTGATCTCGTTTTCATTCGATTTGATATCTATCTAATTCATGAGTGGGTGTAACTATGGATTTTCTGTAGTTACAGTATGAGCTGACATTCAAAAAGTGTGGCAATAAGTCTCCATTAATAGATGGATTCTATACTTTGCTTGAATCCCGTTGTGAGTCACATTTCTGAGCACAGAAAGGTTACGCGTTAAAAACAAAAACTCATCTAAACTTAGGGAGAAAACTTAAAAAAAAAAAAAAAAAAGTCTCACTTCTAGTTTATATCGCTTCTAAACTCTCCCAATCTTTGTTATCTGTGTGGCATTTCTGAAGAAACCGAAGACCATTTACTCCTACAATGTCCCTTTGCCCTGCGTGTTTGGAATTTCTTCATTAGTTTGGCTGCCAGTGGTACCTTGCTTCAAACAGTGAAAGATGTCATTATAGGTTAGAGAAACTCCCCCTTTTCTGCTCAAGGTCTTCAACTATGGAAAAGACTCCCTGCAGCCATTCCATGGGCCTTATGGAAAGCTCGGAATGATATCGCTTTCGAAAGAAAACCTTTCAAGTTGAATGATGTTATTAGAAACATAAAAATTGATGCTATCAATTGGTCAAGGGGTTTGGATTGTTTTAAGGGTATGAACTCTAGTGTTATCGTGGGGTGGGTGCATTTGTTTTTAAATCCTTCTTTCAATATATTCTCCTTCTTTGATTAGCAAAAAAAAAAAAAAAGTTTATATCGCTACTAAGTTCTGAAAACTTTAAAACGCATGGAAACTGCATGCATAAGACCCAGTCCAATTCTTTTACCTACGTGACATCTAAATGTCGAATGGCCATGAACACCCATAAGTGCTAGCATAAGAATACGCGATCTCTAAAGACTGGAAGTTCCCTATTGGTGCTTTAATAGTCTTCTTCGGGTCGTATGGGCAAGTCCACCATCATTCAATGATCCTTTACATCTTCTTCTCTTAGCGCTTTCAATGAAATTAACACGACTGCTGACTTGTAGTAATCAAAATTAGGACACTAACAACCATTGAAAACGTGAAATCTCAATGGTCTGTCGAGATTTTCACACACAATAAGATGCTAACAACCATTGAAAATGTGAAGTCTCTGAACGTTGAACTTGTCATTGGACAAATTGAAGTCCAGAATCTCATTTGATCCATTTACACAAACACTCCCATTATAATCATCTGAGCAACGATGCCATATTTTTGCAATTGTTTCATTCCAAGTGTTTTTACATTTTCCGCCTGTTTTTCCTGGCACTGGGTTGAACGTAAACTAGAGCACTGGGTTGAACGTGTATCTCTGTAACTGAAACTAGAGTACTGATCGACTTGATAATTAGGCATAATCACGGACTTCAAAACAGGGCCTAGTGTACTCGGAATACCAACTAAGGACGCGACCCGTTTGCTTTAATTTATAATAACTGGTTTCGGGTTCGATTCCCACAGTTAAGGTAGAGCTAGGGATGTCACCGGAGCAAGGTTTGGTTTGATAGCACCAACTAAATCTCGGGTAGTCGTCAAGTCGGTTGCAGAGTAACTTCAAGACGGGGGAGGGTTATGATCCTTTTCTCGCTGAGGACTATTGCGTGTTTCCTACCTTTCGAGATATTGTGGGTCTTATACAACAATGATTTTGAGTTTCAGAAGAACCCCTGCACAGTCTTACCAGATTATGCGATTGCAATTACAGTAAACAATAACTTAAGCATCGCTTGATAATCTGCTACACCTGTATAAGAAACTATCAGCTTGGCAAGTAACCTTTTCAGAAATAATATTCACAATACTATAAGAAGGAGAGAAAATAACCTTTTCAACGGTAAATGTCTCGTCATATGGACGATTTTCTGTCTCCTAAAATTGGAGATCACTTTCTCATCTTTGGATGATTTTTTCTCGTCAATAGGACGATTTCTTCTTTCTCTAGCTAACATGTTTTTGTTGTTTGATTTGTGGTTTCTTTGCAGGTTAACTTGAGTTTGTTATTATTTTCTTGATCTCTCTTTCTCTCCAAGTTTGTCTACAAAAGATCTGGAACTTCAAGTTTTTCTCTCTACCCTCATCGACTGCTGGTCTGAGATAGATAAAGTATGGCTGAATCAACTTCTGGAGTGGCAGAAGATTATGAAGATATCACAACAAGGATGGCTTCATTTCTAAAAGAACATGATCTGGTTTTCGAGGTCCCTGAAGATGTAGCTGAGATCTGTGATGATCATAAACACATCTTGATCATCACCACCATCACAAGAAGAGAGTATGGTTTCAATATTTTGTATAACATGCTCCAAAGATCTTGGAGACCATCAGGGTGCATTGAGATCTCAAGTTTTGGTCAAGCCATATACAAAGTCAAGTTTGAGATAGGATGCGATTATAAAAATGTCATTATGAGATCTCCATGGGGTTTAAATGAAGATCTCCTTCTGCTAGAAGTGTGCAATCCTGATAAACTCCCACATGAATATGAGTTCCAGTATGCAGATTTTATAGTCCAAGTTCATGGTTTATCAATGAGTAACCAGAAAATCAAAAGGGGGGAATTTATAGCCTCAAAATTAGGAACTCCATATCCGATACAAGTTGGGGAGTTTTGTTCGTTGATGTCACACAACCAATTAAACAAGAATTATCATTCTTACTGCCATCAAAGAAGAAAATTACAGTGTAGTTCAGATATGAACGTCTTCCTAAAGTCTTCTTCCATTGTGGGAAATTTGGTCATATAATGAAGTTATGTCCAGAGTTGTCCAAGGAGTGTGAAAAAATGGGTTTCTTTTCTCCAGATACGTTCATGGAGAAAATGAAGGATACTAAGCTTGCTCAACTTTCAAAGGAAATCAATGCAAACTTCAAGCCAAAGATTCATCAGCATCAAAACCTAAAGAAACCATAAAATTACCCAGAAACAGAAAATATACCCATTAACCCTTCTCCCAATCTTTCGGCATATTCTCAGGCCACACCCATGGAAAATCAAACCCCAATTACCAAATTTAACCACATTCCAAAATTACCTCTGACTCAACAGCTGGAGAATACAAATCAGCTTAATGCGAAATCTGTTACAATCACTGCAAATAAGGAAAACATGCACCTGCAAAATAATTCTTCTTTAAAAGAAAATATCCCTCCAGTACAAACAAAACTCCAAAAACCAAATACCAAAGGAATATGAGTTAATGAGGAAACTGAGTCAGCATCTTTACCTTTCACCCAAGCTACCCATCAGAAAAAATATGACCCTCCAACCCGGAAAAAAGATCCAACAACATCTAAATCCACAATCATTGATCCAGTGCATACTCCCCCATGCATTTCTTCACTTGTTACCCACCCTTCACCCCCACCAAAAAACCACCCCAATAGCAAAAACCTCTCTGTCAAGCAGAAATTTGTTTTACCACACCAAAGTCCACCTCAAAGGAAACGTTTTGCTAGAAGAAACAAAGAAGCTGAAACTCAAGAGAGTGTAGACCATGCTAGAAGTAAAATATATGCAGAACTCATGGAATGTGATCCACCAATGAAGCAACACTGCGTGACTAACAAAGAGGTTGTGGCAACTTGCCTAGAAAAGTCGCAAGAACGATGTTAGTACAATCATGGAACTGTCGTGGATTAGGGAATGATACGACAGTTTCAACATTAAAATCATTCATGCGCAGTTGTAATCCTTCGATTCTATTTCTCTCAGAAACAAGACTCAATGAGAACAATAGCAGAAGGATATGTGACTCTCTCAACTTTAGAAATTACATCTTTATAGCAGCCAATGGAAGGAGTGGAGGTCTTGCTTTGCTGTGGGAAGAAAATGTGAATATGCAAATACACACTCAATCTCAAAATCTCATTCATTGTACAATTGAAGCTCATTTATGCACACCAAGCTGGGATCTTTTGTGTATCTATGGTCCACCTGCCCATTCACAAAGAAACGATTTTTGAAGACATACAAGCACTACCATTGCTGCTATAAACAATCCTTGGTGTCTGATTGGTGATCTCAATGTTCTAATGCATACTTATGAGAAAAGTGGTGGCTCAACTGATACTGACATCAGTTGCAATGAATTTAGGGGCATTCTTAGAGAAAGAGATATATTAGACTTGGGTTTTTCTGGACCAGCCTTCACTTGGTCTAAGAATGCAACTCAAGTACCTTCAATTTTTGAAAGATTGGACAGAGCTCTATGCAACACCGACTGGAGACTTCTTTTCACTGATGCAATTGTTTTTCATCTCCCAAGAATTGAGAGTGATCATGCCCCGATCATTCTCAACACCCTGAGGAAACCACCCAAGATACAACCCAACTAAAAATTTGAATTCTATTGGACTGATCACCCAGAATTCAAAGAAATTTTGATGAATAGTTGGGAAAACACTGCAGGAGACACTACTACAATATTACAAGATGTGGGAACCATCTTACAGAAGTGGATCAAAAGAACCTTTGGAGATACAAGGAGAGAGATAGAAAATGAGAAACAAAAACTTGTTAACTTGTAGGATACAACTCATCTGACAGACATAAGAGAATAGGAGAAAGCCATCTGCAACAACATTTCTACTCTGGAAAGGAGATATAGAATGTTCTGGCAACAAAGAAACAAATCAAAATGGGTGTCATCCATAGACAAAAACACCCAGGTATTTCATGTTTCTGTTATTCATAGAAGAAGTAAAAACGAAATTTTTGCTCTCAAGAATTAAGAAGGTGAATGGATATCAGACCATGAACAAATTAAGGAAAATCTCATTTCTCACTTTTAATCCATGTTCACTAAAGATGCTGATGTGTGTACTAATTTTTTTGCACTGGATACTACTAATAAGATTTCACAAGATGAATGCAGACAATTAAGTTCAATTCCAAGTGCTGATGAAGTTTTTGAGGTGATAAAAAAGATGGGCTCTCTAAAATCCCCAGGATCAGATGGGTATCCGGCTTTTTTTTATAAAAAGTGCTAGGAGATTGTTGGACCAGAAGTTGTACATCTTATTCAAGATTGTTTCAGATTTTCCTCTCTTCCACCAGGTTTGAACCATACATACTTAGCCCTAATTCCCAAGAAAACAAATGCCAGTTCTGCTGTAGAGTATAGGCCAATAGACCTTTGCAATGTGATATACAAAGTTGTCACAAAAATCTTAACAAATAGACTAAGTCCATTTTTAGATAGTTTAATTAAGAAAAATAAATCTGCATTTGTCCCTGGCAGACAGATTCTTGACAATATAGTTATTGCAAAAGAAATCTTCCACTTCATGCATAATTCAAATACCTCTCAAGGAGCTTTTGCTCTTAAACTAGATATGAGAAAGGCATACGACAGAATAGAATGGGATTTCCTTAGCCAGGCATTACTGAATTTTGGAATAACTAACAGATCTTATGAGTTAATAATGAATTGTGTAAAAACTCCATCTTTTTCTATACCGTTAAATGGTCAACCTGAAGGATTTTTCAAAAGTGTAAGAGGGATACGGAAAGGGTGTCCCCTTTCACCCTATTTATTCATCATTTATGCACACAACCTGAGTGGGATTATAAACAGAATGGAGGCAGAAGGAAAATACAGTGGTTATAAAGTTAATAGATGGGCACCTAGTGTTTCCCATATTATGTTTGCAGATGACATTATGCTTTTTGGCAACACAAATACTGGCACAATCCAAGCTATCTCTACTATTCTTCAAGAGTACTACAAGATTTCAGGACAACTGGTGAACTACTCAAAATCAGCCATTTATTTCAGTAAGAATGTACCGGAATCCTATGAAGAAGAGATTTTGGAAACTCTAGGAGTCAGCAGGATGGACAAAGATGAGAAGTAATTGGGAGTGAACATTTTGAAGTAAGGATGCATGATATCAAACTTTAATTTTCTCATCGAAAAATTTGAAGAAAAACTCAAGGGATGGAAGAGAAACTCTCTTTCTCATGCTGGAAGAACAATTCTTATTCAATCTGTCTTAGCTTTAACTCCAGTCTACTATATGGCTACTTCCCTTATACCAAAAACTGTTCTGCATAAACTTACTAAAATAATAAGGAATTTCTGGTGGGGACATAGTAAAGACAAGAAGAGAATGTATTTTCTGAAATGGGAATGGTTTAACTTGCCAAAAGAGAAAGGAGGGTTAGGGATTCGTTCTCTCTGTGAGCTCAATCAAGCTTTGGTAGAAAAATTAACATGGAGATTTCTTCAGGACCAAGGCAGTTTATGGGCCAAGATTATTCATGAAAAGTACTTGAGAGACAAGAAGTTCTGGGAAGTTAAGAAGATTACAAACTTCACTACTACATGGACTGCCATGTTGGACAGCAGAGAGCACCTGAAGAAATGATATAGGTGGCTTGTAGGGAATGGAGAATGCATCGATATTTTCTCAGATCCATGGATCAATGGGAATCCAACTTTAACTCCAGTTAGAATCACTGAAGCTTATCCATAAATCGTTAGAGTAAACCATCTTATTGACTCTGACTCAGGGAATTGGAATGTCTATTTGATCCAACAACTTGTGGATGAATTTATAGCCAGCAGAATATTATCAACTCAGTTAAACCATGTGGCTACCGACAAGTTAATCTAGGCCCTCACTCCCCATGGCAACTTTACATCACAGTCTTTCCAAAAAATGCTTCAAGATAATCAGGGTGAACCTTCAAGTCGTGGAGAATCGGATTTTCGGTGGAAGAAATTCTGGAAGAATAATAAGGTAGCACCAAAAATAAAAACTTTCATCTGGAGAACTTTACATAATGGTATTGCTCTGACGCAGAAGATTGGCAGATTTATTGATGGCATCTCGATGGAATGCTGCATGTACAGTAATGCAAATGAAATAATAGAACATCTATTCTTTCAATGTGACCTAGCTCAAGCAGTCTGGTTGGCTTCTCCGTTTGGGCTAAGATTACAAGGTACTAATGAAATCACACTATCAGCTCTAATATAATCCTGGCTCTGAAAGAATGATAATTTCTACTCTATCTCTCTTGGAATGGCGATTTGTTGGGCAATCTGGAAAGTTAGAAATGAAAAGGTTTTCGAAAATAAGCAGAACACAGTCCATGGCGTGTTAAACATTGCTTAATTTTGGTTCGATCTTTAATACAACCCCCTATCATGGATGAGATTTAAGCTGAAGAAAACATTATGAGAACTGCTCCTGAAGGGACTTAATGCTGGAAAACACCTGATACACCTTTCATCAAACTTAATGTCGATGCAACGTGGAAGAATGGTACCTATGCTTGCGCTGCTGTGGCAAGGGACCATAATGGTGTTTTCTGTGGTGCAGCACTAGAATTGGAAGGGCAGATACACCTCTTCTCGCAGAAGCTGATGGTTTCTACTTGGCAACTAAACTTGCAACATGGCTCAACTTAAAGGACATTATTATTGAAGGAGACTGTCAAGTACTGGTCAAATGTATCACTGGTACTATGATAAGACCCTCCTGGCGGATTTGGAAGATAAGAGTTGACATCAAAGAACTCATGAACACTTTCAGCAATTGTGAAATCAAGTTTGTCCCTGAAGTGGCAAATTCTGCTTCCCACAACTTAGCTGACTATGCTTTTTCTCACAACATCCATTCTAGATGGATTAAATAGCAGATTCCTGCACACATCACTTCTCTCTGGTTAGAAGTTGATTGCTAGTTTTTTATCTTTTTCATGTTCTTTACCAAAAAAAAAAAAAAAAAAAAAAGAATTAATATACACAATCCCATAAGAAGGAGGAGAGAAATCAACAAAGATAATTTTGAGCTTCCCGTGAAATCCATTTTAGCATGCCTGCATGAAAAAAAAATATATCAGCAATACAATAAGAAGACAAACACCAGAATGAAAACGATATATTGCTAAAAAGTTGAGAAACGGAAAGGCAAAACCCTAAGTGGGGAAAAAGGGGGAAAAACAACACGAAAAGATGCGACCTTACCTTTGCTCCATTGCATTACATAGAAAGCATCCAAGGCTAAATTCCAGAAGAAAAAAAATCTCGGTTTAGGAAAACAGATTAACCTATTTTTGGAAACATCACCCAAAATGTTATGAAACTTTGAAAATTTTGGATAGCTTTGTTATTCTCCTATCACCGTAATTAATGTTGTAAATAATTTTTATAAAAGAATAAATATCTCTTCATTATTTTTTATTATTTTAGGCATTTTTAATTATGGTATATTAATAAAATAATTACAAAAAAGGGATTCTAAAAAACAAAAACAAACCCGTCTTCCTGATTAGTTTTTTTATAATATCGTGTAAAATAAAATTACCTTGAATTTTTTTTTTGATTTCTCCTTTTGTTAGTTTGCAGCAAAGCCAAAAAGTGCTAACTCCATTATTAATAAATCAAAGAGTGATCGAGTTTAAAATCAATTAAAAAGGAATACAAAATCAAAAATAAATAAACACCAACAATATTAAAAAAACGTTACTTTACAATTTTATACCTTGTATGCCTTTATTAATATGACCACAAAGTTCCAGAATAGCTGTTTCAATGCTCATGAGCTTCGACTGCCGCAGCCAATGTCGACACCTTCCAGGTTTATGCAAAATGAAAATTGAATATATTAGGTTAGACAACAAAACCATAAACAAAAAATGAAAAATCTGAACCCTAGGAAAAGAAAAACAAAACGCAAACGATGAAATTTGGTGTTGGCTCTATCACTATATATAATATATTAGGTTAGACAACAAAACCATAAACAAAAAATGAAAAAACTGAACCCTAGGAAAAGAAAAACAAAACGCAAACGATGAAATTTGGTGTTGGCTCTAGCACTATATATAGAGCGCGATCAAAGTTAAAATCCCAAAAATAAAAAGACAATATTTTGGAAATAATATCAATTATTATATTAAAATCTACACAATTTTCTATAATTTTGGTTTCAAATATATTTTTCTTGAAATCCATATTAAACGCAAGAAATATTTACATCCAAAAAATTTTTGCACATATTTTACAGATTTTGAAAAGATATTTTTTTATCTTTGTATTTTTGGAATGTAATAGTAAAAATTGTAATTGAATATTTAGTTTTAATATTTACCTGTTTCGATGTTCTCACCAATTCGTTTTTCCTCCTTCCGTGATTTTTAGTGCTTTTTCTTGTTGTCCAACATGATTTTCCTCCTAATGGTTTTGTATTCTCTTCATCTGGACAGGATAAACAAACCCTTTTATAAGCTAAGGAGGAAGAAGATCTCTCGATCCAACAATGACTATCCACTAATCAGGTATTTTTCTTTTAATCGTTGGTATAGATTCGTTTATTTAATCCCATTTGTAAGTGTAGTTGCAATTTAGATTTAAATTAGTTATTTTATTTATCAGTTTGGTAGTTTGGATGGTAATTAGGTGAATTTTGTTATAAGAAGTGTAAATGGACATTGGATATTGGATAATTTTTTAAATTTTTTACGACGGATTTGATTTTATTAAGATTGATCAAATCATGATGAATACTGCATATATTGATTTGTTAATTTTCAAGTTAATTTTAACATATTTTTCTGTATTTTGTTTATTTTATTTTATTTTGGTAAAATTTTTATTTATTTACCTTAAGATTTTGTTATTTGAGGTAATAAGATTTTTCAAGATTTAGTTAATATTTTTTTGAGATAAGTGTTCAACTTAATGGCTCTTCATGTTTTTCTTTTAAACCAACAAGAGGTCTTAGACAAGGTGATCCCCTCTCACCTTATCTATTTCTCTTAACTATGGAGGTTTTTTCTAGATCTCTGACCATAGCTAAAGCAGATAAGAAGATTAAAAGCATATGTATTGCTAGAAGAGCACCACCAGTGTCCCACTTACTATTTGCAGATGACTGCTTAATATTCACCAAGGCCACCATACATAATGTCAAGAATCTACTGGATGTTATAAAGGAGTTTAGCAATATCTCTGGACAGCAGATAAATTTTCAAAAATCATCAGTTCACTTCTCCAACAATCTACATGACAGGCACTGCAGATTGCTCTCTAGAAGAATGAAAGTTCAAAAAATGGATGTTGATGAAAGGTAGCTGGGCATCCCTCTATTTCTAAATAGGAAAAAGACTACTTCTTTTTCAAGAATTCTGAAGAACATGAGATATAAACTGCCTAGATGGAAAGGTAAATTTATTAATCAAGAAGGAAGATCTGTAGTGGTCAAGACTGTTCTTAATGCTATGCCTCTTCATCAAATGTGTACCTTCAAGATTCCAGATGAAAATATCAATGAGATGGAGAAAATTCAAAGACAGTTCTGGTGGGGAAAATATGAAAATAGTAGAGGAGTTTACCCAAGTGCTTGGATAGATATTTGCAAGGACAAAGCTGATGGGGGTCTTGATTCAGAGATTTAAGTACTTTTAATGATTCTCTTCTTACCAAACAGGCATGGTGATTATGCACAGCTTCTTCTCAACTAATGGCAGATGCTCTCAAAGCTAGATATTTTCCTACCTCCTCTCTCTTACATGCTCCAGTTAAGAAGAATGCCATTTGGGCATGGAAAAGTCTATATAAAGAGATTGATTTCATCATAAACTTCAGTTTCTGGAAGATAGGTGATGGTAGAAGTATTTATGCTTGGAAAGACAATTGGATTTTAGGGCTACAGGGTCCTCCTATACCTCTTAACACAAATGAAGAAGGTTATGTTGAAAATATATATGTCTCTGAGCTTATCAATCAAGATGAAAAGACTTGGAAATCACACCTTGTTAATCTTTTTTTTTTGCACCTGAAGATGCTGCTAGAATTCTGAATATCAAAATACCAAGATTGGCTCAGGACAATCTGGTATGGACCCTGACACATAATGGGTTATTCACAGTAAAGTCAGCTTATAAAAAGAAAACGGAGTTGAAGAATGGAGTCCACAACACCAGCCCTGATGAAGTCATATTATGGAAATCCCTTTGGAGTCTAAAGCTTCCAGAAAAAATTAAATTGTTCCTTTGGAAGTGCATGAATGATATTGTTCCCTCTAGTGGAAGAATTATGAGATAGATAAGAAGTGTTCCATCAGATTGTTTTATGTGTGAGAATATCCTAGAAACTTCAGAACATATTCTCATGCACTGTAATTTCACAAGAGCCGTGTATACCTCAGTCCCTGATAGTCACAGTTAACTTCATAATTCTGATAATCTCATGGTCTGGGTAAGAGGATGGTTTACTTCTCAGAATAATAATGATTCACTGGATAACAAATGGATCACTCATATGGCATGTGCAGCATGGGAAGTCTGGAAAGAGAGAAGTAGTTGTGTCTTTGAACACCGTAAGGCTAATCCAGTGAATACCATTAGAAGGATACAAAACTTAATTTCCTCCATCTCTCAGATTGACATCAATCTATTGCAACAACAAAGGGTTACTATAGACATAACCCAAAGATGGATTAAACCTCATTATCCTTTCATTAAACTTAACTGTGATGCTTCTTTTAAATCATATTTTATTCACTGTGGTATATCACTAATTCTAAGGAATTTCGCAGGGAACTATGCAAGCTCAAGATGCATTGCCAGACAACAGGTTCTAAGTGCTGAAGAAGGAGAATGCCTTGCAGTGCTGGATGGGGTTCAATGGGCTTTGGACAACAGTGTAAAGCATCTCTTTATAGAAGTGGAGTCAAGTAATGTTGCTAATGCAGTGAATGGAAATAATTCTTGTCTTTATTGGAAAAATTATAGTATTATTAAGGATATTTTGTTTTATTTAGGAAGTTTTGAAAGTTTGGTATGTAAACATACCATTAGGGAATGCAATGGTCCAGCTGATGAATTGGCCAAGCATATATACTAGAAAGTATGGTGTTTCTGAAATTTGGTCTCACAATCCTCCAGAGCTTTTAGTTGACAAAATTCTGAAGGATTCATCTATTGTAAGTGTTTCAACAATCTAATAAAATACACCTCTATTCGTATCAACAAAAAAAAAAGTTAATATTTTCTTAAATTTTATTGGTTTAAATTCAATAATTTTAACAAATTCAATATTTACCTCAATTATTAAGTAAATGATGGGACCAGAATCAACCAGAAGTTAAAATCCACCAGAAGCGAAAATCAACGTGGGGCTCCGGTGAATGAGAACGCTCGAAAAAACTCTGTTATCATATAGAGAATTAGTAGGCACGACTGGTCTTGGTGACGCGCATGACTACTTAATTATAGTCGGCATCTGCATGTTTCAGGATTCGCATGTTAACCATTCCACCTAAACTTTCTTGAAGACTGGGTGTTAGTGGGTTGCATTGGATATTTTCCAGCTTCTCTTTGAAGTGGCTGTGGTATTCCCCCAGATGCACTAATGCTTTGCCATCTTCAGTTTGGTGTCTTCTACTTGTTCGCATTCTTTGGATTTTTCTCTGGTGAGGAAATGTTACAATTATTCCCCTTGGAGATTCGACCATACACACAATTTGGCTGTCGGACTGCATTGGATATTTTCCAGCTTCATGGCTGTGGTATTCCCCCTAATGCTTTGCCATCTTCAGTTTGGTGTCTTCTACTTGTTCGCATTCTTTGTGATGATTATGACACTTTTTGCTTACTATCTGGTGCCTGAGACAAACGGAATCTTGGTCAAAGAAGACGTTTCTCAAGTGTGGAAGCAACATTGGTTCTGGAGAAGGTACTTTTCTGATCCTTCATCAGTTTCGATGGTTTGAAAAGCTGCTCCGCACACAGTGACCAAGACTAATGTGCACACAGTGACCAAGACTAATGTACACCTGTATGATGATGAACTCAACTCTAAAGTTAGTTTCAGTCCAAACGCCATGTATAAACTAAAACAATGTGTACAACAATGATAGGCCATGGAAGGAATCTGGTGAGAAAGCACAAAATGCTAGATGAATACAAGAAAATCGTTTTGAAAGCCAAAAACTGTGTTTATAGAAGAAGAAAAAAAGGGTGCAAAACTGCAAATATATACATCAACGGCACCAAGTGCGCGATCACAATGATGATCGTTAACACTCCTAATAACGCATGCTTTTCACGGTTATGGGAGTTAGCTACGGACAAAGCTTTCTTATCAACCATTTCTTTCAAAGCTAGAAATGCCTTTGCTTTGCTTTCATCCTCCAAAAGTTCACAAGCATCCCATATAAGATCCTCATCCAAGTCTGGTAAGGCTTGAAGTTGACTCATGACATATTCATTTTAATTTTATTTTTTTGAACTTAAAAAGGTTAGATTTTATTAAGAAAAGAGGAAAAGGCACCTCAACTGCAATGCTTCAATTGGCAACGGCCAGAACTAAGACAAAAAGAACAGCACTCACAGTGCAACCAAAAGATATCAATTACCAGTTCTCCAAGAGAACAAAGTCGAGAAAAGCTTTATGCAATTTAGCATTTCTTCTTGGTAGGGGTAGAAGATCTTTGCCCACGTCCCAAATTCTCGTTGTTTGACACTCCATCCCAAGACAATTTAGCCGCTTCCTAATCCAAGTTCGAGGTTTGAACCTGTCCACAATGTTCGCATTCTCTTTTTGCTGATTTCTTAAAGAGATGCCTACTCGCTCCACCACACTAAGAGCATTTTCAGAATTGTCATTCTCGATTTTCTGTAATTTTGTAGAACACAAAATTGGTCAATTAACCCAAAAACGACAATTCCTGGGTGAAAAAAACATGTAAAATTTAATATTGTTTAAATTGGTGAGAATGTAAAAATAGTCAGGATGTAAATAGTTTCATCCTACCGAGTTTCAAATATTTTTTTTTATTCAAAAAAAAAAAAAATTTACATCAGGATGTATCCAATTTCACCTTCGCTATTTTTTAAGTTTAAGCCACTATCAATCCAGATTCATTCTTGATATTTTTTTGGTGTCTATTTCACCCATACTAATTTTTCCTCGTCCATTAGAATAATGTTTTAAAATAATTGGGCAATAGACCCAATTTCTCTTTTTAAAATCCCTGGCTAAATAATGGTGTCGGCTATGACAAAAAGGCGGAGTTGAGTCTAAATTTCTTTTCTGGCTAGGAAAAAAAAAGTGACGCTTAGATTTTTCCTCAATGTACAATTAGTCCATTTCAGAGAGATCTAACATAATTAAAACGGCGCTAGAGAGGGATACACACATCTCTAATTAAGAACTGTGATCTAAACACGGCAAAAACCGTGATTATTGACTAATTAAGAGTTTAAGACCGAGTTTTCTTGGGATACACACCTTCCAAAATTCCTCAACCGCCCAGGACTCCTATGAACCTTTCTTATATACTTTAACCTCAGGAACCTTATAAAAGCAGTCCCTTCAAACTCAGATAAAACTCGTCTCAAACTCTTCTTCATCCATAAAACCTAGTATTTTTGGAGCAAATTAATTCCTGTTATAGGTTTTCACGGAGTGTTCCTCATGGGAGAAAAGGCAGGATCAGTTGCATGCGGTGAAACAGGTGAAGGTTATAGCGCATCAGAAGCAAGAGCAGTGGTACCATGGCTTGTAAAAGAATATCGCGAGTTTAATGAAGAAGATTATCGTCAAACAAAAACGCATTACGGTTTTTGTGATATGTTCGATCAAAATAAGGAAAATTGTAGAGAATTCGAAGCTGAGTTGAGTAATACTACTTTTTATCAAAAACCTTCTCATCAAGGTTGGTTAATCGTTATTTGCAGTGACGAAGATTATGATTACTCTCCATCAGGTCGGACTTATGGTGATTGTTTTATAAAGGCCTCTATAGATTAAATAGTGACTGTGTTTTGTCCTCACCTCCTCGTACGAAGACTAATATTAATATTAATATCGATAATGATAATGATAATAGTAATGATTCAATCGTTTTATTTTCCTGTTATGATTCGTTTCCAGATGAGAAAGATCACACTTTTCTGTTTTGCCGCCCTGGAGAAACACAATGGAGAATACACAAGTTGTCAGAAGATTTGGTAAACTTTATATCAGGTCGCCATCCCTACTCCGTCCTTTGTTTTAAAGGTAAGTTATATTTGATGTGTAGTGATGATGATCAACTAGATGCACACCTAGATCATCACCTAGAGATCGAACATAGCAAGGGTGCTGATCTGACCATCTCTATTAAGTCGCTCCACGTGAAAAAGGTGTTGTTTTCATTAATAGGAAAAACATACTCTGTGTCATATTATTTAGAATCTCTTGATGAACTTTTAAGGGTTGACATAATTCACCGTTCATATGGTGTTGAAGTCAAATCAATAGAAGTGGTGAGGTTGAATTTCTCGTCAATGGAATGGGAGAAGGTGAACAGTTTAGGAGATCATGTTCTATTCTTTGGCGAGCACACCACAGCTTGTAGCTCAGAAGCTGAGTTGGGCTTCACATCTGGTTGTTTATATTACTGTCCCCGGTGTGAAGGATGTCTGCGCAAATTCAAAATTCAAAGTACTGGTGATACCGTTACTATTCCACCAGAACCTTTTTATTACACAGACTGGGTTATAATGCATGCTAATGAGCAGAGAAGAGCAGCAAATGAGTTTAATGAAGACACTCTTGGGTTAGATTATAATCATTTTCGTTCAGCATGTAAAGTAAATACAGAGATGACACCGGAAGTACAAAAGATATCGTTTCTATCTCCTTGGTTGTTGTTCTCTAGAGACCACAATCATACTATATTCAGTGTCGTAAACCCGATGTATAATGGCGAAAACTACTCCATCAACATCCCCGATCTAGCAGACTGTATAATTCGTTTTCAGAAGGGAGGCTGGTTACTAATGACAAGAAATAATATCATATTTTTCTACAATCCCCTCACACGAGATATGGTGAAACTTCCAGACATGGATAGGGCTTATTGTCATTCAGTCGTTTCTTTTTCTTCCTTACCTATTTCTTCAGACTGCATAGTTTTTGCTATGGATGAAAGGGTCAACCAAGTTTTTATTGATTTCATCAAAAAGGGAGAAGGGCAATGGAATTCTTGTGTCTTTAATAATACTCACACTAGGAACCCATTCCTTGACACCGCATTTTTTCATGATGGGGATTTCTTTTGCGTCGATCTTCTTGGAGGTGTGGGAGTTTTTTCTGCGAATGATAACATTTGGAAAGTTCTCAAGGAACCTCGTGAATGATATTTTGGTGATTCTCCAGGTTTCTTAGTAGAGTGTGGAGGAGATCTTTTATTAGTAAAATTAGAATGTGATGACTTACATAAAGATGACGAGAAATATTATGATGACTGGAATGGGTTAAAGTCGGTCAGGATTTTCAGATTGAATTTCTCCGAGAAGGAATGGGTTAAAGTTGAGAATTTGGGAGAGCATGTATTGTTCCTTAGCCATACCTCATGTGTATCGGCAGTTGCTCCAAATAGAAACATGAAGGGAAATATATATTTCCCAAGATTACATCTGAGTGGCGGTGGGGTCGTATTTTATTCACTTGAAACTGGTAGTTATCACTCTAATGGGAGCGAGCATTCTGCAAACAATTTATCTAACACAGAAGGATGGTTAAAGAACTGCACATGGATCGAACCCAATCAATTGATGTCCGCTACTACTGAGGAGCTTGACTGACTCAAGACACGTTTGGAAAATAAGTGTTGGAGTTGTGTGGCTCAAATACACACATGTGAGTCACACATGGGGTTGCTAAAGATAGTCCCACATGGAGGAGAACAAGTTCCATATGGTGATATATAAGCAAGGCATTCTCCATACATAGTACCGAGGCCTTTTGGATAGAACTCCACACCTAACCTCAAGGTGGACAAGTAGGGAGAGTATCGGTGATATGTGGCCGTGCCCGGAGAGGGTGCGGCGGTCCGTGGAGGTCCTACAAATTGGTATCAGAGCTCCGGGTGGAAGCGATCTACAATGGCGGCAAAGTATGAGATTGAGAAATTTGATGGAAGGAATGATTTCAATTAATGGAGGCTAAAGATGAGGGCTGTTTTGGTGCAACAAGGTTTGGTGAAAACTTTGAAGGGGAAAACGGCTAAAGTAACAACATTGTCGGATGAAGCAAAGGAAGAAATCATGGAGAAACCTCATGGAACAATTTTATTGTGTTTGAGCAATGAGGTCTTGAGAGAAGTTGCGACGGAAACGACACCGGACGGGCTATGGAACAAGTTGGAGAAAAGGTATATGACTACATCTGTAACTAATCGTTTATATCTCAAGAAGAAATTACATACTCTTAGAATGCATTAAGGAATGTCTATTATAGATCATATTGATGATTATAATAAAATTCTCTTGGATTAGGCAAATATTGATGTCAAAATTGAAGATGAATACCAAGCTTTGGGTTTGCTTTGTTCCTTACCACCATCTTATGATAATTTTGTTGATACCGTAATGTATGGAAAAACCACAATTTCCATGGAAGACGTTAAAGCGGATTTGAACTCTAAGGAGTTAAAGAAGACGAGTATTGATGGTAAAGATAATTCGGGAGATGGGTTGTTTGTTAGAGGAAGAGGAAACCAAAGGGGCGGATTTGATAGGAGTAGATCAAAGTCAAGGTCTAAATCAAAATCCGGTAAATTCTATTGTTTTCATTGTAAGGAAAAGGGGAATTTCAAGAAGGATTGTCCAAAATTGAAGAATGTTGAGAAGAATAGTAACCAAGGCACCGCAACAAATGTTGAAGTAGAAAGTGATGATGGAACGGTTCTCACGGTTCATACCGAAAGCTCGGAAAATGGGTGGATTCTTGATTCGGGGTATACTTTTCACATGTGTCCTCATAGAGAGTGGTTTACTACTTATCAAGCTAGAGAAGGTGGTAAAGTTCTTATAGGAAACAATGTCACTTGTAAAGTGGTGGGTGTAGGTACAATTCAAATTAAGATGTATGACGGTATGGTGAGGACTTTAACTAAAGTTAGGCATGTTCCGGACTTGAGAAGAAATCTGATTTCTTTGGGTTCGATTGATTCAAATGGCTGCAAGTATCAAGATGAAGGTGGAGTTATTCGTGTCTCAAGAGGAAGTCTTACAATTATGAAGGGCGAGAGAATTAATGGTCTTTATACGATGCAAGGTACTACTGTGACGGGTAATGCAGCTGTATGTTCTTCAAGTTCTGAAGATGATACTACCAAGTTGTGGCATATGCGGCTAGGGCATATAACCGAGAGGGGATTGGCTGTTTTGAGCAAGCAGGGATTTCTTTGTGGTCATAAAACAGATCTTTGGGGTCCTTCTCGGGTTGATTCACATGGTGGTGGTAGATATATGTTGACGAAGCCGGTTCCTAGTATCAAGTTCAAGCATTTCTTGGACTTGGTTGGTGTCAACAGGTGTTGAGAGCCCTCGAGGGGCTGATCGAAGACGATGATGATGAGTGGTTATGGTATTCAAGAGCATTTTGTAGGACCTCCACGGACCGCCGCACCCTCTCCGGGCACGGCCACATATCACCGATACTATCCCCACTTGACCACCTTGAGGTTAGGTGTGGGGTTTTATTCAAAAGGCCTCGGTACTATGTATGGAGAATGCCTTGCTTATATATCACCATATGGAACTTGTTCTCCTCCATGTGGGAATATCTTTAGCAACCCCATGTGTGACTCACATGTGTGTATTTGATCCACACAACTCCAACAATCTCCACCTTGGCGAGAATACACACCACCTCGCCACCTCCGTCCGTATGCTTCCAATCGGACGATGATTACTGCCACCAGATGCTCTTGGAACACTACTCATACTTTGATCTTCCCGGCTCCACCTGCAACCTTCTGACTACCGACATTCCTAAGCACTCTTCAGCCCAACTCCCAACAGCTGCACCTTGCTCTGATACCAATTGTTGGGGAAATTGGCACCCCGAGCGCAGCGGAATTACAGGATCACAAAGGGAAATTGGTGATTTGAACCAAACATGGGAAAAATAATAATAGATAGACATAAGATAAATAAGCATACAACCACAACACAAGATATACGTGGTTCACCTTTACAGGCTACATCCACGGCCAACACCACCAGAAAAAAACTTCCATTAAATCAAAGACCATTACATGCTCTTTCCGCAACCCAAGACAAGAACCAAAGAGTTAACAAGACATACCCGAGAACACCATCGAAGAAACCATAGAAACCAACTTTCTAACCATTCCTCAAACTAGCCTCATGTCTTCTCTTCTACACCGTCTTCGTTGCTGCTAGTAACAGAGGAGAAACATGGAAACCATCTAAAAACTTGGTTTAGGGCAAAGCCCTAAACCCGACACACTAGAACACCAAAATCCTCTCTCTACAAGTTTTTCTCTCACACCGATACTGACCTTCACGGTAGCACTCAACCCTCCCTACCAAAGAGACCAAAATCCTAAGCACAAGGATTTACTACTCTTCTAGGTTGGATTGTCTTCATAAACACTACCAAGGACCTCTATTTATACTAGTTAGCTAGAGATATAACTTAACCTCTAAGTGACCAACTCCAAATTGAGTTCCTACAAACTAGGACTCTATGACCAACCTTGTTTGAATACATGTATGAACAAGTGGAAAAGGGAAAGCTAGAGAACTCTTCGACCAACCAATATTTTTCACATGGTTATTAGAGTTCCATTCAAAATTGGACTCTCAACAACCCATATTCTAGAATAGATTTTCTCACATGGTTATTAGAGTTCCATTCAAAATTGGACTCTTCAACAACCACATATTCTAGAACTTAGGCAGCGTCCAACAATAAGTGATATAGTTTTGGCTCCTTAATTTCACTAAACTTGTTACAGAGATTTTTGTTTTCTTTTGACACTAAAACTAAGTTTATTGTTGTGGACCCTTTTCTTTTAGTAGTTTCAAATTTCATTATTTTTGCTGCTTACATTGTCATTATTTGTAATCCTACTGTGGATAGGTTCATATCTTTGAAATCAGATAAGGAAGTGGCCAAACTTTCTTGAGATGGAGTGATAAACAATGAAAATTTGGGGCTCGCCAAAAGATCTTTCACCCGTGCCAAGAAGAAATCCTAGTTTGCTGGTTTTGCTGGTTTTAGTGTGAGTTGGTAGGCTTTTGGTAGGCTTTGCTTTTTTTCTTTGTGCTCTCTTGGAGTTTTTAGGGGGTGCCTTAGAGGTGCTTTTCCTTTCCTTTATTTTTTTTTGGATGATGCCACTTTGTAGCACCGTAAGTGCTTCTTTTTCTTATGTTTTTATTTTTATCAATATCATGCAACATTTTAAGTCAAAAAAGAAAAACTGCATTTACATTTCTAAGAAATGCTAATCTAATTTGGAATCCCAATCTAATTAGCTTATTGTTGCATGATGATTTCTGCTTCCAACAAGTCTGCAGCTCAATACTCAGATCCACAACCCGTAATAGTCACTTTAGCAGTGGCATTCAAGGGACCTTTTGTGTTTTACTCTTTCTTCACGGGAAACACTACGAATTAGGCTTCTCATGAATTCTCGTTGTGTATGGATGTAGTGCCGCATGAAGAAGGTTCCATCACATAATGCCATAATCCATGCACGCATGGTAGAGTAGAGACTATAAATACTTGACATGACAATATAGCAACATTCTAATGTCCAATTAGACACAGGACTCGCAGGAGTAAGTGAAGGACTTATAACTTTAAAATAGATGCGTTAGAACGTCCACAATGGACGAGTAAATGATGGAGTAAAACTATATGTATGCGAAAATTCAATCGCAGTGGAGTGGAGTATAATTATATTTAGTTGGAGAGAGAGCGTGATCCGGAGTAAATTTGGTCGATAGTCTCGACTAAAACTGATTATAATGGGACGGCAGTTAAAAGTGCGTTTGAAAGGGGGCGGTAGTTTAAAATGCGTTTGAAGGGGGGCGTAGTTTATAATTACGCCTGGTGGTGAGGCGTAGAATGAAATTACGCTTGAATGGAATGCCCCATGGGGATCATCTTCTATGTCCGCCCCATGAGGATCATCTTCTCTCACCACTCATGGGGATCATCTTCTATGTCCGCCCCATGGGATCATCTTCTCTTACCACCCCATGGGGATTATCTTCTATGTCCGCCCCATGGGGATCATCTTCAGGCGAAGATTGAAAATACGCTTGACTATAATTTTACTCTTCATTCCTGCGTTGAAACACCCTCAAATCCAAATATTTTTAGTATTTGGGATGGTTTTTAGTTTTAGTATGGTCGTCGATTGTGGACGCTGTTAAAGACCCAGGAAAACATAAAAATTGAGCAGGAGGGTCAAAGATGCAAGACGAAGAAGAGATGTTTACATCACTCTTTTCTTACTATTTGGTGCCAAAGATAAATGGAAGAATAAGATGTTTCTTATTCTTTTCTTACTTTTTTTCTGATACTTCCTCAGGACGATATTCCGATGGCTTGAAAAGCTGCTCGGCAAACAGTGACCAAGACCAATGTACACTTGTATATGGTGAACTTAAACTATAAAGTTAGTTTCCATTCCATATTTTTGATATAAATGCAGTGTATAAACTAAACAAGTGTGTACAACAATCATAGGATAGGGAGGGGAATCCAGTGAAAAAGAAAAAGCATAAAAGGCACAAGGAATACAAGAAAAGAGTTTTGAAGCCAAAACCTGTGTTTATAGAAGAAGAGAAAAGGGTGCAAATATTTACATCTACAGCGCCAAGCCGCCAAGTGTGTGATCAAAATGCTAATCTTCAATACTCCTAATAATGGTTTTCACGGTTATCGGAGTTAACTACGGACGAAGCTTTCTTATCAACCATTTCTTTCTTAACTTGACATCCAAAGATAGAAATATTTTTGCTTTGATTTCACATAAGCATCCAATATAAGATCCTCATCCAACCCTGGCAAGGCTTGAAGTTGACTCATGACATGTTCAGTTGTGCTTGCATTCTCTTTTTGCTGATTTCTTAAGAGATAAACTATGCGCTCCGCTGCACTAAGAGCATTTTCAGAATTGTTACTCTCGATTTTTTGCAATTTTCTAGAATCCTGGCCAAATAATGGTGTCGTAGAAGGGTGCTTCTTTGTAGATGAACGAGCTTTTGGTTCTTTTACAGGTTTGCCTTGACAAAAAGGTGGAGCTGAAGATTGTAAAACTCCATCACTTTTCGTTCCAAGAATGTGATAATTCGAATCTATTTTGTGACACAAATCGTTGTTCCATCAAATACTATGCACAAGTCATTAAAATTGGTCAAGATATTATTTCTTATATGACTAAAATTGTGTTATAACAAATGGCACAATCAAGCAAGAATTGAAATTAAAAATGAAGTCAAAATAAAATCAAACACGCACAACACAAGGATTTATAGTGGTTCGATCAAGATAATCTAGCACCCCGTGTTTTTAGCATGGCGCATGCTAAAAGGTGCTCCATGGCCCGAGATGAAGCTTCATCCAAAGTTTCCGTTGCGTAGGAAAAGGAACACTGGCCCCTAGCCAATGCGTTGACAATGTTCGTCCAACATGGCCGTACATCGGGTTGGCGGCTGACGGCCAACATAGCCGGACATCGGGTTCGCAGAGGACAGCCAACATGGCCGGACATCAGGTTGGAAGCGGACGGCCAACATGGTCGGGCATCGGGTTGGCCAGGGTGGTAAGGTGCGGCCATCATGTCCTTGGGAGTTGATGAATGATTTTTGGTCCCCCAATTTAAGTTGTAAAAATGACATTTTTACATATATAGAGAGGGGTAGTTGGTTGATGGTGCATATGCGGACTATGCACCAAGTAAGCTTCATAGCTTAGCCGGAAGAGTATAAATGATGCCTAAGGATCATTTATAGTTGTGTATCCTCGCGAAGAGGGAATTTGATGCTTAGGCATCGTTATGCCATATTGCGGACCAAACATGCATCACTTGGATGCATTTCGACGCAACGGACTATACGTACTAGGCCATTTCCATTACTGCTTGGCCATGGCCTCGCAAACAAGTTGGTTTAAGTTTTATGTCCCTTCGAGGATGAACTACAGTCTTTGCTTGATCCCTCTAGAGTAGGAAATTGTACGTAGGAAGCCACAATGAGTTACAGCATTGCCGTTCCAGCACTTTGTCGCTCATATCATCTGATTTAGAGGTGATTGCGGCATTTTGGCCTTTCATATCATTTGGCTCGGTAGCTCGATGCAAGAGATGATTGTGGCCAAACTTGATGAGGCAAGTTGGTATCCATTCACTGGATGCTCATACTACCTATCAAGGCGTTCAACATAGGATAAAAACCCGAGTGTCGTAATTTAGCTCAAGAGGAGTTCATTTTGATGGAAACGGCCCAAAGATCAAGAAATGTCGATCTATAGATCCACATGGTCACCAGAATCTAGCCAAATTCCATCGTTTATGGCCTCAAAAGGCCGTTTTAAGAAATTTTTTGGTTTACTTAATAAACCCTTAGCAGAACAAGGGTAAGTTGAAACGGTACGGAAGCTAAGTTAGTTGTATCATGCTCCAAGAGCATGCTTGCAAGGGCAATGAACGTGAATCTGCCTAGAATTAAGGCACGGATCGTAGCTTCATCATGTCGCATCGGGGAAGTTACGGCATGTGGGGCAACGTGCCAAAGGAGTAATTTTCCGGTCCGTCGCAATCTACATCCACTTGCGAAGATAACGAAATAATTCCAATATGATTAAACAAGGTTACAAGGTAATTTTCTTAATCCCCTCTCAAGAACCTTAACCCCCTTTTGGTAATTTTCTCTCTCTATTACATGAGTTTCTCTTACCAACAAAAGGAAATAGAATTTTCTTTTATTCTCCTGATATTCTCTTGATTCCCTAGTTTTGGTACAAAAAAAGTTTATCACCTGGGATCTAAAGGGGTCAGGCCCACACAAGACTAACACTTGTATTCAAGGCACACTAAATACAACAAATATCCACCTTGACTTGAATACCATCACCATTCATCATCATCGTCTTCGCTTAGCCCTTCAAGGGCCCTTAACACTTGTTGACACCAACCAAGTCCAAGCAATGCTTAAACTTGACACTTGGAACCGGCTTCGTCAACATGTATGCAGGATTATCCGTTGTAGGAACTTTTAGCATCGTTATCCTACCTTCCTTAACTGCATCCTTGATAAAATGATACTTAATATCGATGTGCTTCGTTCTCTCATGATACATCTGATTCTTGGTCAAGTGAATGGCACTTTGATTGTCACAAAACAAAACTGCAATCTCTTGCTTGAATCCCAGATCACTAACCAACCCCATAAACCATATACCTTCCTTCATTGCTTCTTCGGTGCCACATACTCTTCCTCAGTTATAGACAATGCAACTGTTATTTTCAAAACCGACCTTCAACTGATAGTACTACCACACAATGTAAAAGTATAACTTGTCAATGACCTTCTTCTATCAAGATCACCTGTTGTTTGTGGGTGAAAATTGTTTCTGCTGATTTGGTAATTTTGGGTGTGTGGATGAGAAACCAATCTAAAACCTAAACAATGCATTGCACGGGAGTACTTTTGATTCGAGAGATAAATTTACACAATCCTAGTCTAAACCAAGAAATGGCCATTCCAGGATTGCTTCAGTCACAAAGTGAAGGAGGAGGGTTGGTCTTAGGGAGGGAAGCGAAGAAAGTGTTGATACCAGAATGGTTAATTCTGAAGATGTGGCTTGTTTTATGACTTGTATCAGAAAGTGAAACTGGCTTGCAGAGTGAGAAGCTGTCAGTTCTTGGTGATTTCTGGATACTATTCTTCCATTGTGTTCCCTCTTTTTACGATTTTTTGTTCAGCCTCCATCCCCAGATTGATATCTTTCGTGGGCTCTTCAATAGTGAAACTTGGTATGGGTTCTCCTTGAGATTTTGTCCATTTTAGTTGGTACATGGGTTCTCCTTCCTATTATGGGATTTCAGTTGGGATTCCTTTTCCTCCATCCTCCCTCACCATGTAAATTAGGAAATCTCGTTCTTTCTTTTCCTCTTTCGCCTTCTTTTTTTTATTTTTTTTTGCCTATCGTTTTGCTGCACGTTAAGGTCCTGACAGATTTTTGTCTGCGCAGTATCTCCCCTGATTTATCATATCCCCTCGGGTACAGGAAAGCGAACACATTGATAAAAGGATAATGCCACCCATCTGATTCCATCTATCCAGGGCCTCCCGATAATCGCGTTGTATGGAGTATTTACATCCATGACACTGAATATTACCATTGTTTCTAGTGATTTTACAAGTATAGTCACCGTGATTTCGCCTTTGGGTTTTCTTTGTGCGACTCTCCATTTCTTGGGGAGTGTTCGGCACTGAATGCGATCGGTTATTTTTGCCAATCATCAAGGGGTAAGTTCTTTTGTTCAGGGCATGTTTCTTTGTTGTTGAATTCACTCTTGTAAGCTCTTTCTCAGTATCTTGCTATGTGTTTCTTTAACACCCCTTGTGGTTGATATGATAGAGTTTCATTGGTGGCGCCATGTGTTTTTTTTATGTACACTTGGCTTTCGCTTTCGCGCTGGACTGCTTTTCTCCATCGTTTGTCGATGATTATATCGCAGTGTTCCCCTTTTATTCAAGTATCTTATATCCTTTCTCTTCTCATAACTTTGTGCCTCATCCCAAAATTGCTTATCTATTCGCGCTACCTTTTTTTCTCTTTCAGACCTCTTTCTCTGCAAGGTCTTTTATAACTTTCCTCGTATTCTATCCCCAACTCGTACTCCCGCATTTTCTTTTTCATATTGTGGTTTTCTATCCATAGCTTCCCATGATTGATTGCGAGATCTACTCGTTCTGCAATCATCCTCTTTTCTTTTTTCCTTCCACTACATCACCTTTTTCTCGTATTCTGGTTTTGTGTAGTTGTTCCTTTATTTTGGTTCTTATAGTCGGCTTGCTTTCCTTTCCTCTTATCTTCTGTGCTCATAGTTCGTACCTACTCTTCCTTATTGTTCGCCCCACTTTGCTTTGTCCGGCATCGCATATTCTCTGCATCAGACACCTTTTTTTCCGTTTCTTTTCCTCTTCTCCAGTCAACGCCTTTTCTTTGTATTGTTGTTGGATATTCGCTTTGAGAAATATTTCCTGCCATTTCGTCGGTAGGAGACCCGATCGCTTTAGTAACAGAGAAGGTATTTTAAGAGAGTTCTTATCGGAGTACTATTGAAATTTGGGAGATGAAGAGTTCAGGAAGAGGATGCTCCAAATAAGGTTAATAGATGGTGATATGTTTATCGAAACTTTATGGTGGATAGAAATATGAAAGAAATGAGAATAACAAATAAACTTCGAAAAATGATGATTCCTAGTTATCAACTAGCAGGTGACGATAAATCCTCCCTGTTTCTAACGCCAAAATGTAGTTGCAAAAAATCTCACAACTACACCCTTTGTAATGATAATAACACAAGCTTAAGGCCTATTGATCAACTCAAACATTAATGATATTATTCACCACTTTGACGCTAGTATGATCTTCTCAAACACTTTATATTAAAGATATAATGTTCTTACAATAGACTCAAGCTGAGATTGTACACGATAATGGAGAAATACAAGGATGAAGGTTAAGTTCTAAAGACTTATTTCTTTTCTCTCTGATAACTTACTTAGCTTATCTATCTCAATTGATCTCTCCCTATCTCTATCATTTTTCAATCCTTATATAGGAAAATAAATCAATAGAAGACAATCATGGTTCATGTGCAAGATTATAGTTGACGGATTATGTTTCAGTTTATCTTATACGCCAGGATTTTAGAAGTTGTCTATGTCTGTCACGTTGCTTCTTAGTCGTTCGCACTTCTTCTGATGGAGTTAGTAGACGTGTTATATTTGTCGTGTAGCTATTCTTCGCGCTTTTCCTCTATTATCGCGTAATTTTTCTTCGCCTTACTTCCTTGTAATTGTTGTATCTTGTGCTTAAGATTGTTTTGATTAGAGCGAAGTTGCATCTTTATCTTGTGCGATATTTCTCCCCTATAATTTTGTTTATTTGTAACCTACTGGATACAATATGGCTGTTAAAACTTTACAAAAAGAGGGCATGTCATTGGAACGCTCCTATAACTTAAAAAACTACTAAAATTATAGATGTAACACTGAAGCTGTAAAAGATACAAATACTGGAAAATACAACACTTAAAAAAAAGGTAGGTTAGTCTACCGGCCCTTAAGACTACACTTAGGTTAGGTTACTAGATTTTATGTGATACTTTTCATGGAAATTGCTGCTCAGACGTCGGATAATCGGATTATGATGTTGCTGCCGAGTCATAACTTGATAAGCTATAAGGTTGAAGTTTAAGGCATTATATATGGAACTCCCCCTATGGTAAAACTTTGACAAATTAATAACGTCAAGATCAAAAAAAAAAAAATAATAGGAAAGTTATTAATTTATCGAGTTAAAATAAATAAATAATAATAACATGCATTTATGAGTTAGCAACAGAATTCCATGGTCTGCAGTAGATAATAAAAAAGTTGAAGTAAAAGGAAAAGGTTCTTTTCTCCACCACTTATGAGCATGACTTTGATGTTAAGTTTCTTATCGTTTTGGATCATTTTTTCCTTATAGGTTTGGAACGATTTCCTCTCCATTTGGTAGAATATACATTAGATCATTTAGGGCACCATCCCCTCTCTCTAGGGAGCGAGTGTTATTATCAAAGAAGGGAGGGTACTTAGCCCATACATATGCATAGATACAACGGAACATTCTGTACATGAGAAACACTCATTTATAGCTGAGGAAAAAAAAGATATGAAGCCTTTTTAAACACTATTATGGTTCTCACCAGGTAATTGTGAGAATAAATAATGTGGGTAAATTTATTTTTACACATTTCTCTTTGGGAAAAGATTAACAGTAACGTCTTGAATAAGGACAAGCTGTCCCCGACCACCATAATCCACTGCCAATGTGTCTTCCCCAATTTGCTCAACAAAATCTTTACGTTGTTCCTCATTACTAACAATAATAACCTGTATATTATCAGATATGTTATAACTAATCAACAAAACAAATTATGTGATTGTTTTACTAATGCTCATAATCCCCCCTGTAAACCCCGATTTTCATCCCATAAACCTTACTCGCCATTCAAATTTGAAAGTTTCAAAAGATATATACATACCTTTTCAAGAATAGCTTTCTCCAAGAAGTAAGAAACCATCTTCCAAAAACGAATAAAGAACCGTGGAATATTTAACATGTATAACTTCGCTAGTCTTTCTGGATAACATTTCTGCATTGTACAAAGGCTTCCATCATTAAAACCTTGAGATCCTTCTGTGCCAAGCCAAATTCCTTGTATGTTTGGAACGGTTTGATTGATACTTAGTTACATATGCTCGAAATAGAGGAGTAATTTGCAAGTAGCTTAAATTTAACAACTGACAACGTACTTGGAGAAACTGAAATCCAATAATCATGCCACGAGCATCAACGTTCTTATAACTCATTTTCTCCAAGTCGAAAACTGCAATCAGCTTCTCATTTCCTATTTCCTTTCCGTCCTTAGAGGACATATAGTAATTAGAGCACATTAGTCACAACTTACAAACTTCCGTTAACAATCACAAATAAAAAAAGGTTTAATCATCCTTGTAAGAGCAATTTATAAGGTTTGATTTTGTGTACCTTGCAATAGCTTTATCTGAGATATGCACTATAAACTCTGCAAGTTTAAAATTCATGTGAATAAAATATATAAGAAAGATTTCAATATTTTGAGTTTGACAACTAAGGAACTGCTCCAAAAAAAAAAAATGAGATCCCATTTCTAACAATGGCTTGCTTGATTCTAACTAAAACAAATGTACAACAATGATTTGAAAGAGTGAGAAAAATAAATAAGTACTCTTAAATTGAAGTTGATCCTTGCAAGGGAAATGTTTGTTAGCCTTGACCACCATGACCGGATGTTGACCTATTCTAGACAGACCTTGCAAATAAATCTTTTTATCACCCAATTCATCTGGTACTTCACTGTCTGGTATGAAACCTAATGGTACTAATTGATCTCTCCAAATTTTCCATTTAACAAACAGAAAATGGGCTATATAGCCAAAAGAGAACTATTCCTGAGCCATATGGATAGTAAGGATTCAGTCTGGGTCAAATGTCCAAAGGAATCTTTAAATGAGGAGTTTACGTTACTATCCTTTTGGAACCGTCAAAGGATATCTTATTATCGTCTTCTCCGTCTCATGGAACATATTACGAGTGCAACCAGGAAGAGATAGATTTAGTCCTCCCCGATTACATTCTTCTTATTCCCAGATCTCTAAATTCACAACGTACTTCAGGTCACAACGATCTATTTAAGATTTAGTCCTCCGCCATTTCAAAAACATCAGTCACACCGATCTATTTTCTCCCCCTTCTGTTTTCTCCACCATAATCATCTTGTTCCAACGCCGAAATTGGTTTATCCTCCGTCTTCATCATCGTTATCCACCATTTTCATCATTTATTTCCACCGTCTACATCAACATTATCATCATCTTTTTCCACCGTCAACTTAAAATTGAAGACTTTATTCTTGAAATTGGTTTCTCTGGCTCTGCAAACACCATCTCAAGCAGCCTAATTAGGGTTTGAATCAGATCAATTTCAGAGAATGTCACCTAGAACTCGTAAGTTCCCAAACCCTAACTTCATTTTGAAACTGGTTTGCATCTTGTTGTTGTATCTCTATTGAATGAAAATGATTTTCAAAATTGCATGTTTAAAATTTTGAATTGGTGGAAGTACTTGGGTGTAATTTTATACAACATGCTTTACAGAGTTAATCAAATTAAAACTATGAGTACATGAAACCCACTTTTAATTTGATTAAATTTGTCTAATTTTGTTTTAATTGAAGTTAGGATTTGGAACTCTACTTTATTATTTTTCTTACATAAATACTTTGTTGAGTTTTTTAACATCTTGGTTTATAATATGGTGCAATGGTGTACATATGTGCATCATTGTTTAGAGTTTGTTAAATCTGCACTTGGAATAATGTATTGATATAGTCTGTTTTGAAATTGATTTCATCAATTATTTATAGTGAGATGAAACCAGTATCATACTGTTTTCCATCCATGTTATACTAGGATGAAAACCAATATCATCCTGTTTTGCATTGAGCTCGGATTATTTCCATCCATGTTATACTAGGATGAAAACCAGTATCATCCTGTTTTGGATTATACTGGGATTATTTCCATCCATGTTATACTAGGATGAAAACTAGTATCATCTTGTTTTGGATTGAGCTGGGATTATTTCCATCCATGTTATACTAGGATGAAAACCAGTATCATCCTTCTTTGGATTGAGCTGGGATTATTTCCACCCATGTTATATTAGGATGAAAACCAGTATCATACTGCTTTGGATTGAGCTGGGATTATTTCCACCCATGTTATACTAGGATGAAAACCAGTATCATCCTGTTTTGTATTGAGCTGGGATTATTTTCATCCTTGTTATACCAGGATGAAAACCAGTATCATCCTATTTTGGATTGAGATGGTTTCATCATGTAAGTAGTCTTAGCCATATAAATTGTGTTTCTTTCGATGTTTCATTTCCAAATTCAAATAAATTAAAACTTAATTTGTTGGTCACCAGGTTGGTTGGATCCATGGTTGGGAATCAACAAGCAACCAGGAAAGACCTTGAAGAAGATCCTTGATGTGTACGTCTCGAATCATCTGCAGGGTATTGGCAAGAAAGGCATATTGCTCCACCACCACTTTCCAGTGCTGATCATCAAGTTTATTTGATACCGACACCCACTGGTTACTATCAAACTCAAGTGCCGCCACCGCCGAAAAGCGTATTGGAAGTGCCTGGTTAAGGGTATTACGCTCCTCTGCCACCTGTTTATAGGGAACATCCGGTTTACAATGTTGCACCCCAGCAACCACAGCAGCAACAACAACAAGTTCAGCATAGAATTGTGATGTTGGAAGATGGGAATTATGCACAAGTGAGGTATGATAGTGCTGGGAGACAAGTTTTGTATGCTGCACCGCCACCGCCATCGCCTGGTGGTGTAATGTTGCCACCATCCTATCAGACTGTAACCAATAAAGGACTTGTGGGAGGAGGAGCAATGGATTTGAGACAAAAGAAACAACAACAACCCAAGATAGCTGTAATCCCAGAGGTTGAAATTCCAAATCTTAAACCTGCTCAAGCTGTTGTTTGATAAACAGGGTGTTTCCCAACTTTGGCTACAATACCAGCCTTATTGGGTTATATCAATCTCTTTCAAATGTAGCAAATGAGGTAATGAGATAACCATAATGTAGATTGTCTTTCTGGCGAACAGTCTATGTGTCAAATCATATAATATGTATGGTAATTTACTAATTTCTAATGCACCAACTTTATCTTCAGGGATTGCTGACTGTTCTCTTTTTTTGGATTCCATCTTTGGGGGGACCTACCAATATTTCTGCTAGACAAAGTGGATCTGGCATTTCGTGGCTTTTTCCATTTGTGGTAACCAACTTCAGATTTAAGTCATGCATGCTCTTCTTAATTGTTATCTGATAATTTGGAAAGCCTTTCCCTAGACATGTTTCAATGATGTGTCGTACTCCATTCACGTCCCATTATTTTTTATCCAAAATACACTTGAAATAAAATTTACACTTTACGTAAAACTACCACAGACTGATGAGGTAGCACTGCTCAAATTTATTTCACTTCATGCATTCTGTATAGATAACAGTACAGAATGTGTTGTGCAGGATGGACATCCACCATTGGGCTGGTCCGATACTGCAGCTTACCTAGTTTTACCTGTCCTCCTAGTCGCTTCTCAGTTTGCTTCAATGGAGATCATAAAGCCTCCACAGGTGGATTATTAACTTCGCTTATTTAGCTCTGTCATCTCTACACTGCTAACTAATTTACCAGGCTTCAATGTCTTCCTCTTTTAGTTGGACAATCCCAATATGAAGAACACACGACTTATTTTCAAGTTTCTTCCCCTTATGATTGGTTACTTCTCTTTATCCGTCCCATCAGGGTTGTCAATTTACTGGTAGGTCTCAAATACTATGGCGTTATAATACATAAAATACTGGAATGATATGGGTATATATTATTAAGCAGTTCACTATTTCAGCAGCAACAACAATCAAGCAATCAAGCAGTTCCCCTTATGATTGGTCACTATTTCAGTTTACTTTTAGCTCCACCATTTCAGTGTCTGCAATCAAGCATCAACATCTCATTACGGCAGCAACAACGTCACATCACCAAATGAAGCTGCACATTACAGAATCTCTGCAAGCCAACTCCAGATCTTGCACTTCCATCTCTAACCCGAGGTACCAATTATGCTTTTATGAGACTACTCTGTTTTACGATAACCATTGCTTCATGAGTTTTATGTTCTATGAGATTACTAGTTTTATGAGATTGCCCTGTTTTATGTTACTTTGTTTTTGCTGAGATTACTCTGTTTTATGTAACTTCATATATTATTTTTTGCAGAGATCGAGTTCAATTAGAAGTTGGTGTTGTTGTTATTCATGAAGCAATGGTTATCGTGGAAGTAGGTGGAGAAGATGGAGTTAAATCTCTAGCAGGATCTGTTGTGTAGATTTCTTTTTTTCAATTACCCAGAAATAGAGTACTCTGTTTTTATATATTATATCCATAAACAGTACTCTGTTTTTACCCAGAAAATCAAACAGTAAAGATTTGTAGAAGATAGGGACATATTTGTCTCTTCAGGTTAATAAATAAATAAATTTCTGGGTGAAATATCCAAATTGGCTATATGAACAATATTTTTCTATTTTTTGGCTATATAAACAGTATCTAAAGCTAAGAATCCATTTCACCCAGGAATTCTTGTTTTTGGTCTTTTTGACCAATTTTGTGTTTACCAAACATCTTTGCTGCATTTTCGATATCTATTGATTTTGATATCAAGAACCTTAATAGTGTAGCATCATCGTAGTTCTGTCATACCCAAAAAAAAACAAAATGAGTCATGCATGTAATTAAGCTGCAAACCAAGATGTTAGCTGCACCCATATACCTGAGTTGATAATCCTAGTTTTTGAACTGATTCCCTCATCTGGGTTATTGCCATTTCATGATTCTTTTCCATTGCGGAGGATTGAAGGAAAGAGTTGGAAGAAGAAGATTGTTGACTCTGTTGTTGATATAAAGACACTTATTATATAGAGAATATCTTCGATGGTTCTTAACGTGCCAAAAGTCATTTGAACTTCTAAGTGATTAAGTCAACAATAAAGAATCATTTACTGCTCGATAAAAAATCGATCAAAAAAAAAAGAATCATTTACTGCTGATTCCTTGTTACTTGATAACAAAAAAAATATATTGAAACATCAAACAGATCAGAAAAGACTAGTGTGCAACACCATTCCAATTGACAAGTCTTTTAACTTATATTATTCTCCCAATACATTAAGGGTGGGGGAGATTTGGGGAATTTTTGCACATGCCATGAGGCTCAAAAGTCAGAATAGACTCACTGGCGTAAAGAAACATGGAGTTACTAGCTAGCTAGGCAGATCTTATACAGATTTTTCTTAACTTGGTTTATTGAGTATTATTTAATTAGCTGGAGATAATGTTGTCAAACCGAATATTGGCCATATCGAAACCGTTGACACCCATAATTATAATTCAAATTTCAAATGCAAGCTAGACATTAGTACATTTGCATATTATCAAAGATTCTTATCCCTGAAGTTGGCTTGTCGTATCAATATATGATTTTAAAAACTTGAAGACATCAACTGTACACGATCCATATTCAACACTAAATATGTTGTCTCATCATTAAAAGAAAAAGGAAAAAAGAAAACACTAAATATGCTGATTTGCGTATTTTCAAAGATTCTGGCACGTCGGAGATTCACATAAATATCAAAATTATCTCATGCTTCGTGTGCAGCACGGATTCCATACTAGTATTTCCAAAGTACATAACAAAATAAAAATGAAAATAAAAAATCGGCTTTCTTGAATGATTTCGTGTCGGGGTTGTCAATAGATAACCGAATATAAGCCGTATCCAAGTTGTTGACACCCTTCAATTATAATTGCAAGCTAGACATTAGTAGATTTGCGTATTTTCTCAGATTCTAATCCCTAAAGCTGGCTTATCGTTTCAATATATGATTTTAGAACGTGAAGAGACAACCTAGACAAAATTCATATTCGTTGACAGCTTCAGAAGGAATCGATTTACATTAGAAAAAAGTTGCTCATATCATATACATATTTGTGCCCCAAAATTAGAGGTGTAAAGTGTGTTATGATGTGCTAGGAAGGAAAGGGAGCTTGAAAAATTAAGTTTGAAGAGTGAGATGAGCAATGATTTGCTAGGTAGAGGACAAAGGAAATCAGCAAAGAAGAAATACTAAAGGTGACTATTGTTGGATTGATACGTAACTGTTTGGACCGTTAGAAAACGTTTCCAGAAAATTCTAAATTCAACAAACACCATTAATGTCTTTTGATGAAGGGACCTGACGTTTCGTGAAGAAAAACTTGTCTGTTGCCAACAGACGTGAAAACCTCTATAAGTAGCATCTCCCAAAGTCGTTTTCAAATCAATCGAAAATCTCTTCTGTTTTTCTTTCTTAATCAAAGCATCATCAGAATCTGTTTTACATGTGTTCTTGATTGGGTCAAGGGGTGCAAACCTTGAATCCAATTTCCGGTTGTAGGGCTTTCATTGTATCCTGAAGGCAGTATTTCACATACCTGTTGCAATCGCTAATTCGTTGGGAGGGTAGAAATATTTTTCAAAAAGAAATCATCCAGAGCCTTGAAAGTTTTAGAGTACAACCAAAATCTGTTTCTGTTTTCATCTCCATTGCAGCCCAGTAATTTCCAACTATTGTCTCGCCGCAGTTTGAATTGTCAGATTGTTTGTTTTATGTCTTGCTTTTTGTTCTTTTTTGCTCTTTTCTTGTATGAGCTTGGCTCCTGCTAGGTTATTGGCTGCTCTGTTATGAGCTTTTTTATGTCTCTTCTTATTTTTTTCAATATATTAACCTTTCTACTCAGGAAAAGAAAAAGTGCTAGCAGAGCACATGAAGAAGCGTGCCTATCTTGTTGTATGCCATGTTCTGCGGTGCCAGGAATTTAAGACGCGATGTGTCGTGAAGTGCTTTTTAGCCAAAACCAAAGCATAGCATGGTTAACATCCACAACACGCGAGTAAACGTGTTGTTCTGTGCCGACACACATATTTTATATATTTTCAAATAAAATAGTTCTCATATATTTGCACAACGAGTTATTTAATAAAAAAACCCACATTTGAGGGATACCTCCACAGATTGGGGGATACTCACAGTTAAATAGAGATGGATTTTTATCATACTGGAAGGATTAATTATGTTATATACCCTTTATCTTAATAAAATCAAGAAAACCTCAAATCTAAAGAATCTAAAAATTAAAGGGGATATTCGTGATTTAGTGGAGATGGATCATCTTCTTCCCCAAAAATTAAACGAAAAACAAGCTAAGTCCAGTGAAAGATAAGAATCTGCATTGTACGCATGATGAATTCATTGCCGACACTGACAATCGACATTGTATGCATTAGAATGCAATGTCGATAGTGACAATCGAATTGTATGCATTAATGAATGCAATGCCGACAGTGGTATAATGGTCGTGTTAAACTTATTTACCCCTCCATGCCGACACACACTCAAACTTTGTTCCTAATATCAAGTGAAAATCGGTATATTTCGTGAATATTTACTCCATGTCGATTGCGTAACTAATATTCGGCATTATCTTCATCATTTCAACCATGTCGATTGTCTCCTGATAAATTGGGGAATACCTGGTGTCGGCATAGACAAACGATGAATACAATATTGACTAAATAGAGTAGGCATCATCTTCGTCATTTATCTATGCGACTGTAAGTCTGTTTCTTCGTTTTTCTTACAAATCGAACCAAATAAAGTGACGTTTAACCTAATTTGGAGTACTTGTGTGGCTCTTCATTTCACATGGCTAAAATATATTATTTTCTCATAAATCTTCCAAAATCCTTTTTATTTTATTTCTAACAATTAAAAATTAAAATTACTCGAATTACTCAACATCTTAATTTTAATCTTAACTTATTTTCCAATTAACTAGTTAATGTAACTTACAAGTAATCTAATTAACACTAATTAATTAACGGTAATTTAGTTATTATCAAAATTATTTGGACAAAAGGTACTTCATTAAAAAAAAAATATGTATCCCCCAATTTGTGTGGAGGTATTCCTCAAATGTGAGTTCTTAATGGACTTTCTAGATAATTATAACAAATTTAGCAAAATTAATCAAAATTTTGCATATGATATATCTATTGCATAATATATTTGGATTTAATTCTTAAAAATCGGCGTATAATTTACATGATATATATTACACTAGGGAATGACTCGTGCCGTTCACACCGTCTTAAGATGGGGAGACAGTTCGTAAGAGTTTTTATTTTTTACTTTATCTTTTGTTTATGTCCAAATAGGTGAAAAAACTCAGCTTTTTGCTTATATTGTCTATGTCATTGTTGATCAATGGTTAGGATTGATTTTAATTGGTGACATACAATAAAATGTTAATTGATACACGCTTGGAGGATTCAAAGGAAAACATTTTTTTTACCCATGACATACAACAAAATTTTCAAGAGTTCGGAATATTTTTCCGGGAAAGTGTCCGGTATCCATTTTTGAAACTAATGCAAAACTCTATGCACCTTCTCTTTCTTCTTGTTCCATTTGTGTTTCTCTCTGGAAAAAATACCTTTGCTCAATCCTCAATGCACGGGAATAGTATGGGGTTGATGCGGGGGATGGTGAAACAGGTTGTGACTTCCTGCTTCATGTTGAATGAATTAAGCGTAATCTGGAAATCCGCAGCTTGATACAGAACTTGTGAGAATCCATAAATCATCGCTGCTTTTGCATTTTCCTATGTTGATGTAAAGATTGTAAGGTTGGTCTGATATATGAACTCAAATTCTGCAAATAAAACTACCACATAATACATGCAAAATGGTGAATATGAATCTAGCTAGATAACCATTGCCTGCCGTTTGAGGGGCCAAATTCTAAACCTCACTACCCATAACCACAAAGACTGTGGTGCTAGTTTGGTCCTCCATTTCAAAGAACCATCGCCCGTTTCATTAGTTAAGGGATGCATTTTTTTAATTGATCTTGGATAATTGAAACCACAATTTTGGGTGATTGCCTAGCGATGAATTTTGCCTAATGTTCTTGATCAACTTTGCCTTCATATTTAATGCACCAAAGGTCACCATCCTCACCAAGAATTTTCTTGCTACACCTAGGGAAGGAAAGATAGTGTCATCCACTTTCAATTAGCACGTTGGTGGTGACGGCGTTACGCATTAGCGGGCCTGCATAAAAAGATTGAACTTAAATTGACAACGAAGGTTGGATATTTGAATTGATCCACTGAAGAGATAGGTGTCTGAAATACATAATCAATATTCTAACTACATGTATTGATGTCTGTTAACTTGGAATGTTTTATATGGTCAGTTACATCTTTGTGGATGCTAACATTCAAACGCACTATATTCGAACAATAAAAAGAATTCATCCTTATCAACCCATTTAGTGAAACCATCTGACGTTGTACTAAAAGATCTAAACCCATTTACCATCTATGTTTCCGAACTTCACTGTCCAAAGCAACAAAAGTTGTTGACGTGGTGGGATATCCAACTCCTAAACCAAGTATGAACCTATATCGCAGATGTTTGTTCTAGTAAAATTTAAAATAAATATGTACATGGATAGTGGCTGGTAAACAAAGAACATGAAATGGATATATGAAGGAGATGAAAAAGCGAAACGCCATGCTACTTCATATGAGAAATGTTCTAAACTGTATGTTTTATATTTTCGTTCCTTAGTTAATTTTCTTTGCTTTGCCAAATCCAACCCAAACCCTCTGTTTTTGTGTTATCAAGTTTTTGGAAATATAATCATATTTTTGGAAATATAGCCTGACCCACCTTCCATCTAAGATTCCCAAGTTTGCTCCCTGCTAACCTCATTAATGTAGTCTAAAATAAACATAGAAAAGGGAAATAGAACAATTTTGGATAATCCACAGTGGCATGCTTAAAACCTGTAAACATTTTGAACCTTTTAAAGTAGAAAATTAAGGCAAAACAAACATGGAAAAAAACGTTTGGACCATATATTCCTCGTTCTCTTACCAACTGCATATGAAATGCTTGTCTAGTGGATCGACATCCTTATGCAACTAAGCTAATTTTCACATGAAATAAAGTAGATACCTTGTTCCAGAAGTAAAAAAAGAGCAAAAATGAAATATTAGAGTGATGGCATGACCTTTATTTCGTTAGTAGGTATGAATTGTTTGTAACTATTTTTACATATCTTCACACATACAAAACATAAGAATCAAAATTTTAAGAGTTAGCGCCGCAACAGGAATTAAGATCTTCATACCTAATACGTTCCAGGAAATTAGTAAATGAAAATTTAGGCTTACCTGCTATCAGACCAAAAGTGAGATTCTTCTTGTTCCGGTGTTGGTTCATGAATTTTACGGGCAACGTCACATTCTCCAATATTATGGCAGTAACAGGTTTAGAAGTTATCCAATTAAGCAACAGACCCAAGTATGACGCAGATGTTTGCCTATAACTTCCCCTCCAACATTTCTGAAGTGCTTATATTCAAGAATTCCTCTTTCGCATCCATAAGTCTCTCATAATTTGAAAACAAAACAGACATGTTACCAACAAACATGGGATCTTTATATATATCCAACAATTTTTATAGAACAAAAACTCAGATGGATTTTGACTCAAAGAAAGATTTGAAGGAAAACAATTTTTCACAATATACGAATTTTCTCACCTGTGCTAGAAATATGCACAACAAAGTTCAAATTCGGATAACCCTCACAAATGTCTTTGGAGATGAAGATTGTCTGGGTTGGTTATACTTTGTAGTTCTCCTAAAAAACATCTTGATAAAAGATAGGCATTCATTTAATAAATTAGGCTAATCGAAGAAAAAAGACAGGAAACCCTAGATAGTAAAAATAATAAAGGTCTTACCTTGTATAAGTAAATGAGTTATTTGACTTGTATAATCTCCTGAATCAATCCTTTTCTTGTAATCAAGTTTTGCGATCGATATACTTTAAACTTGTCTGACCTTCCACTTCATTCATCTAACTCCTGCAGTAGTAAACAAAAGGATTATTTTGTTGTAGTCTTTTGTAATTGTATTGCTATTAAATTTTAATTCAAATTGCAAAAACATGATTTATGTACATTGTTTTTCACCAAAAATTGCTAGTAATAAACCATACCTTTAATGATTCTTACTGCTTCGATTGTCGGTGTCCGAAAAATTATGCAAAATGTATCAATTAACCTTAAAAATAAAGAAATAAAAACAACAGCATAAAGCAATCATGAACACAATTCCAAAAGCATGGAAGGGAAGAGTACCTGTAGCTCAAAAATTTGCATAACAATTCCAAAAGCTGAGAAATTTAAAGGGAAGAGTACCTGGAGCTCGAAAATTTGCACAGAGAGGAACGATCGCTTGAGAATTGGCTTCTTATATAAATTTCTTTGCAAGGACATTTATCTTTGTTCATGTTCATTTTATTTTTAAGGTATTAATATCAAGGGAAGCTTAAGATTCAGATTCATACTATGAATATGATTATTCATAGTCAAGGGATCGTAAACTCTTCAACTTGTCCTAGGTAAATGAGGATGGCACCTACTTTCGTTTGATATTTGATTTGAGATGCCATTTCTCCTGTTCTTTTGGCTGCAACTGAAATTTGGAAAAGAAATTTCATCAGTAACTTAACCCAAACCTAGGATTGAGCGAGTACATTAGGAATGGGAAACCAAAAAGCACAACACAAAATTCTCATAAAATTTGAAAACGTAAGTTTAAGCAATTTTTCATGAATAAGACGAAAAATAACCATCGGATCGAAATTGGATATAAAATGAAATTGGAAGCTATGGGAAAAATACTTACATGTTCGATTGGAACTAATGTTGATATCGATTGGGTTAGCCATTTTATAGAGAGAATCAAATTAGTATGAGCGTTTTTTCTCTGCAGTAGGCAAAATTCAATATGGATCGGGAATACCCTCTGTTATTGAGGAAAGATTAGAATGGCATCATAGGGTTTATGATACAATAAGGAAGTTAGAGGAAAAGATTACTCGGAAATATGATGAGATTGCTATGAATCATAACATGAAGAGAGAATGGAAATGCAAAATCATCCACACACACCTCTGCCGTTACATACGATGAAAACCAAATTTATTAATCGCTTTTAAGAAATAGAATTAAAAAACACAACATGGGACGCGAGGAACGGTCATCCGTTGATTAACCAAATCAAGTACGTTATTCTAGGATGGGAGGGAAGATCACAACCAGTAGTTAGAATTCCCTATATATCCTGGCCGCTGGGTGACACACCGGACCCTCCTGTTGTATAAGCATAGATAGTTATTTATTTTACTATCTATTGGTCATTAGAGCATCTCCAAGAGAAGGTGGAAGATTTATTTTTTAGTGACACATAGGATTTTAGACCTTCATTTTAACTAAATCCATCTCCAACAGTAGGTCTTATAAAACAGGAGGGATGAAATACTAATTTTGAAGGTTTTGAAGAAAGGCTTATCTTGACCTCCGGAATGATCTCCATGTCATATTTTTTATTTTTAATAATTAATTAAAATAAAATTAAACGGTTAAGATTTCATCACACAAGGTTTTCTAAGGGTCAAATCTCTATACTGCTGGAGATGGTTTTATAGTCATGGGGTCCTATGTTTACTATAAGTACAAATTCTCTTAAATAAGGGTATTAAAAATAATCCATGTAGGATTTTTAACACCCGTTGTTGGAGATGCTCTTGGTAATATATTTAAAGTCACCTTTACATTTGAAAAATTTATTCATTACTTCATTAATAATTACTAAAGTGGTAATAAAATATTTAATGAAGAAAAAAGAAAAAGAAAAAAAAAAGGTGCCTAGCTTGTTTCGCGGCTACCTACACCCCCCACTGACATTGCTTCAGTTATGTAATTATATGAATAAGTGATTGCTACTATAATAATAATAATAATAGACATTTGAATTAAAAAAAAAAAAAAAAGCTTTACTTAATAAATTTATAATAATATCTAATCCCCATAAGGTCATAACTCATATCTAGATCTTGCCTCTTCTTCAGAACACCCAAATTCCATCTTTCAATTTATAATAAGGAAGAACTGTAATAACAAAATTAATGGAAAATGATCATGATGTTAATGAAGAGATACAGAACTTCATCAAGGTGTGGTTCTGTACTATATTATCATTAATTTATGAGTATATTAATTATATGTACCTATTTTTAACTCCCTACAAATATATCCTTATGCAACAATAAATATGTCCCTCCTTTTTTAATAATTTTATCCATTTAATATTAGATTACCTTAATAACCTCACCCATATAATATATTTTTTATTTATTTCAAAATGGAACAAATTTCTTCCACTACCACTTCACCACCACCACCACCACCACCAAAATTCAACTAACATTCCACCACCACCGTTCAACAACCACCACCTACCAACTGCCACCACCACTAATATTCCACCACCACAAGTTTGCCGACACCACCACCACCGTCACCGCCACCACCGTCACCGTCACCGCCGCCACCACTGGTTCAGATATTTTTGTTTCAACAACAATAGTTGATCCAAATAAAAATAGAACCAACGGTAGAAGTTTATCTAGTTTAGGGGATCAACAACGATAGTTGATCCAAGAAAAAATGATCAACAGTAGAAGTTTATCCAATTGAGTGGATCAACTTTCATTGTTGATCCACAAAAATTGGATCAACAATGAAAGTTGATCCATGTAAAATGGAGTGAACTTGGCGTGAGTCGAACACGCATCATTTGACATGGAGTCAGTCATGCTACCATTGCACCACAAGCTCAACATTGGAAGAAGATTACTTGATTTAAACTACAAAGCATGAGTTCAAAGGATCAACAACAGTAGTTGATCCCATATAGATGGATCAACAACCATAGTTGATCCAAAATATATGGATCAACAACCATAGTTGATCCAATATGACTGCATGCTTCAACCCATATAACCACCATATTTCATTACATGTAGCTTCATAAACACCAACATCTCCAAGATCAGCTTCAAAACCAATCTCAACAACTACAAACAACCAGAACACCATTCTACTACTATTTCCATGACTAATTTCTCATTCGTACCTCTCCACCATTACCTCCACCAACAAATCATACATCTCCAGCACCATCACCACCACCAAAACAACCAGAACCAAAATCCAACACCAATTTCATCATTCCAACCAAAACCATCACAGTTGATCCAATAAAAAAATGGGTCAGCAACAGTAGTTGATCCAAAATATATGGATCAACAACCATAGTTGATCCAATATCACTGCCTGCTTCAACCCAGATAACCACCATATTTCATTCAGCAACAGGATTCAATCTCTGTAACAACAACTCATACCAACGCTGCCACCAACTCATAAAATAAAAGCCACCACTATCACCTGCAGTGCAACAAAATATCCAGCACCACCGCTGTAACACACCTTCAACCACCACCACAACAACAACAACAATACCAAAATGTTTCTATCACCCCCACCACCACAATAGTACAACAAACTCCTTTTGATTGGTTTAGATTGAATCACAATCAAGAGCTCAATTTAAAATCAAAATAAAAAAAAGCAACCATGTTGAATCAACACCAAAAAATCAAACCCAAGATCAAATATAAGCTACTAATTAGAATAACAGTAAGAGATCAAACTTATGTTTTAATTTATTTTTGATAATTGAAACTTCAGATCTACTTACAGATGAAGATTTTCATTGTCTCTTCCCAACTGATACACACTGCTATCATCGATTTCAGGTTCTTCAAGCTGAAATCAACTGAAATCGGAATAAACTTGATATTTCTAATAAAGATTAGGATTTGAAAATAAGTTTTTCTATGTAATTTTAAATCTGAGATTGATTTGGAAATATGGTTCTCTCTGTAATGTTGTTGATAGTGGAGATCGTTGTAGTGGTGATGGTAGGGATAACGATGGTGGTGGTGCTGGTAGGATAGCGATGGTGGTGGTAGCAGAGACGTTGATGGTGGCGGTGGTAAGGTGCCGATAATGGAGAAGGGTGGTGGTGATGGCGGAGAAAGGAAAACAAAAATATCGTTTCCAGATCTAAAAAATAAAAGTGCACTAAAGTTTGAGAGGGGGTATTAAAGGAAAGTATAATTAATAAAATTTCCTTGTTTTTGGATTATGGATATTAATATAGTAGACAAGGATATTTATAAAGACCCACCAAAAGCAGCGACACTTATACAATTTCCACTTAATAATTTATTATTATTATGTTGTATCAAAATTAATCCCAAAGGGATTTCTTAGATTATTTTTTCTCTTCCCAATTATCTATCTCTTTACTGTTCTTCCTCTCTCCCTAAATTCTTTCCATTTTGGTTCTACTACATTTTTGTATCTCACTTGGCTTGGAAAATTTAAACTTCTCCTCTTAATTTTCTTTCATTCTGGGCCCTTTATCTTCTCCCTGTGCGGTTTCACACCCTCCAGGCCGGATAAGTTCATCATTGTCAATTGATCTATCAAAATCACCAAGGATGCTAATGGGGTGCCAGGATTAGTGGGGGTGTACCAAAACTATAATAAGACAAAACAATTTTTATATAGGACAAAACAGTTTTTGCCTTGGCTTGGTACAACCCCACCGATCCTGGCACCCCATTAGGAATCTTGAAAATCACTTCTCCTTCTTATCTCTTTAGCTAATTGTCTACCCATCAAACTTAAACCCAACACTTCAAGACTACCCGAAGGCAAGCAAAACTCATACGTAACATTAGGCTTAAGAGTCTTGATTTTCTTGATTATTATCTTACCCTTTAAAGGGCCTTGACAAAATAAGCTCTCATGTTGAACGGTAATGAAACCTATTTTTTTATTGGGCGAGATATGCCTTTTCTAATGTAAAACCTATAGTGAGGACACTTGGAATAAATGTATTGGTTAGAATATTTAAAATAGAGTTTAGACTTTGTTTGCACCAAGTACTTAACGGTTAATTAGTAACGGCGTCAACCAAGAATTAGGTGGACAACACTTATATCAGAGTTTTAACCAAAATAATTTCTTGACACCGTATTTGCACCAAATATTTAACTGTACGTTAGTAACCCTATTACAGGTGGACAATACTTCCGTTAAACCTTTAAACAAAAAAAATCACGTAAAAAAAAATCACGTATCAAAGAGAATTTTAAAAAAAAATACGGGAGAATAAAAAGGTAAAAAAACCCTTCACTATTTTGGCAGGTGATTTTGAATACTGCTTTTCTACATCGGTAAAAAATCTAATAAACAGAACCCTAATGTTTTTTTCTCTTTCCATTCTCCCATTTTTATAAATACCCTCCATTTTTGTTGATTTTGCACAAATACCCCCGAGGGGTAAAAAAAAATTTTTTTTTTAGTGAACTTGTGAAAGTTGCTTCCACTTTTTGGAGTCTTTTAGTCCATAGGAACATTAAGAAGAATTAATTGGGGATATGGGAATTAATTGGGGGATATGAATTACTTCCCCCAACCCATAATGTGTGCTAAGGGGTGACTTTTGGTTATGAATATACTAAAATACCCTTCCCTCAAAATCAAAAAAAAAACTTAAAATCAAAAAACAAAATCATATCCCCCATTTCCATCTCCACTTCTTCCCTCAAAATAAAAATTAAAAACTTAAAATCAAAAATCTAAATCATATCCCTCATTTCCATCTCCACTTCTTATTAATCTTATTTAGGGTAGTGTTTTGAAACCCAAATATTCTCCATTCCCTTTCAAATTCTAAACTCTCCCCACTCTATATCAAATTCTCTTCACCTCACTTTGGAAACGAAATTTTTTTTTTATTCGGAAGTGATGAAGATCATGCTGAAAGTGATGATGACCATGCCGAATTGATGAAGACCATGCCGGTGTCTAGGTTCCGGCATATGGTCTTCATCAATTCCAAGATGGTCTTCGTCACTTCCATTTTGAATTTTTCCTGGCTTTAAAAAGCTTGGTACCGGCATGGTCGGTTGATATGAAGACCATGCCGGTATTTTTTCCCAGCATAGTTTTCATATTTATTTCCTATGCGGAAAAACAATACCGGCATGGTCTTCATATCAACTGACCATGCCGCACCAAGCTTTTTAAAGCCAGAAAATTCAAAATGGAAGTGAGGAATACCATGCCGGAATTGATGAAGACCATATGCTTGGAACACGGTTCTCGGCATGCCCCGATAATTTCCTATCAATGCCGGTAGTCAAGTGAAAAAAAAATCAACATTATGGATACTTTTCATTCTGTTTGGCATAGGTATTTAAGCAAAATACTATGCCGGAACAGGTACTGCACGCTATTTCGAAAAAACTATTACCATGCCGGTAATTGCTCAAAACCGAAAAAAAATCAACATTCGGAAGATCAAAACCAGGAAAAAAATATGAACATTTCCAACAATTGCCGGCATGAGTTTTTGGTTGAATACCATGCCGGCACCAAGCTTTTTCTGCTGCAACAATGGTGGATTCAAAGAAAAAAAATCAAATTTTCAACCTCTTATTATCAGTAATTTTCTCATCACAATCATCTTCCCATTTTCAAAAAAAGAAATTCCTCTCAAATATTTTTTTCCCTCCTTCTACTCTCACCCAAACACAAATAAAAATACACACTAATTTATCCCCCAAATACTTAACATTTTACTAATTATACTTAATCACTAATCCTAATTAGTGGGGGCTAGATTAGGAATTAAAAAAAAAATTACATAGGGGGTCACCCAGAATTGCTATTGGGACTCCTATTTTGTCTTGTAGCTATATCCCCCAATTAATTCTCATATCCCCCAATTAATTCTTCAACATTAATGTTCAGATTTATAGTTAAAAAATTCCAACTCTTATTTACTTACCATTGATATTTGTATGTAAAGAGAAAGTGTTTCGATCCTGATTTCCTAACTTAACCATGTGGCCAAATAATCCAAACATGATTCAGAAGATCAAGATGCAAGATTCATATTCAGTACTAATTGACACTCCTTAAAAAAAAAAAAAAAAGTACTAATTGACACATTCACTCAAATTGGGAATTCTACATACTGTGAAACACAATAGTTTCCAACGGTCAATCCGTAATTTTAAAGATTCATAAATCGGAAGGTAAGCCTTCACATGGTTGGATCACTGCACGTACTCAGGTATCTTCGTTTACAATGATTTATTGATTTAGATATCAAGTAATAAATAATCTATCATCGAAAAGGTTTTGTAGAAGAAAAATGCTTTTGAGTGAAACATGAATTCAAAATTTTGTATCACGCATGAAGTCATCCAACCTTTTGCTCGTAATCAGCTGGTTTCCAACATTTTATAGATATTATTTTAAAGAGTTGCGCACAACATCCCTAAAACCTTCATTTTTTTTTTTTTTCGTTTTTGTTTTGATAAACAAAGAACCTTTTCATTAATGGGATTTCAAGGTTAAAATGAGTTTAAGATCGAAAATAAGAGAATACAATGTAATAAGAACATACTATAAGAGTACAATACCGACAAATCCGACAAAAGAAAGAGAAGGATTACCAGAGTAAGACAAGTAAAAGTATGAATAAGATCCGATTAAATCAGAAGAATGACGGTTTTTCTCGGAATAAAATTCCAACCATTTAGTTTGTTTTTCTTCTTTAGAAAGAAATGCTCCCAAAGTAGGAGTGATTTGCTCAAATCTCTTGTAACTAGTGATGCAGCTTCCGTCGTCAAAAAGACCACCGATGAAGATTTTGTCTCCGGATAATTTGATGATGAAGATTTCGACGAAGATTTCGTCGCCGGAGGCAACAAAAATGGAGATTTCGTCGTTGGATGGCATCACTATTGATCTTAAAACCCAACCCAATAACCCAAAATCGTCATTAAAACGAAGATAAACGTCAAAAGACTAGATGAAACCACCAAAACGGTGTAGATAAGTAGAAAACATAATAAAAACTAAACTAGTCTACTAACTACCCTAGGAAACAAGGAATAATGAAAAAATACGCTTAGATTTAGCGTAAAATGGACTAGATATAAGAATAACATGCAATTGGGGGATACTTTTATTAATTGGGGTATATGAATAGTGATGTTACTGTTCATACCGGCATAGTAAATTATTGTTTTTTGTGTAGAAAAATCATGCCGGTATGAATAGTAACAATACTATTTCATATCCTCCAATTAATAAAAGTATCCCCAATTAATCCTTCTATAAGAAGAGAAGGGTCGTTTTTAATGATTTTGTTGGAGAAGAAGAAGGAGGGGAGTGAGGAGAGAAAAGGGATGTTTTTTTAATAGTTCACATAATAAAAAAATTCATGTTGGCTTTGAATTTTGGAGAGACAGGATACAGTTAAGGAGATTTTGTAAGAAGTCTCTTTGCTTTATATAATGCCTAACCATTTGATTAGGTACCAATAAGGCTATCTATAAAACTGACTTTCGGTGGAGGGTCGTGTCTTTTGGTGTTTATCCTAACATATTAACGGTTAGATGCCTTCAAAGGCTACATACCATCTATAAAACTGACTTTCGGTGGAGGGTTGTGTGTTTTGTTGTTTATCCTAACATATTAACGGTTAGATGCCTTGAAAAGCTACGTAACATATAAAGTTGTCAAATGATATCTTGAGTTTCCAATTGAATCCTTTTTTTTGGGAAAAAGCCATGGTTTTATTTTACTAGCAAAATGTTCGGTAAGGAAATATTTTTTGCGACGTAACCGAACTAAGGTTTGGTTGAGAAATATTTTTTGCGACGTAACCGAACTATTATTCTGTTGGGAAATGTTTTTTTGCAACATAACCGAACTATTGTTCGGTTGATAAATGTCTGTGAGGAAACCGTTGGGAAATGTTTTCTGTGACGGTCAGTTCAGTTGGGAAATGTTTTTTGCAACGTAACCGGACTTATGTTCGGTTGGGAGTTATTATTGCAAAATAACCAAACTGTTTTCGGTTGGGAAATATTTTTTGCAACATAACCAAACTATTGTTCGGTTGGGAAATGTTTCTGTGACGTAACCGAACTGACCATGGTCCCCCCAAAAAAACCATGGTCCCCAAAAAACGTTTCTTCCAATTGGCGTGCGTATTCCGCTCTGATACCAGGTTAGAATACAAGCATCCAACTCAAAACTAATTGGCAATGAGTGGAGAGGCCCTAAGAAATTATAAATAGCAAGATCTTAGATGCCCAGATAATGTGAGACTAATAATCTCAACATATTCATAATGATATTAAACGATGCGATGATTAGAGACTCAAAATTTTCTTTCCGTCGTGGGACCTATCCTATTACTGATTTAGCTGTTGTTCACCTGTGATTTAGGTAGCGCACAATATATAATCTCGTGATACTCTCCTAGATGTCAGGGGTACAAAATGTACAATCTTACACAATGTGCAATCTTATAATGAATCTTGCTGAAGAGGTGCGTCACCTAAGGTTACTTAGCCATTATTTATTCTTTTCAATCTATGAAAGGTTGTGATTTATTTCTAATCACGTAGCGATGACATAAATGTTTAGTAACTCTTTAAGTTGCCTTTTGGATTATCTAAGCAATAGTAAAGACTTTTGGGGGTGGATATTATGTGCCAATTGGATTGGATTATGTCTTATATAGGAATAGCCAATCAGATAGCAAATATCTGTATTTTATCTCTCGTCCAAGTATAATACTATAAAGATTCCATGACCATATAATTTACATGTTCTAATTGTATGCCACCATAAAACCATCTCTGTATCAAAACTTAGTAGTGTAGTTAAGATGGGTAACTGGAAGTGGTTTTCAGAATCTGGTTCTTGGGGGTTCAAGTCTTCGTCCACAGCCGAACAAGTCACCGAGGGGATCCATGCTACAGGTCTCACTGCAATTGTCACAGGTAAACCATAGTACATTATTAGCATAAACTCATTAAGCTATTGCAATAGTCTAGGTCTGAATTTATGTTGTGATCGTTGAGTCTTTCTGTGTGTGCATTTATAGGTGCAACAAGTGGGATTGGGAAAGAAATAGCAAGAATATTGGCTCTAAGAGGTGTAAATGTAATTATACCTTCAAGAGATTTGGAGAATGGTTTGAAGATAAAAGAAATGATCCTCCAAGAAAACCCTAAAGCACAGATTGATGTCATGGAGATGGATTTGGCATCCATCGAATCCATCACTTCTTTTGCTCAATCCTTCAATTCTTCGAAACAATCTTTAAATATTCTCATGTATGTATACACCACCTCATACATTCTCCAACATATACATATATAAGATTCGATACTAATATGTTGGTATATTGAAAATATTTTTTTGAGCAGCAATAATGCTGGTATATTCGCTTGTCCATTCCAGCTCTCCAGAGATGGAATAGAGCTGCAATTTGCTACCAATCACCTAGGTAAATATGTATAAAACATTGATTACAAGATATAACTCTTTATTTAGGTTAGTTTTTTAATTCGGTATCTATTGATTTTTTTTTTAATCTGGAAATTTTCAGGGCATTTCTTACTAACGAAACTGTTAATGGAGAAGCTTAAAACCACAGCCAAAAAAGCCGGCATAGAAGGAAGAATAATTAATGTGTCCTCCATTGCTCACGGATACTCAAAGGGGGATTCTTTGCTTGATCTCGAGATCATAAACAATCCAAAAAAGTACTAGTTCTCATAATGCGTTATTATTCTATTACAATTTAATTTTTGTGCATGTAGGAACACATAATTATTACATTAGTTGCCGTCAGTTGAAGTCCTTTTTTTTTTGTCTGATGATCAAAACAGGTACCAAAAATATGATGCTTACTGTCAATCCAAGCTTGCAAATGTTCTACACGCGAATGAGTTAGCTAGGGTTTTGCAGGTGAGTCTGATTTCTTCCGATTAAAAGAAACACAATGTCGCATAATTTCGGATTTGTAGGTCCAGCCAGCAGTATTAAATACTAATTCCGAATTAACTCATTTAGGTATAAAACTAAGTCGACTAGTTCCTCACGATTTATTTATGATCCGGATCCAAAAATTAGAAAATGAGTCTCACAAATCATAATTCACGATTAAAAAGAATGCTATTAATGGGGTTGCACCCCAGATGGATTTTTGGGGCCTGCACTAGCTCATTGGCAATAATTTTTATAACCCTTTATCTAACTATTTTCAATAATATCTAATATGATTTCAATGTAGTTATGTTGATTAACTAAACTTATTACTATTAGTGAAGGATTAACTAAACTAATCATCCGATTAAATTTTGAAATCAAAATTTATTTTTCTTTTCTTTTGATTTACGAGAAGGGGAAGGACAATTTTTATGTATTTTTTCTTTGTTTTAGAAAATTTTGGAAGAAATAAAATCCTAGAAATAGTTTAAAAAAAAAAAACCTGTAAACCTCTTCCATTTACGATTTTTTTGATTCGAATCCTTAAAAATTAAGATCAAAATCTGAACATTTTAGAAATTATGGATGGGATATAGTACTCGACCTAACCATGAGCCGGATATATAGTTAGGAATAGAAAAACTCCCATCCAAAACTTTACGTTCGGATGGGAAAATTTGGCCGTATACTCAACTTGTGTTTTCTTTTATTTTTTCCTCTTATTATCATAACAAGTTACGACTAGGTTTTCCTAGCCGTAAAATGTACTTCCGGCTGGGAATACCCATATGGTTTTCATATTCGCGTATAGGAAAACCTAATTGAAAGTAAACCCCGGTTCTTTTTTCGTGATTATCAAAATTACTTACGACAAACATGAAATTCTAACCCTGGACGCTTAACTACGATTGGGAATTAAAATTTTCCCAACTATATACCTATTTGACGACTCAGAGTTCCAGTTTTCCCGCGCGTAATATATGATTTACGGTTGGGACATTAAGAACTCCAAGCTGTGAACAGCTTCAGAAGTTGGGTTTTTTAGCCGAAAATCATAGAAAATGATTTTTTAGCCATTAAAAAAACAATGGGTTTTTTTAATTTTTGTTTTTATGATCTTCATTTTCATCATGAACAAATTACGATCATCATCTTCATCATGATTTATGAATGAGAAGAGAAGGAGAGGATAATTATTTTGAGCTTTTTTTATGATCATCATCTTCACCATGATTTGTGAATAAGAAGGAGAAGGATAAGATAATAGATTTAGTTGCTTTGTTTTTTATGATAATCATCTTCATCATGTTAAAATTATGATCATTTTATTCATCATATTTGATGAATGAGAAGATAACCAATTTAATATTCTTTTCAATGAATAGTTAGATTTTGGGAAAGGGTCATTTTGACTTTTCAACTGGATTAGATCCCCATATCCAATTTTTGGGCAATATAATCATTTGAAGCCCCAAAATCATTCGGGTTTGAAACACAATAATAAGATTCTTTAAAAATGACGGTGGTATCGGTTTTGACGACATTAATAACAACATCTCTTTTTCACCTTCTTGGCTCATCTACCTTTTTTTTACTTCGACATTTGCATCAACTTCACATGTAAACTGCTAGTGTTCTATTTCATGAATTGACAGTAATGTGACTTTGACTGAGTGAGTTAGGCAGAACAAGCTAACGTGACGGCAAATTCTTTGCACCCTGGAATTATTGCAACTAATATATTTCGGTTTATGAACATTCAAGGTAAATTTTATAATTAATAACTATAGTTTTCTTTATCGTCTCATCTTAATTATATAACAGTAGATGACACTATTTTTCTTGATTAAATTGAAACCTTGAAATTGTTACAGGTATTATGTTGCACGTACTAGCAGCTTTAGGGAAGCTATTCACGAAGAATATACCGCAAGTAATTATCATAATTGATTTTTATAAGAATATGCATACTTTTTAAAGTAATCACCACAAACCTTCCAGATATTTTTTTTTTTATTATTTAAAATATCCGAACTGCAACTCATCTTAAAAAAAAACATTTACTTAATTGGATATATGTATCTTAAATCATAAAATTAATATTAATGGTGAGGAATGTGGTAAAATTTTACAATTTTGTATGCAGGGTGCATCAACGACTTGTTATATTGCTCTACATCCTGATCTGAAAGGTGTTACTGGGAAGTACTTTATTGATTGCAAAGAAATGCTTCCTTCCTCACAAGCTCAAGACAAGGATTTGGGGAAAAGACTATGGGAAAGGAGCATAAATTTGCTTAATAACCTCAACATACAAAAATGAGAAATGGATGCATGTAATTCGAAGTATACAACCATACCACAGAGCCATATCACATATATATTAATTAAGGTAAAAAGTATACTATAACTGATAAGTCCATAACCTAATCTGAGATGGACTTGATAGTCATATCTTATCCAAAAAGGGACGAACCCCTAATTTTATTCAATATATATACCCAAACAACGGGTGTTAAGATGAATAATACATATATTAACCAACGGGATTAGCCCAGTTGGCCATGGGTTCAATTTCCGTTGTAGAATGATAAAATAAAAAAGTGTACCAGTGTGTGCCACCATTTTTTCCATGGGTTGTTATGAACAGTAGTTGTTTCTTTTCAGATATTTTTTCTGTTAAGAGGAGTAATACATGGATGGACAAATAGTTTTTGAGTTTCTTCAAGGAAAATGAGTAAGATATGCAGTTGTTACTTTGAAGATGAAGATTAAATATTTAAGAATTGAGGAATTTTTTTCTTCAGGTTTCTGATCTTTGGGATTTTTCATGGACATATGATTCTTAAGGATCCAAACAAACAGTTTATTTCGATAGACTTAACTAAGACTTTGTGAAGATCGAACAAATTGTTTAGTTACTTGTCTTCTTAGAATTGCTAGGTTAGAGATAGTATAATGAGTTTAGAGTTTCTAGGCTAGAGCTAGTTTACTGAGATATATTATTTCAGATAATGATTTTCTTGGTTTGATCTTTGGCCAAATGAGTTTATATTGACTAAACAAAAGATCATTTGCTATACTTTATCTTTGATCCAATTAAAGATTAATTTGTAAAATCGATAAGTGACTTGGTTACTGAAATAGATCGACTCATATGTTGTCTCAGGTTACGATCCAAAGGAGTTGAGAGAAGAAGTATTCACTTGAGTAAGTCTAATACGATTGACACAACAATTTGTCTAATCTTCCAACTTATATTATTTTAATGTGAAGGGAAATTTTGTAGTCTCATTGCAGAATAGTACACAGTCCCTAGTGTTATCTTGGAACCTTCTATAATACCAACAATTATACACAAAAAATTATGCCTATGGTCCCCATACGCGCAGGTCAAAAATCCTCGACGTGGCACACGTAAACTCAGTGACCGGTTCTTAAAACTTCAAGGCTTACCAGTAAAATGAAAGTTCCCTTGACTGCAAAACATGCTTCACATAATGCCTTAAAAGTAGCTTCTACACCGTTCTAACTTACCATTGTTCGATAAAGGATGCACAGACATAAGGCTAATATTGACACCTTTTTGCATGCATCACTGGCTTATGATCCCTATTCGGGTATAAGGCATGCCTTGGGTTGTCATATACCATCACAAGCCTATTTCCATATTCATTACTTTGTTTTGACATTACTGAAAGGGTGCATTGATCTTGATTGTCCTAAAGGCGCATCACTCAGGCTCATGCCATTGCTTCCTTGGATAATTTTTTGTGATGAATGTGGCTCATGTAGATTCCTCCCCTTACCAGCATTTCGATTTAGCTTCCTTTCTTAGCCATGCTTAATTCGCAATTGGTGCATGCCTATATTGAACGACTTGATAATAAGTATGAGCATCCACCGAATGGAGTGCAACTTACCTCATTAATTATTTCAACAATCATCTCTTATTTTTCGTTATGCACAAAAAGTTATTCTGAGATCTTATCTATGAGAAATGAGTTTTGGCTATGTCCAGGTGTCGATGGTGGATTTTAGACAAGGGGTAAGATCGTATAACCCCATGACCTAGTGTTACCCGCAACACATTAACTGAGAACATTTAATTCAGATGTAAATAATTAATAGGGGTATTTTTTTAAAATACCGGATTAGGGTTTTCGACACAAAACCCTAATTCCAAAACCAAGCCGCATACTGCGCACCATGGAAACTATGCCAAAACCAAGCCGCTACCCAGTTGTAGCGCCCAAAACTTGGCCTAGGTTGCCGTGCGTGCCATTGGCACATGCCAACATGTTACCACTAGCCACTTTCTATTCTAAGCCGCTACCCAGTTGAAGCGCCCGCAACTTGGCCAAGGTGGCCATGCGTGCCATTGGCACATGCCAACACGTTACCACTAGCCACTTTCTATTCCAAGCCGCTACCCAATTATAGCGCCCGCGACTTGGCCTAGGCGGTCGTGCGTGCCATTGGCACATGCCAACATGTTACCACTAGCCAATTTCTATTATAAGCCGCTACCCAGTTGTAGCGCCCGCAACCTGGCCTAGGTGGCCGTGCGTGCCATTGGCACATGCCAACATTTTACCATTTGCCACTTTCTATTCCAAGCCGATACCCAGTTGTAGCGCCCGCAACTTGGCCTAGGTGTCCGCGCGTGCTATTGGCACATGCCAACACGTTACCACTAGCCACTTTCTATTCCAAGCCGCTACCCAATTGTAGCGCCCGCGACTTGTCAAAGGTGGTCGTGCATGCTATTGGCACATGCCAACACGTTACCACTATCCACTTTCACCCCCAACCTGCTAGACAATTTCCAAGGCATTCCTCACATGCCATTGGCACATGCCACACATGCTCCACTAGTGACTTTGGCATTGCCACTCTCACTCAAAGTGTAACTTGATGCCAAGGAATTACGCACATGCCATTGGCACATTCCAAATGATCTACCAATCGACTTTGGCATTTCCATCCGCGCTCAAACAACTTGCGGTCAAGATATCCCGCACATGCCATTGGCACATGCCGCAACGTTTCACTAGCAACTTTGGAATTTCCACTTGCGCCCACTCTCGAGACATCAACACAAACTAGGGGATGCTTTCTTGGGGTTTTGGTTTGGCGGTCATAGCGTGCAGCGTACACTACGCTCGTAATAAGAACGACGTGCAAAAGAATGAATACAGTCAATTAAATAAGGAAATTTATGGTGAAAACGTTTTCACCATAAAGCCCCAGCGGTTTCCACCTCCTCTATTTAATTTGCGCCATTACTCTACTCCTTAATGAGGCCAGGGTACGTTCAATCTCACTTGTATAAATAGGTCTCACCTATTCTGCCAAAACACAAGTCATGGTCAGGCAAAATACAATACTATCAGACAGTAGCTTTGCAAGCTCTCTCAAAAGCTTCCATCGCTAGAAAGATTCCGCAAGCTTCTACGCTTCTGATACAAGTCGAGATACTACCTAGGAAGAACTCTCTGGTCTCATCACCCTTCTTCGCTATCCTCCCCAAATCAACCCTTGTCCTCCACTTTATGACCGAAGAAAATATGGAACGGCCATCTTCTTGGTTTAAGCCAAAGTTGTACAGATTGATATCTCGAATCAAAAGTGCTCACGTGCAACACATTTGTTTAAGGGTTTAAACCAGTCTCTCCATCATTGAATTTACTGAATTCGGCAGAGGAGATTTTCTCCCATAAACACCAAGCACCCTGAAGTCCTAAGGTTATTAGATTAGTGATTTAGCTAGATTTACCTATTTTAATGGGATGTGCCTTACATCTGCAAATGCAGTAAGAAGTCTTTCCAAATAAGTGAGCAACACAAACATGTCCTACTACATATATCATAAGTTCATAACTACAATAAGAAGTATTTCTACATATTATAGCCAACGAAATTCATAATGTTATGCTTCAAAAAAAATAAAAAAAAATGTTATTTAGTTGCATGTTATGATGACCTTATCACTCAGGATGCAAATTCGATGAAATATTGCATTGCATAAATTCAGTTCCAGTGCACTATGCATGAGATTTCTATACTTGGTTCCGACTTTGAATATGATTTTATTTTCTTTATGTTATTTAAATTTAAGTTCTAACTAATATTATGATGTACCGCTTTTTAGAAGACATCTAAAAAAAAGATTGGTGGACCAAAAGAGACAAAGATATCCAAAAAAGAAAAACAAAAGAACAAAGGAATATCAAAATTTGAAAAAAGAGCAAAGCTGCAAAGGTATTAAACGCTTTATGAAGGTGGAGTAAGAGGAATAGGCTTCGATGACATATGTTTCATTACAAGTCCATACTTTTTACAAAAATGCTTCATATACCGTGGATTTCAGACAATACTAAAACCACCACTCACATGAATCTTTTTTATCCGGTGTCATAACATCCAGTTCCGAACCCACCGCTCCTCTAAAAGGGTTCATCATTTCCCTTTTGAGGGGTTAGTTGGGAGTTTTAATTATTTTACGGTTGTTTTTTACTTAGTTCATATAGAACCATTATATTTTTTAATTGTTTGTTTGCAGTTGCATTGATTTCTATTAATTTTTTCGAATGTTTATGGGCTTATTAATATTTATTATTGAAATTTAATTATCTTCCATAATTTTTCATAACAAAAATTAATTTTAAAATTTGAATACAAAAGTTCTGAAGCAGGAAACTGACCCATGCATAGCACGGGAGAAAAACTAGTTATACATAATTACACAAGTAGATTTGGAACCAAAAGTGAAACATAATTATACACCTATGTAACATGTGTCCACCACTAAAATACCATCATGCGAAAGTCATTTCTGTAAAACAAATACGTACGACACAAAATCTGGAGCGGCAACTAAGAAGTCAGTTAAAAAAAAGGTCGTATAGTCGGTTATGCTAAAATTTGTTGGGTGAAATATCCATAACGGAATATTGGAAAAGTATATTAAAGAATCGTGGATATTTAAACAATATCTATTTTTTCTTGTCTTTTTGACCCAAAAATTCCAATCCAAAGGTAAATTAACCAATTTTGTGAATATTGAATCATAATCGTAATCCCTAAATTCAGATCCCGTCTTATGCATCAAAAAAATAAAAAAAAATCGTAATCCATGTTATGTGCGGTACCATTTTTTGGTCGCATTGGCTTTTAATAAGCCGAGAGCACATGGCTAATTATTTTTAGGAGTTTCGGATACAGATATTAAGAAATCGTACTAATAAATTATATAAGGCTCAATTTACTTACGAAATTAGCCATGTATACTTTCAAGTTTCAATTTACGAAAAGCCAACGCAAGTTGCAACCAATGTTTTTTTAGGCGTTTCTGCTACGGAACTTAGATAATGTACTAAAATATTATATAAAGACCAATTTTCTTATGAAGTTAGCCATGTATACTTTCAACTTACAACCAAAAACATGAAGCCACATGGATATGTTTACTAGAAATAATTTTATCATCCAATAGAATTTCATCAGATGCAAGTTTCATGTATGTATCAATTCTCCGCATTTCAACCAAATTATATACACTAATATCATGCATGATGGTGCGAAATTCTTTACCCCAAAATTCCTAGAGATGCATGTAAGATTATTGAACTTCGGCGGATGAAAATTGAGTGGGTACCTCCAAAGATACTTTGATGCCAATGAGAAATCTAAGCAAGTGAGTTGTGGAGAAGCACTAGATCATATGGCCTGATTTGAGACATTTTGATTTTGGGGTTCGAGACATATATACATGTCTTTCGTGCTTCCACTCATATAAGAGTGTCAAATTTAAAATATGAGTTGCTTCAATTCAGATTTTTCAATGTAATGTAACAACGAATTGCTGCAATTCTTTTCGTTACTTTCATATACCATCAAGAGTTGTAGTCGCAAATCATCATCCATCACTGCTTAATTGAAACACCTATACACAGAGACAGAGTCATCATGTTGATTCCTTATTTATTTCTTACGTACTCTTTAATTCTTCTTATCACTAGTCTTTGTTTCATCTATTTGTTCTCATCATCTAAAAACAAATCATCAGACAGTACTGATCCTTCTACTTATCCTTCGGGTAAAACAGGATGGCCGATCATCGGTGAAACCATACAGTATGTTAATGCCGGTCGTAAAGGGGTTCCAGAGTACTTCATACAAGAGAGAATGAAAAAATATTCAAAAGATATCTTCAAAACATCATTACTCTGTGAAACTACTGCTGTTCTATGTGGTCCGGCCGGCAATAAATTCTTGTTCACGAACGAAAACAAACTTGTTTTTGCTTGGTGGCCTCGAACAATTGAAAAAATCTTCCCTCCTCCAAGTAACATCTCCGGTCAAGATGAAGCCAAGAAAATGCGCAGAATACTTCCTCAGTTTCTATGTCCGGAAACTCTCCGAAGGTATATATATATATATAGCCTGAACTCTGAACTATAGAGTCAAGCGCACAATAATAATACATTTAAATGCTTTAATTAATATGATACCATTTTAATGTGAGTGCAGGCATATCCATGTTATAGACAGAGTAGTGATGCAATATTTAGAAAGGGATTGGGATAACAAGAAAAAAGTTACAGTTTATCCTCTAGCCAAGAGTTACACATTTGGTTTAGGCTGTCATTTATTTTTAAGCATCGAAGAACTCTCTGGTATCGAAGAATTAGGCGAACCCTTTCGATACTTGGTGGCGGGGATTTTCTCGTTCCCAATAGATTTACCAGGTACACCTTTCAACAGGGGGATTAAAGCTTCCAAGTTTATTAGGAATGAGTTGTTGTTGATAATTAAGCAGAGGAAAATAGATTTAGCTGAAAAGAACGCATTTCCTACACAAGATATATTGTCTCATATGTTGTCATCAGTTGGTGATGATGGGAACTGCATGAATGAATTAGACATTGCTAACAGAAAAAACAATGTTTTGTTTCGACGGTGGCTTATCGGTGGCTTCGACGCAACTAGTGTTAGAAAAAACAATGTTTTGTTTTAATCAAAAAATGCATGGACCATGTTTTCATCCCAAGACCTATTGCTCCCTAGATGTTTTTTCATGTGAATGAATAAAACATTAGTCCCATATAGACTAAAACACTTAGAGTTTTAGACTTAAATACCATTGGTTTAGCCTTAAGGGCATGGCCCTTTGGGTCTTTAGACCTTTGTGTATGTGGAAAGCCCTAGACTATGGAAAGGTTTCCATTCCCTTATTGCATTTCTTATTGCCTTTCCCGTTCACGCGGTGCTTCGCACAGAAGCACGCACGCTCGCTCGGGCTCGGGCGTGGGCGTATCCGACCCATCCTTTCTTTTTACTGAAATGTTTTCCACACGTTTCTCCCACACATGTAAAGAATTTTATTCTTTGCCTTCTCGGTTTTGGATTTCCGACAGCCTCGAGAAGCATCTTCATTCACGCGTGTCACACGGTGCATTTTACACCTGTGCCTCGAAGAGAATCTCAAAATTTTGAACGCGTGTACACTGTGCTTTTACCTTAACTTTTGTAACGTTCGAGACGCGTATTTTACGGATCTTGTCGTGCATTGGATTCTTATCCGAACGTTCAGTTTTTTCACCTATAAATACGAGAGAAGAATTTCATTTTTAACTCATACCTTTCAGAACTCTTATCTTCTGAAATTTCTTCTTCTACTCTTATGATTTCAGAAACAATTTTATAAGTTTACAGAAACATAAAATCAAATTCTTATCTGAAACAAGTTGTAGTTTACAGAAACATAATTTTGTATAACTACTTCTTTGTTTACGGAAATTTTGTTTACTTAATATTAGTTCACATAAACTTTGTTTACAGAAACATAAATTAGTTTTTACATTTCTCTGAAACTGGTTGTTGTTTCGTTTTATGTTTTTGTTTTTCATTTTTGCTGCCAAGTTCTAAGGGTTCTCTCTGTGTATGCTACACATAGAGGAGAACTAACAGTAGTTGTATCTTGGAGGTAATTTGTTAATTGATATAGCATCTCAGAGGAGTAGAAGGAAATATTACCTTTAGCTCAGCGTATCTCATACGTGCCTCTACTAAGTTTTTGATACTATCATCAGTGCATCTCCGGTATAACAATAACACAGCAGTGAGTGTTAAGTATTTTTCTCATGTTTTTTGAGTTGTTTGTAACTATTATCAGTGTAATCTAAGTATTATTTATCAGTTGCATACGCTTATTGTAATTTAGTTCCAACAATCTAAAGGTAATATTTGCCTTATTGTAATATTGTAAGATTGTGATATTGTAATTGCTGTAAGAACATGGGAAAAAATACCGTAGAAAGACCACCAAAGTTCAGTGGTAAGGACTTTAAGAGATGGCAGACTAAAATGTTATTCTTCCTAAACGACCAAAGGTTAGATGGACTTGCTTTAAATAGACCCTCCAGAAGACTTCATCACCGTGGTAATGAAGATAAACTGGAAAGGTGGAATAGGAAGAATTACTCGTGCAAGAATCATATTCTTAACTGTCTTGATGACTCTTTGTACGACTTCTATAATGCAAAAGAAAATTTTAATGTTTTTGACTTATGGGAAGCTCTTGAAGAAAAATATCATGCTGAAGCTGCTGGTAGTAAGAAGTTCTTGATGGATAAGTTCTTGGAATACAACATGACTGACGAAAATCCCGTGGTAGAACAGTTCGTCGAACTTCAACTCCTCATCAACGAGATTCTTGCTGAAGGCATGACTTTTGATGAAGCTCTACAAGTATCGGCTGTGATTGAAAAGCTTCCACCCTCATGGAGCGAATACAAGAGGAGGCTGCGACACAAGACTAGTGAAATCACCATGGTGGAGCTTGGCAAAAAGATCCAGGTTGAGGAGCTCATGTGCATCAAGTACAAGAGCATGATGCTGAGCAAAAACATGTCCAACAAAGCACATGTTCTGGATGATAAAGCTGCTTCAAAGAAAAGTCCTGGAGAATCCAGCAAAATGGGTAATAGACGTAACAGACGTCGAAAACCCAGAGGTAACAATTTTAAGCCTAGGGGTGGTGTCACTAAGCACACCATCAAAGGCGACTGTTTTAATTGTGGTAAACCTGGACAGATGGCTAAAGACTGTAAGGCCCCTAAAAAGAACAAATATGATCCAAAACAGAAAAATAAGGCAAAAATAGTAGATGATTCTGGATATTCCACTGGCATGGTGTCTGAAGTCGACCTTGTCTCTAGTGTGACTAATGTGAGAGACTGGTGGCTTGATTCTGGAACCACCAAGCATGTCTGTAAATTCAGAAATGCTTTCTCCTCCTATGTCATAGTAGGAGATGATGAGAAATTGTTCATGGGAAACTCTTCCACCGCGAAAGTGGTGGGGAAAGGCAAGGTCGAACTGAAGCTAACTTCAGGAAAAACTCTCGCATTGAATGATGTATTTTACGTCCCAGACATATGCAAAAACCTTATCTCAGAAACCATCTTACTAGGAAAAGGTTTTAAGATTGTTGCTGAATCTAATACTGTTGTTATTTCTAAGCTTGGTGAATTCGTAGGAAAAGGTTATGTTACCGATAACATGATTAAGCTTAGTGTATCTGATTTGAAATTGAATGTTAATGCATCTTCTTCTGCTTATGTTTGTGACTCTTCACATGTTTGGCATGATAGACTTGGACATGTTAATCTCAAATCTCTAGAAAGACTTGCTAATTTAGGTTGCATACCAAAAATAAACTTTGATAAAAATCAAAGATGTGAAATCTGTGTTGAATCTAAATATACAAGAAAACCGTTTAATAAAAGGATTGAACGTAAAATAGTTCCTTTGGAACTAATACATTCGGTTTTAGGAGATTTGAAATCAACACCAACAAGAGGTGGTAAAAAATGGTACATCACTTTTATAGATGATTACTCACGTTATTGTCAGGTTCATCTTCTCAGAAGTAAAGATGAAGCCTTAGAGGCCTTCAAATTTTATAAAATTGAAGTAGAAAACCAAAAAGGAGTTAAAATTAAAACTCTTAGGTCAGACCGTGGCGGTGAGTATGTGATACCCATAGGTGAGTTTTGTAAACATAATGGAATCATTCATGAAACAACTGCACCATATTCACCAGAATCGAATGGTGTAGCTGAAAGAAAAAATAGAACACTCATAGATATGGTAAATGCTATGTTGACAAGTTCAGGGTTATCTTCGAACTTGTGGGGGGAAGCTATCCTCTCTGCTTGCTATATTTTGAACCGAGTTCCATTTAAAAAATCTGATAAAACTCCTTATGAATTGTGGAATGGTAAACAACCTTCCTATGCATACTTTAAAGTGTGGGGGTGTTTGGCCAAGGTGGCCATTCCTCTTCCCAAGAAAACTAAAATAGGACCTAAAACAGTCGATTGTGTTTTCTTAGGGTATCCTGAGCATACAATTGCATAAAGGTTCATGGTCATCAGTTCTAACCATAATAACATTGGTCAGAACACCATATTGGAATCTAGAGATGTTGTGTTTTATGAACACATATTTCCTTTAAGGTCTGGACCTCGGAAAAGGGTCCATGATGACCTCCCGGATGTTCCATCGACTAGTCAAACTCCAACTTTGGAGTATGAGACTGAACCAAGAAGAAGTAAGAGGGTTAGAACTGAAACAAGTTTTGGCCCAGATTTTTTGACTCTAACGGTAGAGTCTGAACCCCAAACCTACAAGGAAGCTATGACTTCTCCAGAAGATCCTTTCTGGGAAGAAGCTTCATTAAATGAATGGGAGTCCATTCAGCAAAACGAAACTTGGGAGCTTGTAGACTTGCCTCCTGGAAGTAAATCCATAGGTTGCAAATGGGTGTTCAAAAGGAAACTTAGAACAGATGGAACTATAAATAAATATAAAGCTAGGTTGGTAGCTAAAGGCTATAGACAACAGGAAGGATTAGATTTCTTCGATATCTTATTCACTAGTCTCTAGAATCACCTCGATTAGGATGTTGATTGCTATAGCTTCAATTTATGATTTGCATATACATCAGATGGATGTTAAAACTGCATTTTTATATGGTGATTTGAATGAAGAAATTTATATGGACCAACCTGAAGGCTTTATTGTAAAAGGTTGTGAAAACAAACTTTGCAAGTTGAACAAATCTCTGTACGGTTTAAAACAAGCACCTAAACAGTGGAATAAAAAATTTGATCATGTTATGATAACTAATGGCTTCAAGGTTAATGAATATGATAAATGTGTTTACATTAAATCTGTGAATGATTCACATGTTATTGTATGCCTATATGTTGATGATATGCTCATATTAGGCAGTAACCTTGATATTATTAATACCATTAAAAGCATGCTTAGAGATAATTTTGACATGAAAGACTTAGGCCCTACTGATGTAATCTTAGGGATGAAAATCGGAAAGATGTCGATGGATATAGTCTTAGTCAATCTCATTATCTTTGAAGAGATTTAATTATGAAAATGCTAAACCTGCATCTACTCCTTTTGATCCCACTTGTAAATTGAAAAAGAACAAGGGTAAGGGTATTGATCAACTTGAGTATTCTCGCATTATTGGTAGTCTTATGTATTTTATGAACTGTACAAGACCTGATATTGCTTACTCTGTAAGTAGATTAAGAAGGTATACTTGCAACCCATGGAAGGATCACTGGAATGCTCTCTTCAGAGTTTTACGTTACCTGAGAGGGACCTCAAATTATTGATTAAGTTTTGGGAAGTATCCTGCTGTACTGGAAGGGTATTGTGATGCCAACTGGATATCGACTCAGAAGAGTGCAAGTCTACTAGTGGGTACATCTTCTTACTTGGAGGTGCGTGTGTGTCATGGAAGTCTACCAAACAGACATGTATAGCTAAATCCACTATGGAGTCTGAATTTATAGCCTTGGAAAAAGCTGGAGAGGAAGCTGAATGGATACGATGTTTCCTAGGAGGAATTCCACTCTGGCCCAAGCCGGTGTCTTCAATCGCAATCCACTGTGACAGTAAAGATGCTCTTGGTTGCGCAAAGAACAATGTATACAACGGGAAGTCTATACATATACGAAGAAGACACAAGACGGTGAAACAACTACTCTCTACTGGTATTATCTCGATAGACTTTGTAAAATCCAAAGATAATCTTGCAGATCCTTTGACGAAAGGCTTAACCAGAGAGGAAGTTAAATTTACATCGAGGGGGATGGGACTTAAGCTCATAGAATAAATCACCATGAAGGATACTCAACCTTGTGATTGGATTTCCAAGATCAAGGTTCAATGAGACAACTAATTTATGGTGATATTGGGAAAGCACTATATTTGTCCCTCCCTATGGTGTAACCATGCGATAGTGTTGCCTGAAGAATTTTAGGATGATCTTTTGCGATCTTAATGGGTTCCTTGGCTTGGATTAAAGCGGGGTGTGGCAGGACACTCTTTATGGACTCACCTTTGTGGATGTTGGAAGTGGGGCCGCTTCCTATGAGAATTTGAGCTGATTCTCTAGAGACATTCATTAAGTCCGGGATTTTAGCCCACGGCCAAAATCAGCACAACCGCAAGAGCTTGGCAGCTGTTTTCTTCGGTTGAGGCATCAAGTGTGGCTGTTATTTCTGAATTGCATTCGTTGTTGGCGGTTCAAGACATTGCGTTCACCGTATCAACAAGAAGTTCAGGTAACCTCTCACTAAGTTAAGGTTCAATCTTTGGGACACCTTAGCCTATATTGTTGCCTTATGTTTTCTCATGTTTTATCGACATGTTTTATTATTCATGTGGGGGATTGTTAGAAAAAACAATGTTTTGTTTTAATCAAAAAATGCATGGACCATGTTTTGATCCCAAGACCTATTGCTCCCTAGATGTTTTTTCATGTGAATGAATAAAACATTAGTCTCATATAGACTAAAACACTTAGAGTTTTAGACTTAAATACCATTGGTTTAGCCTTAAGGGCATGGCCCTTTGGGTCTTTAGACCTTTGTGTATGGGGAAAGCCCTAGACTATGGAAAGGTTGCCATTCCCTTATTGCATTTCTTATTGCCTTTCCCGTTCACGCGGTGCTTCGCACAGAAGCACGCACGCACGCTCGCTCGGGCTCGGGCGCGGGCGAGGGCGTGGGAGTGGGAGTGGGAGTGGGAGTGGGTGTGGGTGTGGGTGTATCCGACCCATCCTTTCTTTTTACTGAAATGTTTTCCACACGTTTCTCCCACACATGTAAAGAATTTTATTCTTTGCCTTCTCGGTTTTGGATTTCCGATAGCCTCGAGAAGCATCTTCATTCACGCGTGTCACACGGTGCATTTGACACCTGTGCCTCGAAGAGAATCTCAAAATTTTGAACGCGTGTACACTGTGCTTTTCACTTCTGCTTTTACCTTAACTTTTGTAACGTTCGAGACGCGTATTTTACGGATCTTGTCGTGCATTGGATTCTTATCCGAACGTTCAGTTTTTTCACCTATAAATACGAGAGAAGAATTTCATTTTTAACTCATACCTTTCAGAACTCTTATCTTCCTAAATTTCTTCTTCTACTCTTATGCTTTCAAACAATTTTATAAGTTTACGAAACATAAAATCAAATTCTTATCTGAAACAAGTTGTAGTTTACGAAACATAATTTTGTATAACTACTTCTTTGTTTACTGAAATTTTGTTTACTTAATATTAGTTCACGAAACTTTGTTTACGAAACATAAATTAGTTTTTACATTTCTCTGAAACTGGTTGTTGTTTCGTTTTATGTTTTTGTTTTTCATTTTTGCTGCCAAGTTCTAATGGTTCTCTCTGTGTATGCTACACATAGAGGAGAACTGACAGTAGTTGTATCCTGGAGGTAATTTGTTAATTGCTATAGCATCTCATAGGAGTAGCAGGCAATATTACCTTTAGCCCAGCGTATCTCATACGTTCCTCTACTAAGTTTTTGATACTATCATCAGTGCATCTCCGGTATAACAATAACACATCAGTGAGTGTTAAGTATTTTTCTCATGTTTTTTGAGTTGTTTGTAACTATTATCAGTGTAATCTAAGTATTATTTCTCAGTTGCATACGCTTATTGTAATTTAGTTCCAACAACTAGTGCTACCATTTCTTTCATTATGAAGTATCTTGCTGAACTTCCTCCCGTTTACGATGAAGTAAGGAAAGGTACGTGTTTCACATATGATCCATGCATCAATAGCTAGCTAATAAACTCTAAAGATTCGATACAGGATTCTCTAATTGTCACGATTGTTCATGTATCAGAACAAATGGAGATTGCAAGTTCAAAAGGCCCTGGGGAATCTTTAAGTTGGAATGATATGCAAAAGATGAAGTATTCCTGGAATGTCGTGTGCGAAATACTAAGGTTAGAACCTCCGCTGCAGGGAGCTTTCAGGGAAGCCATTGCTGACATCAACTATGGAGGATTTTCAGTACCAAAGGGATGGAAAGTAAGTCTCAACTATTCTCCCGGCGGTTCTTTTCATTTCTTAAATGGTAAGAAACTTGTGCTAAACCCAATGTATGTAGCTATACTGGAGTGCACATTCGACGCATAAGGATCCAAATTACTTTAAAGAACCCGAAAAGTTTGACCCGATGAGGTTCGAAGGAAAAGGACCGGCGCCATATACGTACGTACCATTTGGAGGAGGACCACGCATGTGCCCGGGGAAAGAGTATGCGAAATTATCGATATTGGCGTTCATGTACCATGTGGTGAGAAGGTACAAATGGGAGAAAGTATTACCAGATGAGAAAATCGTTGTCAATCCAATCCGTTTGCCTGCAAAGGGTTTACCTATTCGACTTCAACCTCTAGTTATTTAAGTGTTATGAAGAAAAGATATCATCAATTTATGCTTCCCCAAAAAAATATACTCTCCCGTTTCAAAATAATAGGCTTCCTATTATTTTGAAACGGGGATAGTATGTAATTGGAATAAGATAACAAATTACTAATAATTCTCACATTGACTTTTTTTTTTTGAATTTGTATTACCAGAAAGAAAGGGTATTCCATAAAAAACAGTTCTCGAGGGAGGCAAGGAAAAAACACTTTTCCAAAGAATTAAGTTAGAAACAGACTTCAAACATACGTTTTGTTTAATGGTTCCACAATTATATGGATTTGGATCTGCAATCCAACCACGAGAACATGTTATTTCCATGAAAAAAGGGCCAAGTCCAGATAATTAGATGTAATCAAACACAACACACAACATGACTGGTTTTGGAACAGTAGCAAGTCGTTGGTGAACCTAGTGTTGCATACTAAAAATTCAAGGCCACCGTTGCTAACGAATTTGCCTTTCCGAAAATTTTAGTTTGCAACAACGAAAAGACGATCTGAAATAGGAAACAGCAAAAAAAAAAAAAAAGTTCTCGAGGGAGACAAAGTAAAAACACCTTTCCAAAGAATTAAGTTAGAGACAGACTTCAAACAAACATTTTGTTTAATGGTTCCACAATTATATGGATTTGGATCTCCTATCCATCGACGAGAACATGTTATTTCCATGAAATAAGGGCCAATCCCAGATAATTAGATGTAATCAAGAACAACACACAACATGACTGCTTTTGGAACAATAGTAAGTCGTTGCTAAACATATTGTTGCATACTTAGAATTCAAGGCCACCGTTGCTAACGAATATGCCTTTCAGAAAATTTTAGTTTGCAACAACGAAAAGACGATGTGAAATACCAAAAAAAATTAAATGGTTTCGTTCTTAGAAAATTAACTGTATTCAGATTGATAACAAAGCTCCTAATCCATTAGCATTCCAACAGATTAATTTCAAATAAATGCTGAACAGATCAACACTAAAATAAAACAGCTAAACTTATGATTATCACTCAACTATAAATACAATGATTACGGAAAATAACTAGTTGATGTAAAGGAAACAACATTATAGCAAAAAAATAAAAAATAAAAAGATTTTGCATCGAGTTAGATTTTTCATTTTTGAAGTTCAAAACTACACACTCAATCTTCAGATGATAAATTATTACACCTACAATGGTAAAACTCTTACGAAAAGTAGGTACATGTCAATCAAGACTGGCGACTTCATGGAGAAAAAAAATCATATCTGGGGATAGATCAATAAGTATTTTTGCACCGGATTTTTTTAAAATTCTAATCAACTAGTAGTCCTCGAGCAATATGATAACAATTGAAGTTTTCACCCTCTTCTCCCTTCCTCCAAATCTTTTCAATTTCCTCCTTAGTCTCTTTTGATCTAATCTACTCCTAAATCTACTCTCAAATTTTTTCAATCAAACTTCCAATACCGTTTTAGATCTTTTTCTCCATTCTAAATCCATGTATTAAATCATACTCAATGAATCTATCTAATCCTAAATCTTTTCAAAATGTCACCATTGAAAAGAAGTATTTCCGCCTCTCTGCTCATAAAGCTAAACATGCTGATGTGATCTTAATAAAAGAGTTCTCATCAAATTCACCCAAAAAACCTAAGAGATCTTATTTTTAGAATAGCTGGAAAAGGTGACCCCCAAGCTAATACTTGGAAGTATGATGACAATCGTGTTTGGATGATAATAAGAAGGGATGAAAATTCCAAAGGTAAGTATTTACACATCATCCTTGATCAGCTTATTCAAAAAATTGATCCTTTATTCTTCTTTATACCTGCTGGAGCAAACAACTTTGGATGTACCAAGTTCGGATCAACTCTCTCTAGATTAATTCAATATTTTCATTTTAAACATCATCCTCACCTTGAGCCTAGACTTGAAAAGTCCTTCTCTCCTTGAATACCTAATCCAAGTAATATCTCAAAAAAATGGGTCGATGTTGCAAAACAATTTCCTCAGAAATCAAACCAAAAAATACATACTCAAAATAGGTAAAAAACCCCTTCTCGTCATAAAATCAACCATGATTATCCATCAGTCTCCCCTTTCCCCTGTGATCATTTCCCCCCTATGGTTCATGATAGAGCTCATAAAAGAAACCATCACTCAGTTATGAAAATACAACATATTAATCCCAAAAATTCTCTTGATTGGTGGGAAACATCTATCGTTGTGTCATTATCAAAAGAAATCACTTCATGGGATAATATTGGCAATGCTATAAGCAACAGATTCAAGGAAAAGGAGAAATTTGGCCTCATGCCTATTAATCGAAACCAGGCTTTAATATATTTAACTTCTTCGATAGATATGAATAGTGAAGACTGGAATTTCAAATTCAGATGTGATAACTGCACTGTCAACATTTTTCCATGGAAGCAGGATTTTCTCAAGATGGATAGTCCTTACTCGCTAAAGGATTTCCATGTCTGTCTTTCTGGGGTGCCATATCAGTATTGGTCTGTGGCAGTTTTTCATGCTTTATCCAAGGCTTGTGGCGAACTTCTGGCGATTGATAAGCACACACTTGATCTCACAGATATGTCTGTTATTAGGATGAAAATTCGAAATGTTTTAGGTATCAATATTCCAAGACTCATTGATCTTCACACTCAACATGGGATTTACGGAGACAATGTTCTCATCAAGGATTTCAATGAATATACATGTCCTCAAATGAAAAAGATCTTAATTTCTCCAACGGAATCTTTCAAAGAGGGAATCCTAGAACTTTCAAATTCAAATTTTCAATCAAGAAAGAACACCGGAAAACGAGGTAGAAGTCAAAGCTCGGATGAAGATAGTAACAGTCAGAAAAAGCAAAAAACATTTCCAACTCACTCCTCAGCCATTTCCAACGCATCTTTTTCTGCATCATCCTCCTCTCACTCTTTTTCTCGCCTTTCAAAATCCAATTCAAAATTCACTAAATCCGCTCATATCCACCCTAAGAAAAATTTGAAAAGAAAACATGGGCCTTATTCTGTCATCACACCTACATCTTCCTCTCAGATAACCTGTCCCATTTCAAGCCCAATTTCACTCGGATTAGATCCACTTCCCAAATCCGCTTTCAAAATATCCATCGATGACTTTTGTATCTCCGATAACAATTTTCCGTCCCCGATTTCACTTCAGGTTTCCTCTTTATCTCCGTTCTCCCCCATTTTGACTTTAATCCCTAATTATTTCATATACTTGGCAAATTCAAATGTCAACAAAATCCATAATCCAGTTTCTTCTAATCATTTTCCGTCGATACTTGGTCCCCCTCCCCCGCCCCATTGTTCTAATCCCCTTCTTTGAACCTTTCTTCTTCTTCTCTTTTATCCCCTCCTCTTGATCCCCCTCCCCCAAAAAAAAAGTTACTACCTTTTGGATTCTTCCTGAAATTGATAGGCTTATTAATGTTGGGTCACAATCCAGGATTAATTTAGCTAGCCATGGCAGAGATTAAAAAATTGCTTTTTTTATCTTTCTTCGTCTGATGACGTGGCTAGAGATTTTGGGGCGGTTTTTCTTCTGAGTATTTTTCTTTATTTTCCATGGAAGCTAGCCATGTTTCTTCCTCAGTTACACCTTCTTTCTCTACTCCGACTGCAAATTCTTCTAATCCTGCTTCTTTAGCTGAGATTAACATTGGGTTTGGAGATTTTCCACCTTTATTGGGGGTTAATAGACCTAAATCAATTTTAATCTCAAATCCAAAATCTCTCTCGAGTTCGAATCAAATACAACCAGTCTTAAGCTATTCTGGTTGCTTAGGTATCAAAAAACTTCAGGATATCTCTTCAACCAAGCTTTCTTTTGAGGAAGCAAATGAAATCGATGGAGTTTCTACAACAGTCTTCAATTAAGGTGAAATCAAAACTCACTTTTCTGATTATGAAGCTTATGTAGTAGGGTATTTTGTTGGGAATAAACTTCAATTTCCCTTTGTGAAAGAATCCTTAATTGCCCAGTGGAAATTGAAAGGAGATTTCTCCATGACTATTCATGGAGAACATGCTTTTTTGTTCAAATTTGCTCAGGAAGAAGACGGGATTAAAGTGTTAGAATTGGGTTCAGTTTTCATAACTAAGAAACTCTTTCTGATTCGTCCATGGCGCATTTCTCTTGAGAAAAACATTGATGCTATTACCTAAGTCCCGTTTTGGATGAATCTCAGGCAGGTTCCTCTTTATCTTTGGAATAAATTAGGATTATCTAGGATTGCAAGTATTGTTGGTACTCCGATTATGACGGATACTCCAACAACGATGAAGACTAGGATGTCATATGCCAGGGTTTTGGTTGAAGTTACAGCTGATTGTGACTTCCCAGCTGAATTACCAATTCAGGTGGATGATGTTAAACTGGTAGTGAAGGCAGAGTATCCTTGGCAACCAAATGCCTGTTCTCACTGCATGAATTTTGGGCATTCATATACCAAATGTAGCTTAATACCTAAGCCTAAGGAAAACTCACCTCCAGTTATTCCTGAAATTGTAGTTGCTCAAAATAATGTAGATTTGCTTGTTAACACATGAGATACAGCTGAGGTTCCAGCTATAGCTGCTCAAAGCCCTCTGGTGGTGAAAACACAGGCTACAAGTGAGGTTCTAATTGAAATCACTGAAGAAAATGGTGTCCTACATAGAAATTAGGAACATCCAAAGAAGAAAAAATTTGGAAAAAAAAAGGAGACAAAACAATGAAAATTACAAAAGTTTTGAATGCTTATGGTGTTTTTGACTCTGACTCTGAAACTATTAAGGAAGTGCTAGAGTCTAGTATTGAAGCATCTCATGTTTCAAGTGATGATATGGAATTAGCGAAGACCAAATCTTGGAAGCTCAACTGAAGATGCCAGAAAATTTGGAAGACGACCCTGACGTAGATACTTGTGAAGATTCTAATGAAGAATCTGAATACGAGACAAATAATGAGGTCTTGGATGTCACAAAGGTGAAGCCAGTTGAAGAGGTCAGTCGGTGGAAACCAATGTCTAAAGAAGAAAACATGGACAAACTTGTGAAGTTTAGTTCGTTTCTTTGTCTTCCTCGTGGAGGTAAAGAAATCGAGGTTAACAAAATCCTTGCGGATCATCCTATCCGACGTCCAAGATCATTTTCAAGTCAAATTTGCGTTTCCAAATGTGAAACCTACTGTAAACCCCGTACTATATGGATCATACATTAAGAAGCCCACAAAATGGATCCTCCATTCCCAACTCCATACTTTTAAATTTTGTGATCTGATTTTAAAATTTTCCGGATTGCTGACATAATTTTAGAATTTTGTTATCAATCATATTCAAAAAGAGAGGGGGAATTGATTATAAATATTTTACAGTACTTACATGTATATGTTAATTATGTTGACTTGATGTTCGGGTACTCAGATCTAAGTACACAAGATAACGAAACTTAACTAATTTAAGATATCCACACATAAATTTGTATGATTTGTATTTTTGAGAGCCCTTCTTATCTTAAAAATCTTTTAGTCCATAAGAAAATTAATGTTCATATTTATAGTTAAAAAATTCCAACTCTTACTTACTTACCGTCTGTCGAGAATGAATGAAACACGAATTCAAAATTTTGTATCACTATGAAGTCATCCAACCTTTTGCTCTTAATCATCTGGTTTCCAACATTTTATAGATGTTATTTTTAGGGATGGCCATTTGCCCCACCCAAACCCATTCTCGTGGGTACCCATCCCGTTTGGGTAGGGTTTTACCCGCATAAATGAGGATGGGGTCGGGTATGGTTAATAGTTAATACCCAAAACCTAAGCTACAGAGATGATGGGGGACGGGATTAAAGATCTCCATCCCATTCCCGCCCCGTAGTTTTCATATTATAAGGGTTTTGATTTTTATGCAAGAATTTGTATCGAATTTTTATGCTTCTGCCACTTAGTCGAGCTATCTATGATCCTTAAAACTGACTTTCTGTGGAGGGTCGTGTCTTTTGGTGTTTATCCTAACATATTAACGGTTAGGTGCCTTGAAAAGCTACACAACATATAAAGTTGTCATGATGACATCTTGAGTTGCCAATTAGCGTGTGTATTCATAATGCTATGAAACGATGGGATGATTATAGATTCAAAATTTTCTTTCTATCGTGGGACCTATCCTATCACTGATTTAGCTGCTGTTCACCTGTGATTCAGGTAGCGCACAATATACATAGTCTCGTGATACTCTCCTAGATGTTAGGGGTACACAATATACAATCTTATAATGAATCTTGCTGAAGAGGTGCGTCACCTAAGGTTACTTAGCCATTATGTATTCTTTTCGATCTTTGAAAGGTTGTGATTTATTTCTAATCACGTAGGGATGACATAAATAGTTAGTAACTCTTTAAGTTGCCTTTTGGATTATCTAAGCAATATATAGTAACGACTTTTGGGGGTGGAAATTAGGTGCCAATTGGGTTGGATTATGTCTTACAGGAATAGCCAATCAGATAGCAAATATCTGTATTTTATCTCTCGTCCAAATATAATGCTATAAAGATTCCATGACCAGATAATTTACATGTTCTAATTGTATGCCACCATAAAACCAGCTCTGTATCAAAATTTAGTAGTGTACTTAAGATGGGTAACTGGAAGTGGTTTTCAGAATCTGGTTCTTCGGGGTTTAAGTCTTCGTCTACAGCCGAAGAAGTCACCGAGGGGATCGATGCTACAGGTCTCATTGCAATTGTCACAGGTAAACCATAGTACATTATTAGCATAAACTCATTAATCTATTGCAGTAGTCTAGGTATGAATTTATGTTGTGAACTTGCGATCTAACGACCCCTAAAAACACTATTAGATAATCTGTGACATTATTAATGCTGAGTCTTTCTGTGTGCATTTATAGGTGCAACAAGCGGGATTGGGAAAGAAATAGCAAGAGTATTGGCTCTAAGAGGTGTAAATGTAATTATACCTTCAAGAGATTTGGAGAATGGTTTGAAGATAAAAGAAATGATCCTCCAAGAAAACCCTAAAGCACAGATTGATGTCAAGGAGATGGATTTAGCATTCATCGAATCCATCACTTCTTTTGCTCAATCCTTTAATTCTTCAAAACAATCCTTAAATATTCTCATGTGTGTATAGACCACCTCATACATTCTCCAACTCATATATATACACATTAAGATTCGATACTAAAATGTTGGTATATTCAAAATATTTTTTTGAGCAGCAATAATGCTGGTATATTCGCTTGTCCATTCCAGCTCTCCAGAGATGGAATAGAGCTGCAATTTGCTACCAATCACCTAGGTAAATACATATAAAGCATTGATTACAAGATATAACTCTTTATTCAATTTTTTTTTCATGTAGGTTAGTTTTGTAGTTCGATATCTATTGATTTTGATTTTGATTTTATTTTTTTAAGTCTGGAAATTTTCAGGGCATTTCTTACTAACGAAATTGTTAATGGAGAAGCTTAAAACCACAGCCAAGAAAACCGGAATAGAAGGAAGAATAGTTAATGTGTCCTCCACTGCTCACGGATACTCAAAGGGGGATTCTTTGCTTGATCTCGAGATCATAAACAATCCAACAATGTACTAGTTCTCATAATGCGTTATTCTATTACAATTTAATTTTTGTGCATGTAGGAACACATAATTCGTTGGATTAAATTTGTCTGGCCTGGCTCACGTTCCTTTTCGGTGGCTTCATTTTGTGCATAGCTGTGATATTTTTTTTTTCTCTTTCCTGATCAAAACAGGTACCAAAAATATGATGCTTACTGTCGATCCAAGCTTGCAAATGTTCTACACGCGAATGAGTTAGCTAGGGTTTTGCAGGTGAGTCTGATTTCTTCCGATTAAAAGAAACACAATATTTTTTCTTTTCTTTTTATTTTTTCTTTTATTTCTTCCGATCCAAGCTTGCAAAAATATTTTTTCTTTTATTTTTTCCTCTTATTATCATAACAAGTTACGACTAGGTTTTCCTAGCCGTAAAATGTACTTCCGGCTGGGAATACCCGGATGGTTTTCATATTCGCGTATAGGAAAACCTAATTGAAAGTAAACCCCAGTTCTTTTTTCGTGATTTTCAAAATTACTTACGGCAAACATGAAATTTTAACCCTGAACGCTTGACTACATTTGGGAATTAAAATTTTCCCAACTATATAAATATTTGACGGCTCAGAGTTCCAGTTTTCCCGCGCGTAATATGTGATTTACGGTTGGGACATTAAGAACTCCAAGATGTGAACAGCTTCAGAAGTTGGGTTTTTTTAGCCGAAAATCATAGAAAATGATTTTTAGCCATTAAAAAAAAAATGGGTTCTTTTAATTTTAATTTTTATGATCTTCATTTTCATCATGAAAAAATTACGATCATCATCTTCATCATGATTTATGAATGAGAAGAGAATGAGAGGATAATCATTTTGAGTTTTTTTATGATCATCATCTTCATCATGATTTGTGAATAAGAAGGAGAAGGATAAGATAATAGAGTTAGGTGCTTTGTTTTTTATGATAATCATCTTCATCATGATAAAATTATGATCATTTTATTCATCATATTTGATGAACGAGAAGAGAACCAATTTAATATTTTTTTCGATGAATAGTTAGATTTTTGGAAAGGGACATTTTGACTTTTCAAATGGAGTAGATCCCCATATCCAATTTTGGGGCAATATAATCATTTGAAGCCCCAAAATCATTCGGGTTTAAAACCCAACAATAAGATTCTGTAAAAATGTTGGTGGTACTGGTTTTGACGACATTAACAACAACTTATCTTTTTCACCTTCTTGGCTCATGTACCTTTTTTTACTTCGACATTTGCATCGACTTCGCATGTAAACTACTAGTGTTCTATTTCATGAATTGACAGTAATGTGACTTTGACTGAGTGAGTTAGGCAGAACAAGCTAACGTGACGGCAAATTCTTTGCACCCTGGAATTATAGCAACTAATATATTTCGGTTTATGAACATTCAAGGTAAATTTTATAATTGATAACTATAGTTTTCTTTATGGTCTTATCTTAATTATATAATAGTAGATGACACTATTTTACTTGATTGAAATGAACCCTTGAAATTGTTACAGGTATTATGTTGCACGTACTAGCAGCTTTAGGGAAGCCATTCACGAAGAATATACCGCAAGTAATTATCATAATTGATTTTTATAAAAATATGCATACTTTTTAAAGTAATCACCACAAACCTTCCAGATATTATTTTGTTTTATTATTTAAAATATCCAAACTGCAACTCATCTTAAAAGAAACATTTACTTAATTGGATATATGTATCTTAAATCATAAAATTAATATTAATGGTGGGGAATGTGGAAAAAATTTACCATTTTGTATGCAGGGTGCATCAACAACTTGTTATATTGCTCTACATCCTGATCTGAAAGGAGTTACTGGGAAGTACTTTATTGATTGCAAAGAAACGCTTCCTTCGTCACAAGGTCAAGACAAGGATTTGGCGAAAAGACTATGAAAATGGAGCATAGATTTGCTTAATAACCTCAACATACAAAAATGAGAATTGGATGCATATAATTCGAAGTATACAACTATACCACAGAGCCATATCACATATCTATCAATTAAGGTAAAAAGTGTACTATAACTGATAAGTCCAGAACCTAATCTGAGATGGACTTGATAGTCATAGCTTATCCAAAAAGGGACAAATCACTAATTTTATTAAATATATATACCCAAACAACGGGTGTTAAGATGAATAATACATATAGTAACCAACGGGATTAGCCCAGTTGGTTTAAATCCCAATTTATATATATATATATATATATATATATTTAGGGGTTCAATTTCCCATTGTAGAATGACAAAATAAAAAAGTGTACCAGTGTGTGCCATCATTTTTTTCCATGGGTTGTTATGAACAGTAGTTGTTTCTTTTCAGAAATTTTTTCTGTTAAGAGGAGTAATACATGGATGGCCAAATAGTTTTTGAGTTTCTTCAGGAAAAATGAGTAAGATATGCAGTTGTTACTTTGAAGATAAAGATTAAATATTAAAGAATTGAGGAATTTTTTTCTTCAGGTTTCTGATCTTTGGGATTTTTCATGGACATTTGATTCTTTAGGATCCAAACAAGCAGTTTATTTCGATAGACTTAACTAAGACTTTGTGAAGATCGAACAAATTGTTTAGTTACTTGTCTTCTTAGAATTTCTAGGCTAGAGATAGTTTACTGAGTGAAGAGTTGCTAGGCTAGAGATAGTTTACTGAGATATATTATTTCAGATAATGATTTTCTTGGTTTGATCTTTGACCAAATGAGTTTATATTGACTAAACAAAAGATCATTTACTATACTTTATCTCTGATCGAATTAAAGATTGATTTGTAAAATCAATAAGTGACTTGGTTACTTAAATAGATCGAATCATATATTGTCTCAGGTTACGATCCAAAGGAGTTGAGAGCAGAAGTATTCACTTGAGTAAGTATAATACGATTGGCACAACAGTTTGTCTAATCTTCCAACTTATATTATTTTCATGTGAAGGGAAATTTTGTAGTCTCATTGCAGAATAGTACACAGTCCCTAGTGTTATTTTGGAACCTTCTCTAATACCAACATTTACAAAAAAAAATTTATGCCTATGGTCCCCATCCAGGAAGGTCAAAAATCCTTGACGTGGTACTCGTAAACATAGTGACCGATCCTTAAAACTTCAAGGCTTACCAATAAAATGCAAGTTCCTTTGCCTGCCAAGCATACTTCACATAATTCCTTAAAAGTATCTTCCACACCATTCCTACTTACCATTGTTGGATAAAGGATGCATATACATAAGGCTAATATTGACACCTTTTTGCATGCATCACTGGCTTATAAGCCCTATTCGGGTATAAGGCATGCCTTGGGTTGTCATATACCATCACAAGCCTATTTTCATCTTCATTACTTTGTTTTTGCATTACTGAAAGGGTGCATTGATCTTGATTGTCCTAAAGGTGCATCATTCAGGCTCATGCCACTACTTCCTTGGATAATTTTTTGTCATGAATGTGGATAATGCAAATTCCTCCCCTTACCGGCATACCGATTTAGCTTCCTTTCTTAGCCATGCTTAATTCGCAATTGGTGCATGCCTATATTGAACGACTTGATAGTAAGTATGAGCATCCAACGAATGGACTGCAACTTACCTCATAAATTATTTCAACAATCATCTCTTGTTTTCTGTTATGCAGAAAAAGTTCTTCTGAGAACATATCTATGTGCAATGAGTTTTGGCTATGTATAGGCACCCTGAAGTCCTAAGGTTATTATATTAGTGATTTAGATAGATTTACCTATTTTAATGGGATGTGCCTTACATCTGCAAATTCAGTGAGAAGTCTTTCCAAATAAGTGAGAAACACAAACATGTCCTACTGCATATATCATAAGTTCATAACTACAATATGAAGTATTTCTACATATTATAGCCAACACAATTCATAATGTTATGCTTCAAAAAAATAAAAAATAAAAAAGTTATGTACTTGCATGTTATGATGACCTTATCACTCAGGATGCAAATTCGATGAAATATCGCATTGCATAAATTCAGTTCCAGTGCACTATGAATGAGATTTCTATACTTGATTTCGACTTTGAATATGATTTTATTTTCTTTATGTTATCTAAATTTAAGTCCTAACTAATATTATGATGTACCGCTTTCTAGAAGACATCTAAAAAAATATTGGTGGACCAAAAGAGACAAAGATATCCAAAAAAGAAAAACAAAAGAATAAAGGAATATCAAAATTTGAAAAAAGACCAAAGATGCATAGGTATTAAACGCTTTATGAAGGTGGAGTAAGCGGAATAGGCTTCAATGACATATGTTTCATTACAACAAGTCCATACTTTTTACAAAAATGCTTCATATACCGTGGATTTCAGACAATACTAAAACCAACACTCACATGAATCTTTTTTATCCGATGTCATAACATCAAGTTCCGAACCCACTGCTCCTCTAAAAGGGTTCATCATTTCCCTTTTGAGGGGTTAGTTGGGAGTTTTAATTGTTTACAGTTGTTTTTTACTTAGTTCATATAGAACCATTATATTTTTTAATTATTTGTTTGCAGTTGCATTGATTTCTATTAATTTTGTCGAATGTTTATGGGATTATTAATATTTATTATTGAAATTTAACTAGCTTCCTTAATTTTTCATAACAAAAATTCATTTGAAAATGTGAATACAAAAGTTCCGAAGAAGGAAACTGACCCGTGCATAGCACGGGAGAAAAACTAGTTACACATAATTACACAAGTAGATTTGGAACCAAAAGTGAAACATAATTATACACCTATCTAACATGTGTCCACCACTAAAACACCATTATGTGAAAGTCATTTTTGTACAACATCCTACTTCGTCACAAATACGTATGACACAAAATCTGGAGCGACAACTAGGAAGTCAGTTAAAAAAAGGGTAGTATAGTCGGTTATGCTAAAATTTGTTGGGTGAAATATCCATAACGGATATTGGAAAAGTATATTAAAGAATCGTGGATATTTAAACAATATCTAACTTTGCTTGTCTTTTTGACCCAAAAATTCCAATCCAAGGATAAATTAACCAATTTTGTAAATATTGAATCATAATCGTAATCCCTAAATTTACATCCCGTCTTATGCTTCAAAAAATATAAGTAAATAAATAAATCGTAATCCATGTTATGTGCGGTACCATTTTTTGGTCGCATTGGCTTTTAATAAGCCGAGAGCACATGGATAATTATTTTTAGGAGATTCTGATACAGATATTAAGAAATCGTACTAATAATATAAGGCTCAATTTACTTACGAAATTAGCCATGTATACTTTCAAGTTTCAACTTGCGAAAAGCCAACGCAAGTTGCAACCAAAGTTTTTTTAGGCGTTTCTGCTACGGAACATAGATAATGTACTAAAATATTATATAAAGACCAATTTGCTTATGAAGTTAGCCATGTATACTTTCAACTTACGACCAGAAACATGAAGCCACATGGATATGTTTACTAGAAATAATTTTATCATCCAATAAAATCTCATCAGATGCATGTTTCATGTATGTATCAATTGACCGTATTTCAACCAAATTATATAAACTAATATATCATGCATGTTGGTGCAAAATTCTTTACCCAACATTCCTAGAGATGCATGTAAGATTACCGAACTTACGTGGATGAAAATTGAGTGCGTACCTGCAAAGATACTTTGATGCCAAAGCGTGAGAAATCTAAACAAGTGAGTTGTGAAGAAACACTAAACCATATGGTCTTATTTGAGACATTTTGATTTTGGGTACAGAACTTATCTTTGGTGCTTCCACTTGTATAAGAGTCTCAAATTAAAAATATGAGTTGTTTTAATTCAGATTTTTCATCGACTTTTACAAGTGTCTTAATTTTTTTTTATAAGTGTCTTAAATATTTATAACTTCACAAAACTTTTAGTAATTTATACGTATATCAATTTATCATTTCTTTTTCATTTTAATTCAATGTAATGTAACAAGGAATCCGATGCTGCAATTTTTTTCGTTACTTTCATATTCCCCATATACGTCTATTTGAATCTAAAACCATCAAGAGTTGTAGTCGCATATCATCATCCATCATCTGCTGCTTAATTAAAACACCTATACACAGAGACAGAGTCATCATGTTGATTCCTTATTTATTTCTTACGTATTCTCTAATTCTTCTTATCACTAGTCTTTGTTTCATCTATTTGTTCTCATCATCTAGAAATAAATCATCAGACGGTACTGATCCTTCTACTTATCCACCGGGTAAAACTGGATGGCCGATCATCGGTGAAACTATAAAGTATGTTAATGCCGGTCGTAAAGGGGTTCCAGAGTACTTCATACAAGAGAGAATGAAAAAATATTCAAAAGATATCTTCAAAACATCATTACTCTGTGAAACTACTGCTGTTCTATGTGGTCCGGCCGGCAATAAATTCTTGTTCACGAACGAAAACAAACTTGTTTTTGCTTGGTGGCCTCGAACCATTGAAAAAATCTTCCCTCCTCCAAGTAACATCTCCGGTCAAGATGAAGCCAAGAAAATGCGCAGAATACTTCCTCAGTTTCTATGTCCGGAAACTCTCCGAAGGTATATATATATAGCCTGAACTCTGAACTATAGAGTCAAGCGCACAATAATAATACATTTAAATGCTTTAATTAATATGATACCATTTTAATGTGAGTGCAGGCATATCCCTGTTATAGACAGAGTAGTGATGCAATATTTAGAAAGGGATTGGGATAACAAGAAACAAGTTACAGTATATCCTCTAGCCAAGAGTTACACATTTGGTTTAGGCTGTCATTTATTTTTAAGCATCGAAGATCTCTCTCGTATCGAAGAATTAGGCGAACCCTTTCGATACTTGGTGGCGGGGATTTTCTCGTTCCCAATAGATTTACCAGGTACACCTTTCAACAGGGGGATTAAAGCTTCCAAGTTTATTAGGAATGAGTTGTTGTTGATAATTAAGCAGAGGAAAATAGATTTAGCTGAAAAGAACGCATTGCCTACACAAGATATATTGTCTCATATGTTGTCATCAGTTGATGATGATGGGAACTGCATGAATGAATTAGACATTGCTAACAGAATTTTAGGCTTACTTATCGGTGGCTTCGACGCAACTAGTGCTACCATTTCTTTCATTATGAAGTATCTTGCTGAACTTCCTCACGTTTACGATGAAGTAAGGAAAGGTACGTGTTTCACATATGATCCATGCATCAGTAGCTAGCTAATAAACTCTAAAGATTCGATACAGGATTCTCTAATTGTCACGATTGTTCATGTATCAGAACAAATGGAGATTGCAAGTTCAAAAGGCCCTGAGGAATCTTTAAGTTGGAATGATATGCAAAAGATGAAGTATTCCTGGAATGTCGTGTGCGAAATACTAAGGTTAGAACCTCCGCTGCAGGGAGCTTTCAGGGAAGCCATTGCTGACATCAACTATGGAGGATTTTCAGTACCAAAGGGATGGAAAGTAAGTCTCAACTATTCTCCCGGCGGTTCTTTTCATTTCTTAAATGGTAAGAAACTTGTGCTAAACCCAATGTATGTAGCTATACTGGAGTGCACATTCGACGCATAAGGATCCAAATTACTTTAAAGAACCCGAAAAGTTTGACCCGATGAGGTTCGAAGGAAAAGGACCGGCGCCATATACGTACGTACCATTTGGAGGAGGACCACGCATGTGCCCGGGGAAAGAGTATGCGAAATTATCGATATTGGCGTTCATGTACCATGTGGTGAGAAGGTACAAATGGGAGAAAGTATTACCAGATGAGAAAATCGTTGTCAATCCAATCCGTTTGCCTGCAAAGGGTTTACCTATTCGACTTCAACCTCTAGTTATTTAAGTGTTATGAAGAAAAGATATCATCAATTTATGCTTCCCCAAAAAAATATACTCTCCCGTTTCAAAATAATAGGCTTCCTATTATTTTGAAACGGGATAGTATGTAATTGGAATAAGATAACAAATTACTAATAATTCTCACATTGACTTTTTTTTTTGAATTTGTATTACCAGAAAGAAAGGGTATTCCATAAAAAAAGGCAAAACACTTTTCCAAAGAATTAAGTTCTCGAGGGTTCCAGGCAAGGCAAAAAAACACTTTTCCAAAAAAAGAATTAAGTTAGAAACAGACTTCAAACATACGTTTTGTTTAATGGTTCCACAATTATATGGATTTGGATCTGCAATCCAACCACGAGAACATGTTATTTCCATGAAAAAAGGGCCAAGTCCAGATAATTAGATGTAATCAAACACAACACACAACATGACTGTTTTTGGAACAGTAGCAAGTCGTTGGTGAACCTAGTGTTGCATACTAAAAATTCAAGGCCACCGTTGCTAACGAATCTGCCTTTCCGAAAATTTTAGTTTGCAACAACGAAAAGAAGATCTGAAATAGGAAACAATAAAAAAAAATGGTTTCGTTCTTAGAAAATTAACTGTATTCAGATTGAAAACAAAGCTCTTGAGCCATTGGCATTCCAACAGATTAATTTAGATAAAACGCTGAACAGATAAACACAATAATGAAATAGCTAAACTTGTGATTATCTCTCTACAATAAATAGTTGAAGTAAAGGAAACAGCATTCTAGCAAAAAAAAACAACAACAATTTGCATCGAGTTAGATTTTTCATTTTTGAAGTTCAAAACTACACACTCAAGTCATAATGAGGGAAGACACAAGCTTCAGATGATAAATTGTCACACCTACAATAATAAAACTCTTACGAAAAGTAGGTACTTGTCAATCAAGACTGGCGACTTCATGGAGAAAAAAAATCATATCTGGGGGTAGATCAATAAGTATGAACTCATCATATTTTTGCGCCAAGCATTCATTATTCTACATATGAATAAATCATGTACAGTATCAGATCACACATACCTCTGAATGAATGCACGAATGGAGCCTGACAACAACAGCTCGTGCATGACACCAAGTCGTAAAGACAAAACTCAAGTGTCATGTAGGCGCAACCGTGTTGGTGGCAAGGAGGTGCTGGCTTGGCATTGATATCGGTAGAAATTTAGCTTGCTGACTAGCATCCCGAAGACGAGTAGTCCCTATGACATTTTGGGGGCGAAAATATCAAAACTCTGAAGGCCGCGCTAAAACCTCATTCTAGGGGCAACACCTGCAGCTCTTTTCTAGTTCGCATCTCTTCTTCTTTTCTCCGAGTAATAATGAAAGCCATTGAGAGAAGGAGTTTGTATTTCTAGGGTTTTGTTGGACATCTGAAATAAATTTTAATGGAAAAACTGATAATACTTAAACATAATCCATCTCTGGATTGGAAACCATCACCCATTATTGCATTAGCTACTAGTATTCAAGATGGTTCTAAAGTGGCTGCTGCTCGTGAAGATGGTTCTTTAGAGATCTGGGTGTTTTCACCAAGTTCTGTTGGTTGGCATTGTCAACTGGTAAACTAATCTAAATCCAATTTCATTCATTCGTTCCGTATTAGGGTTTTGATTGATTTTTATTAAGTTAATAATAATCTGTTTCATTGTCTGTGTAGACTATACATGGATACCCTAATTCCAGAGTTTCTTCACTTGTTTGGTGTCGTTCCAACTGCAATACTAAGCCGGATGGTCGTTTGTTGTCCTCTAACATCGACGGGTCGATTTCAGAATGGGATCTTTTTCATTTAAAACAAAAGGTATTGATATTGTTGCTTTGGTTAGGGTTTTCTGCATATCAATAGTTTTAGAGTTTGAAATTGGAGTTTCTATAGGCTATAAATTTAGTGGACATGTTCAAACTGCTGTAAGAGTCTGAGTAGAGTCTGAGAAGGATTTGTGCCCAAAACGTGGGAAGACTCTCGGTTTATCCTAGAACAAGTGAAAAATCAAGAAAAGTTGTGATTCTTAACATTGCACTGACCTCTTAATTTCTAGAATGTTTTCATGCATATTGTGGACCGTGTAATTTACTATCTTATGTTAATGATTTTGTAATACTGTGTTGATTGATTTTTATGAAATTGGTGGGTACATTGTGCAGATTCTTTTAGATTCCATTGGAACATCAATATGGCAGATGGCTGTAGAACCTCTTGACGAATCTTTACTTCCCACACAGAATGATACCCAACGAGCTGTCAATGGACATGCAACTAATACTGGTACTTCTCTTAGTGACGATGACACTACTGAAAGTGATGATGACGACATTGATGCCATAGAATTGTATCAAATGATTGAAGACCCACGTCTAGCTATTGGCTGCGATGATGGATGTGTTCGAATTTATGTTGTTTCTGATTCAGATTTGTTGACCTACAATAGAACGTTGCCTAGAGTTAGCGGTGAGATTTCCTTACCTTTCCTCTCGCCAGAGTTTTTCTTTTTTTATGCTTTTTGATTCATTCATTCCATTAAGAAACATGTTCGGATTTTCTTCACTTGCAGGACGTGTTCTAAGTGTTGCATGGAGTTCTGATGCTAAGTCAATATTTTCAGGGAGTAGTGATGGGTATGTTAACCAGTCACGTTTTATATGGGTTCTAATATTTGTTACTTGTGAGTCTGTGACAATTGAGAATTTTTTTTATATGTTTTCTTTGAATTATAACTTATCACTATGATGATTTTACAAATTTGTTAAGTTTCTTATATTTTACCGGCCTTTGCAGTTTCATAAGATGCTGGGACGCCCAGTCGAATAATGAGGTCTATAGGATAACAGTTGGAATGGGAGGATCGCGTAGCAGATCAGATCTGTGTGTGTGGTGTTTAATTTATCTAAAGTAAGAGTACAATCCCGGTTTTAACTATTTAATCATCTACTAACTTTCTCTGGTTGTTAATCTTTGTCTCTTTTACCTTTGTTTTTCATTTTAGGGCTGGTACTCTGGTTAGTGGAGATAGTACTGGAAGTGTTCAGTTTTGGGATGTTGAACAAGGAACTCTGTTGCAGGCACATTCTTGCCACAAGGGTGATGTCAATGCTTTGGCACCTTCGCCTAGTCAAAATGAAGTATTTTCTGCTGGTTCTGATGGTCAGGTAATTGTCAAAGTCAATAACTCCAAATTTAGCAAAAAATTTGCATCAAGGTGTCTTACTAAGGTCGTTGCTGAAGGGGACTTAAGTGTGCAATTTGAATTCCTGTTTGTAGGCACATTTACATAACCTTTCTCTTAATAATCTCCAATAGTTTTAAATTTCAAATAACTGCTTAATTTAAGGGTAAAGTTAAGTTGATTTCCACAATGTCAGGAAAATGAAAAAGTTTCATTGAGACTAATCACAGAAGTTCGGTGAAACACTCTGAAAATCTAGTAGGTTTAAGAATTTTAGAGTTGACTCTTCTGTGGCTATGTTGTGAAAGGCGCCCTGGGCAGGCGAGGCGCCTAGGAAGAAAGGCGTTCAAGGCGCCAAACTGTGGCCAACTCTGTGGTTTTCTAATTTTTCCTCAACGCCTAAGCGCCTCATACAACATAGCTCCGTGGTTCTCACATGGTTGACGCCCGCGGAGCTTGTTGTATTTCGTAATAGTTGGCCAATTAAGTTCTGTTCAGATGTTCCACTTGATCATTTAGTATTTTTCTAATAATAATCCGTTTTCTATTTTTTTTCTCACAAATTTTCTATTTCTGAATCCTAAACTTGTAATATTTTAGTTAAAGTGATTCTTGTTATCATTAGCTATGCAGGTAATCCAATATAAGCTCTCTAGTAATACCATCAAGTCTGGCAATGCTGGTTCCTCTACAGCAGTGGTGAAGAAGTGGGTCTACGTTGGTTATGTAAGAGCACACACTCATGATGTCAGAGCCTTGACTGTAGCAGTTCCTAGTCGCAGCAAAGGTTTGTTCTACTGATGCTCCATTTTCTCTTATAATTTGTTGCATAGGCTGAAACTTTGACCTCCTTGATTCATTAAGATACGCCCGTTCTGATTTAGTAACGGAGTTCTTTTTTGACAGAGCCATTACCTGATATAAAGCTTAAAAGAGAACGTCATCATCGGGATCCCAATGATTTCGGTTATCGGAAGTGGCTAAATTTGCGAGTCCCCATGCTAATCTCTGCTGGTGACGATGCAAAGCTCTTTGCATATTCTGCTCAGGAATTCACCAACTTTGCCCCACATGATATTTGCCCTGCACCACAAAGAGTGCCCATTCAGTTGGTGCAGAATACACTCATGGGAAAATGGGGAATATGCCCCAAAATCGACTGTCATCTTGGGGATATGCCCCAGGATTCCAGTTTTTGGATATGCTGCGGTTTCAGGAACCGTTAAATAGACTATTTATCGTAAATGTGTTTCAACTTTCTCTCTAATTTTTTCTCGAGATTTTTTCCATATGTTCATTGTCAAGGTGTTAATATATCGCCTTTTAATTCGCATGTGATCCCACCTACTTAACGGTTTTGGATGGAATTTTGATTGCATATTCCCAAAATTGGAATCAGGCATATCCCCAAGATGACAACATTTTGGAATATCCCCAATATTCCCTACACTCATAGATGGTGCTTCTATGATATTAGTTCAGAACTCCAACTCTTTGGATGTTTCGCTTGTTCATTTGAAGAGTGGCAAGGTCTCTAGAAAGAGTGCAAGCACATCGTTATTTACTAGCATTAAGAGCAGATCGAAGATAATATGCAGCACCATGTCTTGTAGTGGAATGTTGTTTGCCTATTCGGACCATGAGAAACCACACCTTTTTAAATATTCAAAAGCCAGAAAAAATGCTTCTACACTTGCCAAAAAGGAGTTACCCCCTGAAATTCCATTTGCTCATTCCATGGTTTTCAGTGCCGATTCTTCAAAGTTGATTATTGCAGGACATGATAGAAAGAGTTATGTAAGTATTTCAAATAAATTTATCTCTTCAATATCTTTTTCTGTTGATTTTGAAGTAGGTAGGCCTTTAGCTGTTGGTGGGCATACTTTATGCTCATTAATTGGCAAGAAATTTCTAAAGCTCAGGCTGTGAGAAACGGGAGTTAAATACCTATAATGCGGCTTTATAGGGTCTTACAAATGAAGTGGCACATGCATAGTAAAAAATCTGCACATAATTAAATTACGAATTCCCTTTAAAGAGTGGTTGGTAGAGATTTAGTTAGCTGTATGGGGTTTATCACGGGATTGATTTTTGTTTTAATCCGTTCTTGTGCTTTTACAGGTTGTTAAAGTTAAAAGTAGAAAACTTTTGCAAACTTTCACACCTTCCCGGGACGCTAACAGCGATTTACCACCAAATGAGCCACCCGTAACAAGGATGTTCGCCAGTTCAGAGGGACAGTGGTTGTCAACTGTTAATTGTTTTGGTGATATATATGTCTTTGATCTTGAGAAAAAAAGGTGAGAAATTTCTCTCTTATATTCGGTAGTATTTCAAAATGCTTTTTGTTAATTTTTGTATTTTGTTCGCATGTTCCCTGATATGTTCGAAATATAGTTTTACATTACAGTGTTCTTTTCTACAAGCTTCATCGTAAGTTTGGTTGGGCCTGCTGGTGTGACAATCAAATGTTTTCTATGGTTTCTCATTGTGTATGTATTTTATCTGATCGCTGCCAACATATCTGATTCTTTTCCAATCTCAAACTTTTTATGTTGTTTCCAAGTGTGTGTCATCATTTCATAATTCTGTATATCTTGCCATAGAAAAACACTTTTGGGAAGTTTTTAGTTCTGTGCAAAATACTCATGGTTACTCAAGGAGTACAATTATGCATTACTTGATCATTGTCACCTATTTAAAAGGTCGCTTTCTCATGTTAATAAGATCCCTTAAATATTTATTTATTTTATTTGCTGTTTGTGTTTATAGTCAGCACTGTTTTATATATCGGTTGGACGAGGCTTCTATCACTGCTGGGGGTTTCATGATGACTCAAGAATATGGAATTGTTCTTATCTTTACAACTTCTACAAACCAAGTATATGTATTTGACGTGAAGACGAAAAAACTAATACCGCGGTTGATGGCTCATACTCATCCTCTTCCCACAAGATTTCAGAAATTCCCAGGGGAGATTATTGGGATGTCCTTCCCTCAATCATTTTCCACTGCAGTTATTATCTACAGTGCCAGGTATAAATACTTTTAATTGTCTAATGAACCCAATGAGTCTATGACTAAGAAATGCGACTATTGTGTTAAAGGAATTTAACCCCAAATGAAACTCTTTATATGAACTCGAAATGGTTTCCGTGTGCAGGGCAATGTGCTTCATCGATTTTGGGAAGCTGTTGGTTCAAGAAGATGATGACAACTGCTTGGCAAACAGAAAATTGGATTCATCATTAGAGGTTTCACAAGATGTTGCGGATAATGGTAAGGGTAAGGTGAACCACAAAAGGAAACGAGAAAGCCAAAAGAACTTAAACGTCAATTTTAGTCCTTTCAAAGATCCTGCTCTATTTGTGGGGCATCTCTCAGAGAGTTCAGTGTTAGTCATAGAGAAACCATGGAGGGAAGTGGTTCAGAGCTTTGAAGCTCCTCCAGTCCACAAACATATTTATGGGACTTAAGTTTCTGTGCCGTACTTTGAGTTGCCGTGATTATCCCTTTTTTTTCTTTTTGTTCACTTTTAATCACTTGTTATGGTAACCCGGAAATGTTTGATTTAAAACATCTTTATGGGCTTGGTTCTTAGCTGGTTCTCACACTAATCAGCTGTTTGCTCTCCACATTCCTGATTCTGCATTTCTGTTCTTGAACTATAGCATTTTTTGTATCTTGATTGCGTGGACATGGTCCTTGAAGAAAAACAACAAGGCCGAAGAACAAGGCCTATCAATATACTTCTTTATATAAAGGAGATTGATTGTGCTGATGTGGCTTCCTCACATTCATCTTCAGGAATGGTACAAAAATGTAGCGCCACATGTCACATAGAAAAGCCTAGCTGTCATGCCATATCAGATTTTGCCTAAGAGATGCGTCTTTTGGATTTGCCGCTAAAATTGTGCTTTGAAAGAAACTGTTATACGATTTACGAAAAGATACATCTAATAAAACTTTTGTACTTAACTGTTATCATGTCCTAAAGAGAAAGATGCGTCTGTTGCTATTTAGAAAAGACGTCTGTTTCTATATAACTGTTATTTCGAAGATATTCACACAACACATTTGCTCCCTAATAATCTCAGTGATGTTTCTACAGACTACAGAGACACCGTCTCCCGTTGACCAACAAGTATGTGTTTCTGGAAAAAGAAAAGTCCTTTCAACATTAATCCACATTTCAGACAGTTTGAAAGTGCATATCTCAACATCATTTCATTATTCCGCATTCAGAGGTATAGCTATATATGCCACAGACCAGGATTATCTCTATGCAGGATATTCGTATGTGGAAGTAATCTTCATCCATGGCAATAATTTAGTTGTGATCTGTTTTTCTTTCTTCTTTTATTTGATTGAGTGGTTAATGATCTTAGATAGGGTTAACATATTTCATTTTTTCTTAATCTATTTGAGAAAAAAATGAAACAGCATTAGCATATATTGCCGAACATGAGTTAAAGAAAATAACAATTGTGTGTATATGTACCTGTTTGATTGGAACACGGATTCACTCTTTTATTTATCTCTTCGTAAGATATACCATTATACCTCCTACAAACCATTTTTCAGATTTTTTATTCAATGGGAAATCGATCGGTGACGGTAATGCGGAGTACATGGTTGGCATTACAGCCAAGAAAAGTAAGATAAGATTTAATAACTTATCTCCCTCAAACTGAGGCTCATCTAATCAACTTCTTTCAAGGGTTCCCGTATATGGTACTGAAAACATTAATTTAAACTATAGTACTAGATTACTGCGATCTGTTGTGCGACAATGGAGAGGTAATTATACCGGTTAGTTACGTCAGTTTTTTTTTTGGATTATCACTCTTGCGTAAAATTATTTTCTGAATCGACTATTTGTTATATGTTTTTTTTTTCTTTTTTGTGTATTTTTTTCAGGTCACGGTTGTCGCAACAACGGAGCGAAGATGCAAGAATGATGAAGCCAAAAAGTTTGTGGTTAAGGACAGTCCTTGCATATTTACAAACATGTTGTGTGCACAAGTTTCTGTTTGCAAAGATGAATTAAGTGTATTCTTCTAACCCCTATCTCATCTCCTTCCCCGCAACTACTCACGAATCGAAAACAAACCCATAATTCCTAACCCTTTAAACACTTATATCAACCACAACAACGAATTGAGTGTACCATTTAGTCCTCATACCTGTAACCACTGAAGATTCTTGACAAGAACCTTTTGAGCAACATACACTTTTCTATGAGCTAAATCATCCTGTTCCTTCATACCTACACAATGATAGATCATCATGGACATTCATTAGTCAATTACTAACACAAAGAGTGAAGAAATTGAGGGATGTGTACTGAAACCCCGACAAACAAATCAAAATTCGAACTACCAATCTAACAGAAACCCTAAAGTCTAATAAAATTACCTTCACATGGTGGAGACATAGTTAGCTAAAATTAAAATACAAACCGAAATTAAAACAAAATAAATAAATAATCAGAAACCTTAACACAAGTAAACAGACCGAGGTCTTGATTTGAAGAAACCTAACGTGGGTTTTTTGGGTTTTTTTTTGTTAAGGGAGAACATCAAGGCATCATCATCAGAAAACTCTAAAACCCACATCTAAGAAGCAAAATAAAAATTAAATAAAACCCATAGGTAAAGTCTCTCCATTATAGCAAAAACCTCACAAAACAAAGATTTTTTTCTAAGAACCCTAGATTAAGCGAACACTGTAATCTTATTCAACTAAAACGAAATGGTTTGCTTGATTCAATCGAGAAATCTTCTTCACTTAAAATGAATCGAGATTTTGTCTAGAGATTGAGTTGTTAATCGAGTTTTCATACTGAGAGGGAATGAGAACTTCAGAGTTTTTTGGACTGGAAAACAGAAGTCGGCTAGAGAAAGAAGAAGTGTGAAGTGAAGAGGGAATATGAAGCGAGGTAAGTGTATATGGTTTATGGTTTAATTTAATGGTTTAGATTTTATTCTAAAAATTGTATATCTACGGCGGAGATTTACACACCTAATACACATGTAAAATTTAGGTGTTACCAGGCACACAGCCAGGTCGCACACGGGAAGTTCTGGTGTTACCTGGCACACAAATAGGCAACATATGTGGTTTTCTCAGCAGTTGCGGATTGCAACAGTTGTATAGCAGTTCCAAATTTCACAACTGCAGTAAGCTATTGCGAATTTTAGAGCAGTTGCAAAATCAGTTGCGAATTCTCAACTGTGTAAGCGTGGTTGCAAATTTTAGTTGCTATTTTGGAAAAATGGTGTAGTGAATTCATTCTTTTTCTTTTGGGAATGCTACTGAATTTATGTTTTTGGGAAATGCCTAGAGGAAGAGATCCAATGGAAGTCAGGCTCATTAATTTGATGTTTCGGTGGAGTACAACCGGGTCTTCAATTCCAGACCTCCCCAAAGTCCAAGACTTGAAATGGTTGTTGAGAAAGTTGGAATGTGTGTAAAAAAAAAAAAAAATTCGTATAAAGAAGTTCTTATAGCGTGTTATGTAAATTAAAAATAAAAATAGTGTAATTAAATATGTAAGAGACCATCTTACTCATGTACAACTTAAAAAAGAAAATCACTAAAATATTTTCACGGGTTTGGGAACGGAGCGTCACACGCATCACACGGGCATCTTTACCAACTTATACATAAATGAACGGAACGTCAGACGCATCGTGCACGCGTGCTATACTAGTATATAGAGAAAAAACCTAAAAATCCATCCACTAAGACCTTCCATATCCTTACAAGGCAAAATGGATCAGATCTGATTCACCTTGTAGGGAAGGGAAATCACACGACAACTGAGTAGCCGTAGAAATTTACTCTTTACGGAAATTCAGTAGCCGTATGGAAGTTGATACGGATGTTGAGTTGCCGTAGCATTTTATACGGCTACTGAGTTTGCGTTCCTGGTTTTGAAAGTTTTACCTTAAAACTTTCCTTTTTCACTCTTTTTTTTTACTAAAACTCTTTTTTTACCTATCATAGCTCCTTTTTACCTATTATATATTTTTTTTTACTCTAAAATATCTTTTTTTACCTAGACAAATATATTCGTATTGGAAAAAAACTGGGGAAAAAAACCCGGAAATTAAGTAGCCGTATAACACTATTCATACCGCTATTGAGTTTTCGCATCGGGTAAAAGGGAAAAAAAACACCATAATGAGGTTGCTTTTCTTGTGATATCCCTTCCCTTTATTTGAGGGATAGTGAAGGAATACCCTGGACCATAATGCTTGGCCTTATGATAATTGCACCATGGGACTCTCTTTAGTCTCTACCTCATCACCAACTTGGGTGGAAAAATTAAAACATTTAATTATCGGATTAGATTACTGTACAAGACAGGAGACACAGGAAAGAAGTTGGGTGGAAATTCTGGCTAGGAAATCTCCACGTCATCAAACACTCAAAACTCCACGTGTCAGCCACCCAACGACATTTTCAAAACATCTCCTTCCTTTTCTCTCTGCAACTCTCTTCCTTCCATGAAATGTCTTCAGCAGCAACACTCTCTTTCTCTCCCATTTCTTCATTTTCCATCTCCACCTTGAGAAAAAAAATCCAAATTTTCTCATTGACACCCACTTCAATTCTCATTTCAACCCATCACAAAATCATGAATATTGCTTCTTCACAATCACAATCACAACCCAGAGCAGTTGTTGTTGTACCAAGCTTAGATCCTACTGAAACTGATAAAATCTTTGATGATACATTTAGAAGATACTGCTCAAATTCTAATGTGACGAAAAGAAATGGTGGAAATGGGGTTTCAATTGTTTGGTTCAGAAATGATTTGAGGGTTTTGGATAATGAAGCTCTCTATAGAGCCTGGATGGCTTCCCAATCCGTTCTTCCTGTTTATTGTATTGATCCTAGGAATTTTGGGACGACACATTACTTTGGGTTTCCTAAAACTGGAGGTAATTTTTGATTCTTATTTCAACAATTTTGATTTTTATTAACAGTAGATTTCTGGAAAGTGATTTATATATTCATTTTTAGTTATAGGGGTGTCATGTGTATGTTTAAGTATTTTTTTAGCAGAATTTTGGAATTGGGGGTTTCTTGAAGTTGTTTTGATATCTAAGAACACAAATTAGAAGTGGTACAGCCTTATAGGAAAGGTAAAGATACTCATTTGGAAGGACCAATCAATATCTGGAGTTTCGCAAGTTAACTAAACTAATAATTTTGAAAATGTACCATTATTGAATGATCTCTTCAAAATTAATGGACATTTTTTTTTTTTGAGAGAGATTTCTTTTGAAAATCAGATGATGCCCATTTGGGAGAAAACCGGGAATGGACAAGAGTTAAGTTAAGGTATTTTGGCTTCTGAGAGTAGAATTGAATGTATGTATCTATAGGTTGAGTTGCCAGTGACAAGCCTCTTGTTGGGGATCCAAGGAAATTTGAGTTAATAATTACACTGAGTGACCAGCCAACTGAGTATGCATGTCTAGAGGTTAATATTCTATTGGAATTCCCACTTTTTTTTTTTTTTGAATGTTGGTCGGATTACTGATTTGATTTCAATTGTAACCATGTTTTGATGGTTTGCCGCTTCTGTACGAGCTTTGTTGATTCTGGCTTGTAGCTTTATTTTTTTTCTTTCTTTTTTTGTTGTTGTTGGATATTGCTCTTTCTAAGTGAGCTTGGGATTGACTAGCTAGTCATTAGCTTGGAAACTCCGTTAAAACGGTGGAAGCCTGACACGGTTATATGGGTTGTGGCTTCCACTTTGAGAACGCTGATTGAAATTACTTCAGGATACACATTTTGCTTTTCCTTGTAGTTAACCATATTTTCTGTTAGTAATAGGGATTGCATTTTATTGGTATACGGTAGATATAGTTGGTTGTACATTTTTTTAGCTCATGTCTTATAGATATATGTTTTCAGTTTGTTCCTGAAATTTAATCCGGTGAAATGTGGAACGTAGGAAAATCAATTTGCTTTTGGAAGTTGGATGAATGTGTAAGAGTTTCAGTATTAATTTTCTTTGCAGCTTTAAGGGCACAATTTCTGATTGAGTGCTTATCTGATTTGAAAAAGAATTTGATGAAGCGAGGTTTGAATTTGGTTATACGACATGGAAAACCCGAAGATATCCTCCCTTCGATTGCAAAAGCTGTTGGAGCTCACACAGTTATGAAATGTTTATTTTCTTATGAATGATATTGAGCTGTTGGAGCTCATTTAGTAAACTACTGCACTATGTTATTCGATACCTGAGCTTTTGTTGATTGAGTTTCTGTTGTATTCAGATTTATGCCCATAAGGAAACTTGTAGTGAGGAGTTGCTCGTGGAAAGACTTGTCAAGAAAGGCTTGCAAGGAGTATCTTTACAACCAGAGGGATCCACATCCACCAGTCGAAATCCTACAAATGTGAAGCTTGAGCTTATTTGGGGAAGTACTATGTACCATATAGATGATCTCCCATTTAATACGAGTAATTTACCCGACATATATACCCAATTTCGTAAGGTACCTAAATCTATAAGTACGTTCCAGTGTTTCAGAAGGTACATTTGTTTTTGAGGTGTGATGAGGTTATACTCAACATAATATCTTCCACGATGAATCAATTTGCAGTCTGTTGAATCCAAATGTGCAATTCGTGGCTGCTTTAAACTTCCACCTACAATCGGGCCACTTCCCAGCACCGATATTGGCAAAATTGGGGGATGGGGAGATGTTCCTTCGCTTGACCAGCTTGGTGTCGTTCATGTAGAGGCAAGTCACCGTGCACTTTTTCGGTCATATTGTTTTGCTAACTCATAAGATTACTTTGTTAAACTAAATACCGTACCTGAATGAATCACACAATGTGAATTGTACCAAGTTAATTGGGGATTAGAATTATAACAAAATTCTCTCATTCTGTATTTTGTAAAATGCAGGCGAAAAAAGGAATGTACTTTGTTGGTGGTGAAAGTGCAGCTCTGGGCAGAGTGTACGAGTACTTTTGGAAGAAGGTAGAAATCTCTGGATTACAAGTTGGTCTGTTGTGTTATTACAGAGGTAGAAAAGGTTTACTTTAATGGAACAGGATGGACGGATAATGTTATATTTGTGTCCGGTATATCATTTTAAATCATCTTTTGTCCAAATTTCTAATCTAGTTAGCTAAATAAATCTCAAACTTGTGTAGGATTTGCTCAAGGTGTACAAGCATACAAGGAATGGTATGCTGGGTCCTGATTACTCAACAAAGTTCTCTCCATGGCTTGCTTTTGGAAACGTATCTCCGCGTTTTCTCTATGAAGAAGTTAGAAATCTCTTCCTCTTAACTAGTCATCAATCATTTATATTATATAGAAAAGGATAATCCTAATATTTTCCAGTGATTCCATTCAATTTTTTTAGGTAAAGAGATATGAGAAGGATAGGCTAGCAAATGATTCAACATATTGGTATTTTACTTGCTTGGTGTATTGGATGTTCTGCTTCGTTATGCTTAGATTTTTTAAATATAAATTCAAAGTTTCCGTATTTTTTTCTATGTTTAGATTCCTCTGGCAATTGAGTTGTTAAACTTGTGTGGTTTCAGGGTACTGTTTGAATTGATATGGAGGGACTATTTCAGATTCATTTCAATAAAATATGGAAATTCGATCTTCCATTTAGGTATAATAAAACGGTTTTTGTTCATTTACTGTTCTGCCTTTCTGGCATCTTTATAGGACTTGCCAAACATAGGGGATACGTGTCTCACAATCACTCTAATGCACAGTTGCTTTACAAATTGTATCTCTGTGTAAGTTGCAAATTGTATATCTTTTGTCATTAACTATATCTTTTACAAACATATTTTCAGGTGGCCCAAGAGAAGTAGAGGCTAGGTGGGGCCAAGATCCCAGTCTCTTCGAATCTTGGAGAGACGGCCGTACAGGGTATATCAAGATATCCCTTCTCGTAATTTTACTGCAGTTGAAGCCTATGATTAGCCCCGAATAAATTCTACCAAATCCTGACTTATTTATTATTGTTACCTTGACATTTATAGGTATCCTCTTATAGACGCAAATATGAAAGAACTGTCAACAACTGGTTTCATGTCAAACCGAGGGCGACAGGTAAATTCTGAGTTGAGTGCTGAATTTAGCACACCAAATCATGAAAATCGCAATCTTCTTCTTTCAAGTTGTTTTAACTATTTGGATAATGTACGAAACCCGAAGTTTGTATTTGTATAGTCCTCAGTCATTGCAGATAATCAAATAAACCTTTATGCATCAAGAGCGTCATGGTTGGTGAATAATTTACAGAATCTGTATTTGTTACACAGATAGTATGCTCGTTTCTTGTCAGAGATATGGGCATTGATTGGCGTATGGGTGCCGAGTGGTTTGAAACTTGCCTCTTGGATTATGACCCATGTTCAAATTATGGAAACTGGACATACGGTGCAGGTTAGTTGTTTACTCCGTTACCTGTGGTTTATGAATGTTTGAATGTAACACTGTTAATTCAATTTCTGAATTAGTTAAATTGTCACTCTAGGTGTTGGTAATGATCCAAGAGAGGATCGATACTTCAGCATCCCCAAGCAAGTAAGCACAAGATTTTATTTCTTTGTCCAAGATAATATTGAAACTTTAGAAATTGCTGCATATGAAAATTTTGATTTGAGATTATCATTTCTCAGGCGCAGAATTACGATCCAGAGGGTGAATACGTCGCATACTGGTTACCAGAGTTGCGAAAACTGCCAAAGGATAAAAGGAATTTTCCACATGAGAAGTCATATATCAAACAAATTGTACCTCTGAAGTTTAGCAAGCCAAATCATGGTCATAGTCACACTAAACCCACTCCAAGAAGCAAATGATAGTAATCCTGAATGAACTTTTTTTCTTCGAAAAGAGTATCATTGTATTGAGTGTTCATAATAAATTATAGTCCTGCCGTTGTCATGGAAATTTTCCAACAATCCCTCTTGAAAGCTCTTGGAAAAAAAATCTGAGATAAGACTAATTTGAGCCACATATTCATATGATATCTGGATAGAATACCCGCTCGTTTTAGTTGGTGCATATGAGTCCAATATTTCAAAGCTTGTTTCATTTTTGGATTGGGAAGCTGGTCAGCCATGCTTCTGCAGTTCCACCACCACCACCACCACAATAAAATTGGTTTTTCCACATTCAGTGAAATAGTTTACACCAAAAGAAGAAGGAAGTCTTTGATATTCCTGCAGCCTCTAAATGCTGTTGAGAATGATTCTGAATTCGAATTGGATAGAAAGAAGAAGGCCCGAGAAGCTCTAAAACAGCTAGACAACCAGCTTGAAAGCCTCACCACCACAACACCACCACCAAACATAAGGAGGGTCTCTTCTTCTCTGCCGAGTAACTTGAATTCAAAGGCTGATATAGATAGAGATATGATGAGGGAACCACCACCTGAGTATTCTGATTCGTTTTTTTCGTACTCGGCGTTTGCTCTCCTGTTTATCTCAGTTTTCTACAATATATTATTCCTCACTGTTATTAAACCATCTATTGATGGACCAGCACCAGCTGCATATACTTATATTAATACTAATCAAGCTGTAAAAGAAGGTCCAACTGAGAACGGAGCAGATTCACCACCAATTGCTAACCCGGAGTGACATGATATCGATTGGCCCGACTTACAAGGGATAATTTCACCCCATTGTTAATTGGTGAGAGCCTCTTCTTTCTTGCACGTTTTGTTCAATTCATTTGCCTGGAAAAAGATTTTTGAGTACTTTCCGACGATATTCGCCAAGAGCCCAAATCGGAAAAGTGTTTCTGAAAAGTGTGTAGTGTAGCATACATGTCTTCAATGATGCTCCCGTTATTTCCTGCAAAGTCATATAAATTTCATCTTTTTAATTTTAGCTTCTCTTATACCCACGACTTCTAAGTATTGCTAAATTAGTATTGGAATTTACCTGTTGGGGAAAATCGCCATTTTCCATCTGGTTATTTATCAGTACCCTAGCTGCACGATGCAGAGGCTTTGGATCCCTCTCCGCCTAAACATTGAAAAGGTTAAACAAAGGATAAATGCAGCATTCTATATCATGTTGAAAATTTTCTTCCCCCCAACACACACACACAAAATAAAGAATCACCTGGCCAGCATGAATGAGACCCATCAGTGCCCATGATGTGTGAACTAAATGGTTGTCTTCCAAAGGAACAAATTCCTGTTTAGATTTTGTTCAGGTGGTTAGATTGAACTTCGAAGATCTGAAAGAATTCGTCTTGTTTTATATATAAGTATATACTGTTTAGATTTTGTTCAGGAGGTTAGAATTCATATATATACCTTCTTCATGCATGAAAGATAACTTTCGCCCCAACCGCCTATTGATTTTTGGGTTGATAGTAGAAAGTTGCAAGCTTTATGAACAGTCAAGCTGTTGGAGTAGTTCTTCCCTACAGCTGAAAGGGCTCGTAGAGCGAACCATGTGCCATAGATATAACATATTCCCCAGTTTCCATACCTGTACCGATTAAGTAAGACATCTTTTATTGTGTAAGACTAGTGGTTAAAAAAGGGAAGTAAGCTTTTACGTACCATGAACCATTCGGCTCTTGTTTGTACTCTAAATAATTTACTGCTTTTTCAATGCAGGTTTCAATTTCTTTGGTTCGATGATGAGGATACAAATTCTTGAACATAACTAGGGCTTCAATTGCTGATGAAGTGCACTCCACATATCTGTACTTAACATATCAATATAAGTACGAAGTAAAATCAAAACAACAATAAAAAATGTTCTGAATGCTAAACACTTGGTAAACAGGCCGATAATTTTGTTAGTCTTTTTTTAACCTTGATTAAGAGCTTCTCCAATGGTTGTTATGGGTGTTTCCTAGGTGGCACCACAAACAAAACATCTTCATTCCAATTTTAACTTAAATTTAGGGGAAGAAGATAATTCATTTCCAATGGTGTTTGTGGTCTTTTTTTGGTTAAATGTTTATTTGATTTTTAGTAATCTTAAGATTTTATTAAAAATGGTTATGTAGTATATTGGGATTAATTTAGTAAAACAAAAGCTTAATCGAGTAGCTTGACATTCTTAAGGTGAATGTCTAAAACTAGACATTCACCCTGAGGATGTCTAACAAAATTTAAGCCATATCATCCTCACATTTGTTAAAGAAGTTGGGGTTTGAGAAGAATTTTAAGGATAATGAATGTCCATCCTACATGGATTTAACCATACATTCCATCTCCAAAAATACTGTTTGTGCTTATAGAATTTCACCAAACCATCAGAAGTAGTAGTGTATATCATCAGCATATACAGTTTGCTGGTATTTAGAAGATGGAATGAGTATGTATCTTACTCATGCTCCACCAAGACATCCTCAAAGATTTCCGTTGGATTGAAAACCTATATATATTTGTAGAATCAGAATTTCCCTATTAGATAATTAAGCTTACACCCACTGAAAAACAATAAATAAGTTCCCCTAAAATAAATCGATTTAGTCCAAATTTGTGAACGAACGTTACCTCCAACCATGCATGTGATGTTGCAGGCTCCCACGCAGCGAATCCACCATCTGCACCCTAAAATTAAGAAACATTTTAGGCGACTATACTTGTACACTATAATTTTGCATGCATGTCAATATATTAGACGAAACTGATCTCCTTACTTGAAGGGAAAGAATGACCTCGATAGCGTCATAAAACTGTTTCACTGGCAATTTATCTCCGACAATTTCTGATGGCATTTGGGAAAATATGAGACACCCCTGCAATAATATATGACTTCATATCATTGGTTGTATACTTTGTACAAACTACCAAATGACAGTTTTTGTTGCTAAATATACTTAACGTTGCAGTAGAACATCGCAAGAAAATGAAGTGTTACCCTAATGTATGTGATTTTTCTTCTTCAAATTACTTTACCTTCATTTGTTGTGGTTGTGGTGCAACATTTACCCGGACTCAACATCGTTACCATCTTTGAGGTTTCTTTTGTGGATGAGTTAATATTGACTTATTGATCTCAATTATGAAAGAAATAGCAGTGATAAAAGAACTGACAACTGTGAAGTACTAATTTTCCTATAACCATTTAGTGCAGTAGCGGCATAGGAAATTACCATTAGCGCTTCAGACGTACAGTCTGAAACTTGCCAGCCATGATCTTGATCCGAGAAGGTCCACGCTCCTTTACTTATGTGACGGTACATACTTCGAAAATCACCGGATGGATTATCTTTAACCTTTATTTATGTAAAGGCAGAGTAATCAGACATAAATTGTAAATTTCACTAATGAAAAGAAAAGAGTAGCTTTGAATTTATCTTAGATAAATTGCCAGTTAGTATATAAATTTGTAATCAAAGAGAGAATTAAGGTCAAACCTGTGAAACTTTCAAGAAATGGTGTCCTTTCTTGAGGGTAGGACCTATTTCGCCAATAAGATCATCACTTGTTAGAAGCGCATGAAGGGCGAAACTAGCATCCCATGTCTGACTTCCGATATTCTGAAAGGAAAATATTTTTGTGACTTCAAAAAATACATAATACATCTATCTCATTTAATTGTAATTTACAACTCTGGACTGGAATTATATGATTATGAATAACCTGCATGCGAAGTCCATCTTCGGAAACCCAGATGTAATCCTGTACTCTGGCAAGATGTTTCTTAAAAGCATCGGAATTTGGATCCTCCACCCAACAAGCTAGCATGCAGAGAGACTGTGGTGCAGAAAAAAATGTGTAATGCATAACTAACCAGACCTAGCTCGATTTGATTAACCTCGGACCAGCAAAAGATTGATATTGAAAAAAAGAAGAAAAAGTTAATATAAAATCAATGTATTTCCTGTTTTCAGCCTTTGATTTCGAACAACTAGCATTGTAGATTAATTTGACTCTCCCCTCCCGTTCATAAATAAAAAAATAGAACCAAATCCTCCTTTAACCTTTTGATCAGACCTAAAGTATTCGGGAGTAAATTGTTAGGACTTCTATTAATTTGAATTTTGTTGTTAGATTTAGTAATTATAGTTGCTTTTGCGCAATTCTAGACTTCCTTGTTTGCAGTTGTAGGATTCTTTTTATTGTTGAAGTTTTGTTTGTGGTTTGACGTTTTGGATTCTAGTATAATGGTGATCGACAAGGTTTATCTTGATTACACTTTGTAATAAGGCAATTTGTTGGGAAAATTACTCCTATTTCATAAGAGCATCTGTTCTTCACTTCACGAAGTACAACATTCAAAATAGTTGGATTTAATTCCTAACACCATTCTTTCTCTCTACCTTCCAAAGAAAATATCGGTACAATTTTCGCGGTATGTTAATCTTTCACTTCTATTAGATTACTTGCTTTCTGTATTTTTCTCTGTAATTGGTTTTTCAGTTTCTTGTTATCTGACGTACTTGCTATTGAAAGTCACCATGTAAACATCTTTTGGTATGAATGAATTTGATAGTTCGGTATATACCCTATTCTTTTCTTAAATAAAATTATGTACCGGTGCCCGGAGTTGGGACTAATACACTATTCGACCGGTGTTCAAACATGATATTGGACTTATCAGAAATTTTGAGCACCTGTGTTAGATATGGTCCCTTTAGTAAAACAGGAACCTCCGGTTTTTCTTGCATCCAATTAATCTAATAATCTGCATACCTTTTCTACGGCTGCAATGTTGATGTAGCGACTATTTTCATCTTCATAATGAATGTGTTTCATCGTTAGATTCAGAGCCTTCTCTCTGACCAACTTTGCAAATGGCCATCTTCTTAAAAGGGGCTCCACAAACATGTAGACGGAGTCCCAAAGCAGATTCTGGGCAAAAGAACGTGGGTAATAGAGATCCTCCTGAGAAAGGAAAGCAGATTCTAATAAATACCGTAAAACTTCAATAAAGTTATTAATTTAGCAAGTACAAATCTAGTTGGGACCGGAAAATTTTATTATTTAAGTGAAGTAATTAATTTATCGAAGTTCTACTGTAACAATTACACTAGTTAGATAGCGCATTGGTGCCTGTGCTTACACTTTATTGCGACAAAACAAGATTTGCCCTAAAAAGGAAAAAGGATTTACCTTGCAACAAAGATGGCGCATTCGGCTCCAGTTGATATTATCGTAAAGTTGCACATGAAGTTCCTCTCGTAACGATATAGTGAGATCCGTAATGGGTGTGACAAATCTTTTACCAAATAGATATGACATCGGCATGTACACCAGCCGACAGAAACACCACATTTTAGCTGTAGTATTCAATACATAAAGAATCATATACATCAAGTAGTAAAAGATAGTGTAATAGTGGATCTGAAATGAAATCTAGAGTGAAGACATGCTAAATATCTTGGCACCAACCAGGATTGATAGGCAGAAACGAAGGCAGAAACCAAAACTCTGGGACCATGGGAATGCAACCTGACCAGTCATAAACTCCAAGTATCTGCACATATATGAAGATTAAGAAGATGAAGATTGAAAATAATAATAAAAATGGATAAAGATAAAAAATAAATAAAAAAAGGATGAAGATCTTGAAAATAATCTTTAATTATTTCTTGAATGATTTATTTATCTTACAGAAAGCCAAGCCTTTCCCCATGTAGGTATCGATGTAACACCACCATGATAAAGTATCCATTTTCTTGCTCTAGCACAAGCATTGTCATGACCACCATCTGGTCCTTCTCCAAGTATGCGCATGCAAATATAGTTAAGTGCAGTACTGAACATAATACTGTGTCCCTCTATATGGAACCCGAAACCTCCGTCTTCATTCTGCAAAAACATATATGTATTTTTTTTTCATTGATAGTAAATTAGTTATTATTTTATATGTGTAGGCTATTAAATGAAAGTTGTACGTGCATAGCTCAACATACGTATACCTGATGCCAATACATATACCGCAGTGTCTCCTTTTTATGTTCATGCGACAAGATGGTATTAATCGTTCCCGTTATATATAACGTGAAAACCTGCATATTTTTGGTGTGCCATGAAGGTATCTTGGTAAGCGTACGTAGAAGTTCGACTATATGCAAACGAGAGAAAGGAAAAAAATCTAACCAAAGGCGGCATCAAAAATAAGGGAGCATCAATATTAGCAGCCCAATGGCCATCATCGCCTTGCATGGCAGAAAAGAATCGAATGGCTCTCCTTAACGCATTTGTCGTTGCTTCAAAGGTCACTTCATCATCGTCACCAATAATCGCCTCTTGTGGTATCCTAAGATCGAATTTATCTTTGTTTTTCCTTAATTGCTGTCATTGTATACAAAATTACAGACCGTTTTAATACTAGGCAAAGCTTTTAAATTCTGTAAAATTTATCTAACCATACTACCTGCAAGCGTAACAAAACATCCCCACAAGCTCGAACTTTGAAACGATTTTCATAGAATTCCTGACGAGCTTTTTCGACTTCAGCTCGTTCTTCTGAAGTTCCGGCCTCTGGATCGAACTCCCAAGTCTGTCTTCCCACAAAATTGTTAGTACTGAAAAGCCATTCACAGAAAGGACCTCCATGGTCAGCGAATTTGAGTTTCCACATAACTAATTAAAATTTCTCGCAGAAAGTGGAAACGGGGATGATCTATTGTGCCTTTTAACAGAATTAAATATAGACATATGTAGTGATCGATGATCATCACATGGATACTCATTCTAAAAAGGGATATATATCCACTTTCGAGGACAACGCAAATAAAAGATAAATAAATTAGATTATGATCTTGAAAACGGTAATCATGTATCTATTGGGACTACGTTTTTTGTATCTATTGGGGCTACGTTAACAAGGGTGTGCCTGTGCTCTGCAATGTTAAGTATGTGTTCTATTGGCCACCGTAAACAATGTTCATAACCGGTTCTAATTTCTGCGCCCAGCATTAATAGTTTAAGCTAAAATTCTTTGAAAAGTGGATTTTTCATTGAAACCTATTAGACAACACATTTTTGCGGATCATCCTATCCGACGTCCAAGATCATTTTCAAGTCAAATTTGCGTTTCCAAATGTGAAACCTACTGTAAACCCCGTACTATATGGATCATATATTAAGAAGCCCACAAAATGGATCCTCCATTCCCAACTCCATACTTTTAAATTTTGTGATCTGATTTTAAAATTTTCCCGATTGCTGACATAATTTTAGAATTTTGTTATCAATCATATTCAAAAAGAGAGGGGGAATTGATTATAAAGATTTTACAGTACTTACATGTATATGTTAATTATGTTGACTTGATGTTCTTAAAACTTTTCAGATCTAAGTACACAAGATAACGAAACTTAACTAATTTAAGATATCCACACATAAATTTGTATGATTTGTATTCTTGAGAGCCCTTCTTATCTTAAAAATCTTTTAGTCCATAAGAAAATTAATGTTCAGATTTATAGTTAAAAAATTCCAACTCTTATTTACTTACCGTCTGTCGAGAATGAATGAAACACGAATTCAAAATTTTGTATCACTATGAAGTCATCCAACCTTTTGCTCTTAATGATCATCTGGTTTCCAACATTTTATAGATGTTATTTTTAGGGATGACCATTTGCCCCACCCAAACCCATTCTCGTGGATACCCATCCCGTTTGGGTAGGGTTTTACCCGCATAAATGAGGATGGGGTCGGGTATGGTTAATAGTTAATACCCGAAACCTAAGCTACAGAGATGAGGGGGGACGGGATTAAAGATCTCCATCCCATTCCCGCCCCGTAGTTTTCATATTATAAGGGTTTTGATTTTTATGCAAGAATTTGTATCGAATTTTTATGCTTCTGCCACTTAGTCGAGCTATCTATGATCCTTAAAACTGAATTTCTGTGGAGGGTCGTGTCTTTTGCTGTTTATCCTAACATATTAACGGTTAGGTGCCTTGAAAAGCTACACAACATATAAAGTTGTCATGATGACATCTTGAGTTGCCAATTAGCGTGTGTATTCATAATGCTATGAAACGATGGGATGATTATAGATTCAAAATTTTCTTTCTGTCGTGGGACCTATCCTATCACTGATTTAGCTGCTGTTCACCTGTGATTCAGGTAGCGCACAATATACATAGTCTCGTGATACTCTCCTAGATTTTAGGGGTACACAATGTACAATCTTATAATGAATCTTGCTGAAGAGGTGCGTCACCTAAGGTTACTTAGCCATTATGTATTCTTTTCGATCTTTGAAAGGTTGTGATATATTTCTAATCACGTAGGGATGACATAAATAGTTAGTAACTCTTTAAGTTGCCTTTTGGATTATCTAAGCAACAGTAACGACATTTGGGGGTGGAAATTTAGGTGCCAATTGGGTTGGATTATGTCTTATAGGAATAGCCAATCAGATAGCAAATATCTGTATTTTATCTCTCGTCCAAATATAATGCTATAAAGATTCCATGACCATATAATTTACATGTTCTAATTGTATGCCACCGTAAAACCAACTCTGTATCAAAATTTAGCAGTGTAGTTAAGATGGGTAACTGGAAGTGGTTTTCAGAATCTGGTTCTTGGGGGTTTAAGTCTTCGTCCACAGCCGAACAAGTCACCGAGGGGATCGATGCTACAGGTCTCACTGCAATTGTCACAGGTAAACCATAGTACATTATTAGCATAAACTCATTAAGCTATTGCAATAGTCTAGGTCTGAATTTATGTTGTGATCGTTGAGTCTTTCTGTGTGTGCATTTATAGGTGCAACAAGTGGGATTGGGAAAGAAATAGCAAGAGTATTGGCTCTAAGAGGTGTAAATGTAATTATACCTTCAAGAGATTTGGAGAATGGTTTGAAGATAAAAGAAATGATCCTCCAAGAAAACCCTAAAGCACAGATTGATGTCATGGAGATGGATTTAGCATCCATCGAATCCATCACTTCTTTTGCTCAATCCTTTAATTCTTCGAAACAATCCTTAAATATTCTCATGTATGTATACACCACCTCATACATTCTCCAACTCATATATATACACATTAAGATTCGATACTAATATGTTGGTATATTCAAAATATTTTTTTGAGCAGCAATAATGCTGGTATATTCGCTTGTCCATTCCAGCTCTCTAGAGATGGAATAGAGCTGCAATTTGCTACCAATCACCTAGGTAAATACATATAAAGCATTGATTACAAGATATTACTCTTTATTCAATTTTTTTTTTTCATGAAGGTTAGTTTTGTAGTTCGGTTACGTATCTATTGATTACGATTACGATTTTGATTTTATTTTTTTAAATATGAAAATTTTCAGGGCATTTCTTACTAACGAAATTGTTAATGGAGAAGCTTAAAACCACAACCAAGAAAACCAGCATAGAAGGAAGAATAGTTAATGTGTCCTCCACTGCTCATGGATACTCAAAGGGGATCCTTTGCTTGATCTCGAGATCATAAACAATCCAACAAAGTACTAGTACTAGTTCTCATAATGCGTTATTCTATTACAATTTAATTTTTGTGCATGTAGGAACACATAATTCGTTGGATTAAATTTGTCTGGCCTGGCTCACGTTCCTTTTCGGTGGCTTCATTTTGTGCATAGCTGTAAGATAAACTGTTAATAAATTACAAAGTTAAAAATTACATACTAGGCAAGCGAGCGACAAGCTGTGCCGCTAGCCCTTTTTGAATAGCAAAACCTATCCTATTAAAAATAAAATCTCGTGAGCCAGGGGTCATTACATTGCTTCGCATGACTTTCTGGACCCTCTTGAGTAGTCCAACTGCTTCTGCGCATAGCTGTGATATTTTTTTTTCTCTTTCCTGATCAAAACAGGTACCAAAAATATGATGCTTACTGTCGATCCAAGCTTGCAAATGTTCTCCACGCGAATGAGTTATCTAGGGTTTTGCAGGTGAGTCTGATTGCTTCCGATTAAAAGAAACACAATGTCGACTAGTTCCTCACGATTTATTTATGATCCGGATCCAAAAATTGGAAAATGAGTCTCACAAATCATAATTCACGATTTAAAAAGAATGTTATTATTGGGGTTGCACCCCAGCTCATTGGCAATAATTTTTATAACCCTTTATCTAACTATTTTCAATAATACCTAATATGATCTTAATGTAATTATGGTGATTAACTAAACTTACTACTATTACAGCGTGTTCATGAACCGAACACTGTTCATGAATCCAGAATCAGATTCTGACATAATCAAATTCTCCCAAAAACTCCATTTTCAATTCTATTAGTCAGAGAGGGGGAAGGAATTGCTTTCCGCCGGAATCGAGACTAATTAACATAAAGTGTCAAAATTGTCCTCGTAATAAAACTGTTGAAAATAAGAAATTAAACGATGGTTGGTGCGTAGTCTGGAGTGATTGATGGTGGTAGTGCTGCTGCTGGTTGGTGGTGGCGTTTACGGTGGTTGGTGATGGTGGTACTATTGGTAGTGCTAGTCCTGGTTGGTGGTGGTGAGGTGGTACTGATGCTGACGACGATGGGTGCTGGTGGTGAGGATGGTTCTGGTTTCTCCTGGTGGTGATGATGGGGGTAGTTGCTGATGGCGATGATGGTGGTTGCTTCTGGCGGCGGCAGTGGATTTTTTTTCCTTTTTATGCAACAATCATCGATTCAAGCGGACGGTGGAATTTGAAATTTCAATTTGACATGAAAGTTGTTTGCGTTTCAATTATAAGATACAGGGCATTAATGTGATTTGATAAATTTGGATTACAATGTAATCCAATTAGCTCAACCAAGTGTTGTTTTTTTGATCAAAGAATCTATTCCTTGGAATTCAATTCTAGGAAAAGGATTACCCTATAATTGAATTCCTTGGACTTGAAAACCTTGAACCGAACATGCTGTTAGTGAAGGATTGACTAAATTAATCATTCAATTAATTTTTCAAATCAAAATTTATTTTTCTTTTCTTTTGATTTAGGAGAAGCAAAAGGATAATTTTGATGTTTTTTTTTTTTTTTTGAAAATTTTGGAAGAAATAACATCCTAGAAATAGTAAGAAAAATCATGTAAACCTCTTCCAACTACAATTTTGTTGATTCAAATAGTTAAAAATTAGGATCAAAATCTTAGTTTTTCAGAAATTATGGATGGGATATAGTACTCGACCTAATCGAGGACCGGATATACAGTTAGGAATAGAAAAACTCCCAGCCGAAAGTTTACGTTCGGCTAGCCATACTCAACCTGTGTTTTCTTCTTATTTTTTCTCTTATTACCATAACAAGTTACGACTGGGTTTTCCTTGCCGTAAAAATGTACTTCCGACCGGATGGTTTTCATATTCACGGATAGGAAAACCTAATTGAAAGTAAAACTTTGTTTTATTTTTTTCGTGATTATCAAAATTACTTACGGCGAACAGGAAATACTAACCGTGAATGCTAAATTACGGTTGGGATTTAAAACTTTCTCAGCTATATATCTATTTGAAGGCTCAGAGTTCCGGTTTTCCCGCGCATAATATATGATTTGCGGTTGGGACAATAAGAACTCCCAGCTGTAAACATCTTTGGAAGTTGTTTTTTTAGCCGAAAATCATAAAATATGATTTTTTTAGTCATTCAAAAGAAAAAATTAATTATGGGTTTTCTTAAAAAAAAATTATGATCATCATTTTCATCATAATAAAAATTATGATCATCATCATCATCATCATCATCATCATCATCATCATCATCATCATCATCATCATGATTTATGAATGAGAAGTGAAAAAGTGGGGGTATAACAACCACACCCAATATTTCTCTTAGCAATCTGTATGGACTAACTCCAATATAATTTTAAGAGAATCAACTAGACAGACAAACTCAATCTTAATAAAAGTATATCAAAGAGTTATATCTCAATTTCTCAATTCAATCCACACTCAAACGAATAGGAATTTGAGAGCCTGATTGAATACAAGAGAAATAACTTGAACTACCAAAGACCAATGTTCAAGGATCAATCAACAACCAAAGGTTGGATTTACCAATTGATAAATTCAACGCACAACCTGTGATATTTCATTTATATAACAAAATATAATGCGGAAAAGAAATAACATAGACACCAGAAGTTTTGTTAACGAGGAAACCGAAAATGCAGAAAAACCTCGGGACCTAGTCCAGATTTGAACACCACACTGTACTTAGCCGCTACAAACACTATCCTACTATGAACTAACTTCCGTCTGGACTGTAGTTGAACCCTAATCAATCTCACACTGATTCAAGGTAAAGTTGCATTCCTTACGTCTGTGATCCCAGCAGGATACTACTCACTTGATTCCCTTAGCTGATCTCACCCACAACTAAGAGTTGTTACGATCCAAAGTCGAAGACTTGATAAACAAATCTGTCTCACACAGAAAATTCTATTGAATAGATAAATCTGTCTACCACAGATAAACCTACGAGTTTTGTACCGTCTTTTGATAAATCAAGGTAAACAGGAACTAATCGATAACCCGGACTTATATTCCCGAAGAATAGCCTAGAATTATCAATCACCTCGCAATAATATTAATCGATTAACAAAGCAAGATATTGTGGAATCACAAACAATGAGACGAAGATGTTTGTGACTACCTTTCTATCTTGCCTATCGAAAATATAAATATCAAGCCAATCTTACGATTGTACTCAAACACGATAGAAACTGCAAGATCAGATCACGTAACTACAGAGAAAATAGTTGGGTATGGCTTCACAATCCCAATGAAGTCTTTAAGTCGTTAACCTACATGGTTTCGTGAAAAACCTAAGGTTAAAGGACAATCAACTCTAGTTTATGCAACTAGTATCACACAGGAGGTGCGAGGATTAGGTTTCCCAATTGCTAGAGTTCTCCTTTATATAGTCTCAAAATCAGGGTTTGCAATCTAACTTACCTTGGTAAAAAAATTAAAACATTCAATATTTACCATTAGATGAAAACCTGATTAGATTCAAGTTAATATCTTTCAACTGTTAGATCGAACTTATCTCGTTATACACAAATGAAATGCACCTTCATTTAGGTTTGGGTAACCATACCTAAACGTGTACACCTAGTTGGTTCAACAATAGTTGACCAATGGTTAGCCATATGAGCACTTTCATATCAACCTTATTCATCTTCACCATAACTAGTTCAAGTGACTCAAATAAACTAATTAAGAGAGTTGTTCAATTGCTTTGATCTTATAGAAGTATACAAGACACAATTGAAGAAAAATCGATTTTGATTCACTCGAATCAATTCATGAACATTATAGCCACAGTTTGCAAAGATTTCATTCCTTATTATATAAATGCTTTAGTTCATGAACAAACCGATTTTAGAAAGTAACCTACTTAAGTATGCAAACGGGTACGTATACCTAAGTGGTTGGACCGATTTTGGTTACACCAGTACGCGTACGGGTGCGCATACTAAATCACACTTCCAAACTCTAGAATAAATTCACGGACATGAACTTTCTTCCAACAACCGCTGGTACTCGTACGGGTACGCATACTTCAGGTTCCCGGTTTTGGACTTTTACACAAATGTGAGAACACACTATGTTTATATCCAAACATGGTTACTTGTTCTAAACTCTCATTTCAATCATTGAAACTTTCTTAGAGGAAGTTATAATAGTTGGTATTCACAAACTATTTTCATCAAAGCCATTTTCAATTTATTGAAATAATCAACATGACTTTCGTCACTACTAAAGATGAACTTGGACAAAGCGAAAGCTTACCAACACATATTTCGAGACATAGATAAGTGAGTTAAACTCGGATCGAAATAACACATGTGTATAAATGAAGTCTATGTAGCAATACGACTTTTGTCTCAAAATATGAGATAAAATAGATAGACTGTTGAGTGATAAATAAGTTCAAGTCTCCACATACCTCTTTGTTGATAAAGTTCCACAAGTTCCCTTGAGTAGTTCTTTGTCTTCATTCGATGAACGTCGTGGAGTGTAAGGCTTAACTACACTTATTATCCTAATCCGAGACTTAGCTATAAGTAGACTAAAAATCAAGACTTATAGTTTTGGTAACTAAACTTGACAAACAAGCTTGAGATAGCAACGCTTGCGAGTTCGACCGAGCAATGCTCTAACAAGAAAAGAACGAGAGGATAATTGTTTTGAGTTTTTTTTTATGATCATCATGATGATGAAATTAGGATCATCATGTTCATCATGATTTGTGAATAAGAAGGAGAAGATAATATATATTTTTTATGATAAACATCTCCATCATGATGAAATTATGATCATTTTATTCATCATGTTTGATGAATGAAAAGACAAGGAGAAGAGAAACGATTTAACCTTTTTTATTTTTTCAATGAATAGTTAGATTTGGGAAAGGGTCATTTTGACTTTTCAATTGGATTAGATCCCCCCATATCCAACTTTTGGTTAGTATAATCATTTGAAGCCCCAAAATCCTTTGGGTTTGAAGCCCCAATAATAGAATTCTTTAAAAATGTTGGTGGTACTGTTTTTGACGACATTAATAATGACTTATTTTTCACCTTCTTGGCTCCTGTACCTTTTTTTTACTTCGACATTTGCATCAGCTTCGCATGTAAACTGCTAGTGTTCAATTTCGTGAATTGATAGTAATGTGAATTTTACGGAGTAAGTTATAAACTGCTAGTGTTATATTTCGTGAATTGAGAGTAATGTGACTTTGACTACGTGAGTTAGGCAGAAGAAGCTAACGTGACGGAAAATTCTTTACACCCTGGAATTATAGCAACTAATATATTTCGGTTTATGAACATTCGAGGTAAAATTTATAATTAATAACTATATTTTTCTTCATCGTCTTATCTTAATTATATAACAGTAGATGACCCTATTTTACTTGATTAAAATGAACTCGTGAAATTGTTACAGGTATTATGTTGCATGTACTGGCATCTTTAGGGAAGCTTTTCACAAGAATATACCCCAAGTAATTATTATAATCGAATTTTATAAAAATATGTATACTTTTTAAAGTAATCACCACAAAACTTCCGGATTTTTTTATATTATTTAAAATATCCTTAAAAAAATATTTATTTAATAGTGGGAAATGTGGTAAAATCTTACCATTTTGTATGCAGGGTGCATCAACAACTTGTTATCTTGGTCTACATCCTGATCTGAAAGGTGTTACCGGGAAGTACTTTATTGATTGCAAAGAAACACTACCTTCGTCACAATCTCAAGACAAGGATTTGGGCTAAAAACTATGGAGCTGGAGCATAAATTTGCTTAATAACCTCAACATACAAAATGAGAATTAGATGCGTGTAATTTGAAGTATAGTACTATATCATAGAGCCATATCACATATATATTAATTAAGGTAAAAAGTATACTATGATTGATAAGTCCAGAACCTAATCTGAGATGGACTTGATAGTCCTACCTTATCCAAAAAGGGACAAATCCCTAATTTATTTAAAAGATAGAAAGTATATATACCCAACAACATGACGGGTGTTAAGATGAACAAGGCATATAGTAACCAACGGGATTAGCCCATTTTTCCATGGGTTGAAAGCCCAAGATATATATATATATATATATATACTAGGGGTTCAATTTCTGCTGTCGAATGATAAAATAAAAAAGTACACCAGTGTGTGCCACCATTTTTTTCATGGGTTGTTATGAACAATAATTGTTTCTGTTCGGATAATTTTCTGTTAAGAGGAGTAATACATTTGAGTTTTTTCAGGAAATATGAGTAAGATACGCAGTTGTTACTTTGATGATTAAATATTTAAGAATTAGGGACTTTTTTACTTCAGGTTTCTGAGCTTTGTGATTTTTCGTGGACATTTCATTCTTTAGGATCCAAACAAGCAGTTTATTTCGATAGACTTAATTTTAGACTTTGTGAAGATCGAACAAATTTTTTACTTACTTGTCTTGTTAGAGTTGCTAGGCTAGAGATAGTTTGATGAGTTTAGAGTTTCTAGGCTAGAGCTAGCTTACTAAGATATATTATTTCAGATAATGATTTTCTTGGTTTGATCTTTGACCAAATGAGTTTATATTGATTAAACGAAAGATCATTTACTATACTTTATCTCCAATCCAATTAAAAAATGATTTGTAAAATCGATAAGTGACTTGGTTACCGAAATAGATCAAATCTTGTATTGTCCCAGGTTACGATCCAATTGAGTTGAGAGAGGAAGTATTCACTTGAGTAAGTATAATACTATTGGCACAACTGTTTTTCTACTCTTTAACCTTATATTATTTTCATGTAAATGGAAATTTTGTAGTCTCATTACAGAATAGTACACAATCCCTAGTGTTATCTCGGAACTTGCTCTAATACCAACAATTATGCAAAAAAAAATTATGCCTATGGTTCCCTGCCGAGAAGGTCAAAAACCCTCGACGTGCCACTCATAAAAGAAGTGACCGGGACTTAAAACTTCAAGGATTACCAGGAAAATGCAAGTTCCTTCTCCTGCCAAGCATGCTTCACATAATGCCTTAAAAGTAGCTTCCATACTATTCCAACATATTATTGTTCTATGAAGGCCGCATAGACATAAAGGCTAATACCGATATATTTTTGCATGCATCACTGGCTTTCGAGTCTTGTTTAGGTATAAGGCATGCCTTGGATTGTCATATACCATCACATGCCTATTTCCATCTTTGTTACTTCGCTTTGACATTAATGAAAGGGTGCATTGATCTTGATTGTCCCAAGGGTGCATCACACATGCTCATGTTGTTGCTTCCTTGGATAATTTTTTGTTATGAATGTGGCTCATTTAAATTACTCCCCTTACTGGCATACCAATTTAGCATGCTTTATTAGCCATGATCAATTCACAATTGGTGCATTCCTATATTGAACGACTTGATAAGAAGTATGAGAATCCACTGAATGGACTGCAACTTACCTTATAAATTATTTCAACAATCATCTCTTGCTTTCCGTTGCCGAGCCAAGTGATATTAGTTTCCATGAAGGAAAACTTATGTATTTATACAAATATGATCCGGTACCAAAAATTATATGTTTTTGGGTAATAACTTGTAAAGTGTCTTCTTCAATTATCTTACATACACGAGTTCATACATAACGGAACGAATGTGAAGATAATGGTTTGGAAAAACTCTTATGAGATTATGTATTGACATCTTCCAGATGCATTATGTTCTGAAACACTTTTCTTATTCATCAAAATGGTGTAGTGATTAGGAACAAAATTTTTGCACTATCCTTAACACTTTTTAAGCGAACTTCAATCAAGAATTCATTGTTTCAGGGTAATACTTTACATGGAGTTCCCTTACATTTAAGTGTAACTCTATTATGGATTTGTTGATCATTTTTGGAAACACTTTCTTCTAGTTATGTAGGACCTAATTCTTAATTGGTTTCGAAAAACACAAGCTTCGATATTTTACTATAATTTCTTCATTAAAGTGCCAAGATATTTCCACATTATGGTAGCCTTGTAAACATACTTTTTTTAGCAGCGCAGTGTGTTGACCTTTGCCTTGGTGATGGTGACCAGAACAGTATTTCTACAACAGAAATATGCTTATGTACTTAACATGTCATATTTTTTTTCTTCGTATGTTGTGATGTACTAGGATTATATACAGTTACATACGACAACACTCAATTTATAAACATTAAAGGATAACAAAGTCAGTTGGACATCACTCAAGTTATATACAATATTAATAAATGAAGTCAGTTGTGGTGATTACCTCTCAAAGGGATACATCCACCAGAATATCATCAGACTGGAGATTAAAGCTTCATCTGCAAGATATATCATCAGGTGAATACTGGTAACAAAGAACGACAGAGGAAAATGTTTCTCCAGAACACAAATTGCTTCTACGAGGCTGACTATTTCTTTTAACAGATGTTCCTAGTTGATAACCTTCGCGCACAAAATGTTAAAAAAGATGCTTATCCTCATAAAAGAAAATCATAGCTCTTTAGGTAGTGATGTTGCTGTATGAACCAACAGCGGAAGCAAATACTTCATTATGAAATGGTAATCATGAGACTTAAAGTTTCTTAACTCCGGAGGATTAATACCGACACATTTGTGAAGATTTTAAGAGAAACCCGACGACACCTTTAGATTCTTCAAAACTATACAAAAGTCAATTTTCTCCTTCTTTATCATCTCAAACGATCCTCTTTTCATTATTGTTCCACCAGTCTCAGCATCCTCTTTCAACTAAAAGTTGTTTCTTATCCGCCTATCTTCCATATCTTGACGTGCAACATGACTATCTTTTGACTTGCTCTTTCCCATCATAGTATTCAGAAGATTATCCGTTATATTCTTATACGTGTGCATGACATCTATAATATGGCGAATTGCATTTGAACCCCATTTAGGCAAGTCATAGAGAATAGATCTTCGAGTAAACAAAGAATATTGGTTATTAAACTCATCTTATGCATTGGCATCACCTTTTGTTTCCGCTTCATGATCAGCTTTCCGTTTGCATTTCAAACTTGCTAGCGGAGGTTGTTTTCCCTTGCCCTTCTTGGATCTGATTTTACCTACAATCTCTTGTATTTGTTTCCCTGTTAGTGTCCATGGATATGTATCATGCTCTACCCCTCCATCTAAATTTGTCGTGTCATCGCGATACTTATGTCTTGCTGGTACCCATCTTCGGTATCCCTTCTAGCATATCTTCTTAGTAAATGATAGATAATCATCAACAATACGTTCTCCACAAGTAGGATAGGAAAAATATCCATGAGTTACACAACCAGATAAAGTACCTAACGCCAGAAAATCGTGAATAACCCACAACAACCGTGCTCTCATCAAGAATTTAGTATTGTTGAAGGTGTCAAATGTTATAACACCATCCCATAACTAATTCAACTCATCGACCAATATTTCTAAATAAACATCAAAGTTTTTAACGGGAGATTTAGTGCCTGATATCAGCAATGTCGACAAGGAGAATTCCCGCTGCATACACAATGAAGGAGCTAAAATATAAATACATAGAATCACCGGAGAACAGCTGTGTGCAAGACCAAAAAACTCATTCATATTGAAACCGTTATTTGATACCCCAAGTGTAATATTCCTTGGTTCCTTGGAAAACTCAGGAGAAAAACTATTTGCACATCACCAAGCTGAAGAATCGACGGTATGACGCATGATGTTAATATCTTACTTTTCTCTAGAATGCCAAGTCATTTCCTCCGCAATCCATGGTTTACTATAAAACCTTTTCAGCCTTGTAATCAACGAAAAATATATTACCATCTTTTGAGCAACAATAGTAAGCATCCTCTCATCATTAAAAACCTTTTTATACCTAGATTCTTGAAAAACATGACACTTCACCAACGCTGCAAGATCCTTCCAATAAAAAACATAGTCATTTACGCAGGCATTATATGTTATATAATCCATTCCTATTTCTTGGATCATCTTTTTCACTTCTGGGTACTTAGATGGCAACATGTTTTCTTATGGAAGCAACTCCTTTATCAACTCTAAGAGTGCAGTCAGACCATTATCATAAAACCCATATTGTGTCTTTATGTGATTTAATTTGATAGAAGCATAAAATGCTGTAATTCCTTTAGGACATGAAGGATATACCGGTTCTTTTTCATGCTTATAGACATAATTATTTTTCTTCATTTTCCTGGTTCCAGCATCATTATGAATCCCACTATCTATTCCAAAATTATCATCTACCCCTATAGCATCATAGACCTCCTCAGTAACATCTCCTAAATTATCACCTACACCTATGGCAGGATCAACAACCACATCTCCTATATTTTCTACATTCTCAGTTAAATTTCCATTACTAGTGTTAACCTCATGTGACTGTGCTTCTACTTCTAAGTTTTCCCCATGAAATCGCAATGTCGTATACGTATATTGAGTACCGTACTTAAGAAAATGAAATGAAATTTGTTAAGTGGCTCCAATCCTTTACCATTGTTACATCTAACACAGGGACATGAGTATAAGATATTTCCACCACAATTTTCATTAAAAAAATCTATAAATGACCTAACACCTTATATGTGCTGAGCAGATTTACGAGAACAATTCATCCATCCCTTATCAACCATAGATAACATATCCTAAATATTGACAATATCTATGTTAAATTAAAATTCAGACCGTATCTGTACTCAACATCAATACAATACCAACAACATTTCCGATCAATGAAATAAATACAACCAAAAAATATAGCAAGATCATGAAGTTATCGTGACTTCTTTTCACTCAGAACTTCAAAGTTACATGTTAGAATTCAAGTGTATAAACTTCACTAGTTTCCATTCCATGAAGTTGATATTCCCAATTGAAGTATAACTTATAGATATGAACTGAATCACAATAACCTGATAACTAATTCTAATATGACATATCAACTTCATCCATTTCTTGTTCTCATCAGATGATATATTACTCTTCCTAAGTTCAGTTCGTACAAAGTACTTTAATTACAAGATCATACAAATAACTTAAAAAACTTCCTAAGTTCAGTTATTACAAACTTACAAAACTTCCTAAGTTCATAATTTAAACAAATTAGTCATAAAGGTAGGGTTGCCGAAGCTCTTAGGTTAATGTCGACAGAAAAATCCACTCAACGTAGAGAGAATGAGCTACAATTATCTTTTCAGAATCACCACTACGGCTATTTATCATGTTCTATTATCATGTTCATCAAACACCCAAATCTCAGACATGCTATTATTATCCATAATCAAAACAACTTCACAAAAACAATATTAAAGTACAATAAAAACAACTTCACTACTAGTTCATAGAACCATATACCTTCTTAGTTCTTCCAAATTTAACTCAGACCGATTCTTATATGTTCAAACTCTGATGAGCAAACTGTAATCATATAACAATATCAAACGAAAAAATCAGTTCATATTTTGAAACTCTAAAATAGATATTAAACCCTAAATGTAAAATAGATTGAAACCCCTAAAACAGTTTAACATACACTAGTCCAGAAAGGGTTATAAATAATGTTTTTAAATGACAGATTAATTACGTGAGTAGGGTACTACAAACAAATTTCGTCATATAACATGAAAATAGTGGGGTCCATCATTTCACATTAAAAAAGTGTCATTCTATAATGTGATAATTTACTCGGTGTGTGATATAATAATGAACCATTAAATTACATAATATATCTGACATTCATTTGAGTCTTCATACGCCCATAAGTAGTCTCGTATCAGGTTCCCAAAAATGGCTAGCCACTGGCTTAGACAATTGCTTCTTAAAATGATAAGCATGGTTAGCCACCAGCATACTTGCCACACGTCTTTCATATCCAGCCATATTGGTTCGCTCTAACAAACCCGAATATCAAAAAAAACCCCAAAACGAAAAGAGATACCTAACTACATTCACTCTTGAGACCTCCGTCTGTTATTTTCGCTCCGGAAACCTAACTACCTAAGAAGAGAAGATAAGAAGATATCAAATTCATATACTCTTAACTCAGAAAAAGAAGATGGTATAAAGACGTAGAGTAAAAAAAATAATTAATGATTTGAGGAGATGAGGAGATATACCGAAAATGAACCAGACGAAAGAAGCAAGGAGGAAAGAAATGCCTAAAAAGATACATACAATTGTACTCTGAGATCGAGAAACTAGCACAAAATCATCAAGAATTAGATTTTGTGGTATTTATGGATATCAATAGTGATTAATCGTTGTTGTTTCAATGTTAATTTATTCACTCGTCTGGATAATATTTTTCCTTGTTCACTAATAAATCGACTAATTAAACTCATGTTTCTGCAATCGATTCGATCCTCCAATCAAATTCGGGGAAAACACCTACGAAAATATCGCTTGGATTTGAGAAATGATCTGCTTGGATTTTTCCATTATTTAGTTCTTATCCAGAAAATCCTATTTCTGATTCAAATTGATTTTTGATCCGACTGAAATAGGATTATATTTGTACCAATTTACTCTTCCAAATAATAATCAACTTTTTTTTTTTTTTGGAAAATTAACATATTTCAATTCATTTAAATCAAAATAGTGATTACATGTTCACTTACAAGAATAACAAAAACATTAAAATACAAGATATTCAAAACCCTAATACAATTAAGGACATCAATTACACGTAGATTCCAAAGATTATAAGCGATAACCCGCAAATATATCCAAAAGAATTTTATGTATAACAGAGAGATGATGGTATAACCAGAAATAAATTCCGACCACTTAATCTGATTTTATTCTTCTTCGATAAGAGATGCTCCTAAAACAACGTAGTACTTTGCCCATAAATTTGTCAATCCACATGAGCACGGATGTCGATTCAAAGCGATGTCTTAATGAATCATCGATGTTCTTGAATAGGGAATAGCAAGCCACGAACCAGCTATTGAAATTTGAAGAACTCTTCCCACAACAACGAAGAAAAATCACCTCAAATTATGTCAAAAGACACCTAAAATGATGTAAAAACATCTTATTCAATTACCTACTACCAAAAACTTTAAAGGAAAAAGAAATCCTTGCTAAGATCTGATCAAAAAGGACCAAATCTGAGCAAGACTGTTATAGTTTTTTTTTTCCCTCAAAGGGAAGAGAAAGAGGAGAAAGGGCCATATAATAATCAGCTAATTATCTAGTTTTATTCCTCTCCTGTAAATGTAGCATCATGAATGGCTCACATGAAGACGTAAGAGTTAAGAGAGAGCTAGTTTTTTTTGTTTTTGTTTCTGAATGAGAATAATTTGATCAAGAAAGATTAAGGTGATACATAAGAAGAGTCAACAGATATTTGATGAGAAATTGCATAAGGGGATAAACGTCCCCAAGTATTAGTTATTTTATATTTTCATGAGGGGAAATGAATGATGATGTAGATGTGAGATAAATATATGTATCAATGATGCAAGAGATGATTCAAGATAGAAGTGAAGATAAGTTTATCTAGTATTAGGAGTTGTTGAAAGAGATATTGCATGACAGCATTTAAAGCTTCTCATTTACACATATAAGGACCAGACAACAAAAGGAAAACCCTAATGGAATAAACTAAGGATATTCCAAAGGGAAGGAAAAAAAACATAAGTAAAAACAGAGAAGAGATAAAAACTTAAAGTAAATAACGGTATCCAATGTTGTGGTCTAATACTCCCCCCTCAAACTAATTTCGTAGAGTCACAAAAGTGTATAAGTTTGTCACGTAGCTATCAAGTAGCGAAAGAGGTATCCCTTCGGTGAAGACGTCCGCAATCTGTAAAGAGGAACAAATATATTCCACTTTAATAATAGCGGCATGTACTAAGTCACGGATATAGTGATAGTTCAGCTCAATGTGCTTATCACGAGAGTGGAAAACAGGGTTCAGTGCTAAAGCTCTCGCTCCCAAGTTATCGCAGAATAGTTAATGAGGAGTGGAGACTTAGATGTGAATCTAATCAAGAAATACTGCAACCCACATAAATTCAGAGGTAAGGCAGGAAAGAGCCTTATACTCAGTTTCAATAGATGACTTAGAAATAGTTGGTTGTTTCTTGGACTGCCATGAGATAAAAGTAGATCCAAAAAAATGCAATATCCAGTTGTGGATCTTCTAGTGTCTAGGCAGCCGGCCCAATCGGAGTCTTAGTAACTGATGTAGTTTTACAAGTGGTAAGTACAAGGATTCGATTCTAGGACTTTTTAAAGATTTGGTTTTTAAACTAAAAAATTGTGATTTTTATAAAACTCTAAAATAATGGAAAAACTGAAAATAATTTTGTATTCAATTAAAGGAGACTAGGATGTCAAGATTCCATCACTACTACACATACTAAATGATTGTAATTATTCCCTATAACACTCTCCCAAAATTACTCAACACGATTTAGGACAAATAATACGTCTCGGAAAATAAATCTTTTCAAGCAATTATTTTTCTCAAAGAATTAACAATCTTCTGCACTCTTAAATGCTAGTCTCTATGATAGAATATATAAATCAATTATCAAGCATCATAGGACACATTAATAAAATCATTATCGTTACGAATCAAGAATAAGGACCAAGAGAATTGTTATAGAAAATAATTAAAACATATTAGCATACGTAATAGGACTTCCTCTCTAATCCTAGATAGAAATTTAGCTACTCATAATTAAAAGTACTAACAAATAAATAAAGAAGAAGGAATTAAAATAAAACCTAAAGATAAAGGCCCAGAGTGAAAGCCAGGAGTTCCCACTTTGTTTCTCTCTTCTCTCGCAATCAAATGAAAAATAAAAGAAGAAGATGTAGTAAAGAAGATGAAGTGTAGGAAGTTTTTTGTTTTCTGAGGTGCTTGTCCCTCTCCCACTCGTTCTCTATTTATAAGAGAATTTCACCAACTCTCCGCCGTAAATCCTAGCCCAACTTTGAAATTTGAAACTGTCCTTAGCATGCAAATTTTGACATTTGAAACTGTCCTTTTCCCAAAACGTTTTAGAGATTCTCGTCAACATTGCGGGCATTTCTTTATCACATAATGTCCTTTTTGACGCCAAAAAATCGGTCTCTTTCCACTCCACTTCCTTTTACATTTCTTCTTTTCACATTAATCATTTCTCCCTTTCACATTAATCATTTCTTCTAATCATTTCTTCTTTTATCATTAATCATTTCTCCCATTCACATTAATCGCGTATCCAAATCAGTCCACTAATTAATGTCTTGGTGCTGATAAGGGTAAGATGAAAAGTGGTCGCCCCTTAACGTCTTCTGAGTTCTTGTTTTGCTCATAACTTCTTCATACGAACTCCGAATGACTCCATTCTTTCACCGTTGACTTTGTATTTTCTTCCTCTTAAACGTGATAGCAAGAATTCCTGGGTTTGAAAGAGTTTCTCTTGGTCTTTTTCCCTTCTCTACTTTTAGCTGGCTTCGTTTATTGCACAATTAAGCGCAAATTCACTTCTTTTTAGATTATTCACCTAGTAAAACACAAATAAAAGAAAACAAACGTAATATACAATAATTTTCAAGAAAACCAACAAATACTAGCATGAAATTGACACCAAATATATGTAAAATATGCACTTATCAAATTCCCCCACACTTGGCTTTTGCTAGTCCTCGAGCAAACTATCTAACCTAAAACAAAACAAATCTCTGTCATTGAGGACCCTGTTGCACTTAGCATGTGCAACAAGCATTTAAAACCCTAGGTGTCCCTAGTGGACGAGTTATAGTCTCGTGAGGGCTTACAAGAGGTATACCCACAAAACCTACTCCAACTTCAAAGCGTTCCAGCGTCCCAAGCATCCAAAGAGTTATGAGGACATAGAGTTTTTGCATGCTAGTAATAAGAAGTTAGAAATACCCTTGAACTTCATAAACATTTGACAATTTGTGACTATTTTCCTGTATTTCCTTGTTGCTTGAAACTTCTTTATAGATTTATCTTCCACATGGCAATTTTTTTTTTAAAACTAAGATTGCAATTACTAATAAAAATTAAATTAACATGGCCATGAAAGAAGTACTTTACCACTTGAATTTTCACAACTTGTAATGTCTTGTATCATAAACTTCAATAACTCTCATCATTTTATTTTCTCTGCTCTTGAAAATAAGTCTTCATACTTCGATATAAAATTTTCTCTTCCTTGTATTGTTGCTTATAAACCTTAAACGTCTTCAAATTTCCTTGTAGATTTTGATGTCGCTCCATTTGTCGATGATGATGGTGTTTCTATGGATCTGTTGTTGGTGAGAGAGAATGGTGCTAACTACAAATCAAACTACAAGAAGGAGGTTTTCATCTATAGACGTCACCCTCATGATTGACAGAATTATCACTCAAGAGATCAAAAATAGTGTTGAAAATGGTGTGAAGCTGGGTAGCTCACCATTCTACCCGGAATTTACGTATGGTGACACACACTCAAAAATAACAGCTTTTTAGTCAACTACAAATAATTGAAGGTCTGGTGCCTCTGTTGATTTGAAAATAGGTAGTCTCCACTATCAACAACTCTAATAATGCATTTCTCTCTGCTCCTAATTTGCATCACCGGCATGATCAAATCCATTATTTAACACTCCAATTCGTAAGAAATCCGAACGTAGTTCCCTAACACTTCCAAGTTCAGTTATGTCGGTCAGAATTCTCTATGTAAACATACCTAGAAGTATGCTAGTGACTCTAAAATCTCTATAAGTTGGAGGTTTTATTCAAATATATATATATATATATATTTTGTTGAAAATTTTGACTCAAATAGGCTAAAAACTCTATATGCAAAAGATCCAAACACTCCTCCGAACTTAAACTTTACATTCTCCTCAATGTAATTGACTCGTCCTAAGTAAAATCAAGGTGGGAAATCCTAATATGATATGCAAAAGAAAAACAAAAACTAAAAACAAAGGGATAGAAAATACAAAACCTATGGGTTTCCTCCCATTTAGCGCTTAGTTTAACTTCTTCAGATAGACATGACTGTACCTGCAGAAAATTAATCGTGATAAACGGGATCCTATAAATTTGTATTTTCCACTTCTGGGTTGGTCAATTCGATAAATGGTTTCAACCGCTGACCGTTGACTTTAAAATTCTCTCCAGCGAGATCTAAGCTTACCAAGAAAAAGGTGAAGGCGAGAATTATACAAGAGAACTTTCTGGCCTGGTGTAAACGACCTTCGAAGAATCGATTTGTCGTGAAAAACTTTGGTTTTCTCCTTGTAAATGTTCGCATTTTTGTAAGAATCATTACAAATTTCTTCCAACTCATTGAGATGAAGTCTATAGTTATCACCAGCAGTAAGTAGGTCAATGTTTAGCCGTTTAATGGCTCTATAATCTCGGTGTTCAAATTCTACAAGCAAATGGCAGGCTTTACCGAGGACAAGTCTATACAGAGACATCCCAAGTGGAGTCTTAAAAGCGGTTCGGTATGCCCACAATGCTTCTATTAAGCGCAAAGACCAATCCTTTCGGGTAGGATTTACGGTCTTCTCTAAAATTTGTTTGATCTGCCTATTAGACACTTCTACTTGGCCACAGGTTTGTGGGTGGTAAGGTGTAGAAACATTATGGGTAATGGAGTATTTATTCATGAGCGTCTCGAAAGACCGGTTACAAAAATGGGATCCTTCATCACTAATGATTTGATAAGAACGTAAGTGCTACATTTTATACCCATATTTATATTAGCTAGGTATCGATATTTTGGCTAACAACACTCACTACGAGAGAAAACAACGTTTACAACACAATCTAAGAGTTGTAGTACCCCTACGACAACTCCATTTCATGCATTATGGAAGAAAGGTATTGTAGAAAGTACAAGATTTTCTACAATACTTGACTAGGAGTTGTAAATGGTGTTGTGATTCATGGTTCGACAATATTTTGTCAAAGTGGTGATTCTTTTTCGATTTTTTTTGAAAGCCTAACACAACTCTTGCTTGTGCTGTAGAACTATCTTGAACAACATAACTAGAACTATCTTGGACAACACAGACTTATGTTGTAAAGCAACTGTATCACAATATCTAGCTTATGTAGTTGAAAACTGGAAGACAACGTCTATTAGTATTGTGAATACATCTCTCATTACACTTCCGTCAATTGTGTAACTATTATGAACAACTCTTGTTGGTATTGCAAGATTTGATTTTACAATGATTGTTGAGGGTAGTAGAAAATTTTAACATAACACTTTTTAGTATTGTGAATATTAAAGTCAGTACAATTGTTAGCATTGTAGAAGATTTGTTTTTACAATAATTATTGTGGGTAGTAGAAATTGTTAACACAACACTTATTAGTATTGTGAATATTAAAGTCAGCACACTTGTTAGCATTGTAGAAGGTTTGTTTTTTCAATAATTGTTGTGGGTGGTAGAAATTTTTAAAACAACCCTTATTAGTATTGTAGAAGATTTGTTTTTACAATAATTGTTGTTGGTAGTAGAAATTTTTAACACAACAGTTATGAGTATTGTAGAAGTTCCTTGATATAACTATACTATGTGTAGTAGGACTATCTTAGGCAACACATAATTATGATTTTAAAGAAACTATCTCCCGGTATCTGGGTTCTGTAGAAACTATTTCACAACACATATTTCACTTTTGTCACTACGTTTATTTTGTGAAATGTAAAGAAACAACTGGATTAAACTCAAAGATTCATTCAAATTAAACCAAACCCAGTCACAACATTCACATACCAATGCAACATTGACATACCAATGTGACATACAAAAAAGTGGCAGTTTCAGAAAACGTTACGAAAAGTTAAGTCTCCAAAAAGATCAAAGATAAGTCACAAAAAAGATCACAGAAGATTAAAATGTCTACTAGTAGGATATTCGATCCTTGGGCCATGTGATAAAATTTGAAACAGCCTCACGAACAGTTGTGACTTCTGAAGTAGCTTGGTAGACAAGAGCATCCTCCACATAAGCAACATTCACACAAACAGAGTAGGCTCCAAGACCGATTGGCCTTCAATGTATCTTCTTACTTGGATCTGTTTCAGCAATTTCAGCCTCCGCAACCACCTCGTCCTCCTTGTACCAGCTTAACATCTTGCAAACTTGGAACCTTTTTGGCACTTGAACCTCATTTTGTCTCCTGACATGACTTGGAGTGGTATCATTTGAGTCTCTTTCATTACAGATAACATTTCTGCTAGTGCTAACTAGCCTCATGATTGTTGCTGGGACTTGACCTCTGAGATGGTAAGACTCCATTGCAGACACATTTTGAGTTCGTTCGCTACATTAAGACCAATCAGTAGTATGAGGGGAATTATCGTGTTTAAATTCATCAAGAAAAGGAGACCTAATAGAAGACAAGTTAAATTCTAACCTCTAACTGCACCACTCGATCACTCAGTGCTTTATAGGATTCCTGACACTCTTTAATAATCATCTTATATTGGGACTGCGGAACAACATTTTTACGTGTCGCTCCAAAACCAATACCTTTAAGTCTCCCTGTAGTTTTCTTGTCCTCGCCAAAGGCCTTTGCAAGAAGATGATCTGTCACGGATGATCCACAATCAGCACCATGATTTTCTCGAGCTTTTTCAAGTTTTTCCTATGTAAGTGTGTAAAACATTAGATATTTTTTCATTTCTCAAGCACACAAACCAAAAAAAAGGAACATGAGAAGATTTCTTACCAAAGCTTCTACAACACCAGGATGTGGTATCTTTCCTTGGCATTGTTTATGACCAACTTTCCAGATTACAGCTCTATCAATCTCTTTGGTTGTGTTTTGCTCTTTTTGCTGCCAAATAAATGCATCAATACATGACAGTCATGAAGAATATAAACTCATAATATTTCTAAGATAAAACTTTGTAGATAATTTCATTATACTTCATGAATAAGCCACTAGCATGACCAAGAATACTAGATGACTACTCATATATGCTTTGGAACCCAGTGTTAGTAAAGGTTTGTGTATAACATACCAAATTACAAAATTACAAACAGCTTTCACGTGGTGAATATAAAGAGTGTAGAACATACCAATTTCACCTCTAATCGGACGTAGCCTTCTCGACTAATGGTATGTGGGGTGGTGTGTTTTGAACGATTTTCTTGCATTTTTATTCTTTTGACCTGAAAAGAAAAGTAAAGAAATCATTTGACATACTTTAAAGTTTTTAATAAAAATATATAGTCATTCCTATTTAATAGAAATTACTTACCCTGAATTCAATAGAGTCTACATGTTTCACAAACTCTTCCCACTCCCTAACTGTCATTGTCTTAGGCATTAACTTCTCCAACCGTTTCTTTTGTTCTTCCCCTTGGAGCCGATCCAAAGCGTCGAGAACTAAACCAGCTTTCTTCCTTGACCTTGCTTCTCTAAGATAACTTCCCATTTTGCTGAAATAATATTCTTTGTAACACTCAAGCACAATGAATCGGTTCTACAAATAAAATTAAACAATTTGAATTAGAATACATTATGAATTAAATAATTGTTGACTATGATTTAAATAACTGTTGACTAATGAAAAGAGTTAAAGAGTTATCAATTACGTACCGAGCCTATCTTCCAAATGTTTTCTTTGGCTTCATAAGGGACAAGTCTCCAATCCTTGAACGTTAATGGAAGTTTCCGAACAAGCACTCCTAGCACACTGGCAAGTTGCACAGATGGATCACCAATCGGTTGTTCACTATATTTGAAGGAAACTGTTCTCTTCGGATCAGCAGAATCTAACTTCAGTACATACATCTAGGTTGGACCACGTGGGACATATTTTATTTTTTTCGCTTCTTTTCTTTCTTCACCTTCCTCATTATCAGAACTATTACCAAAATTCAATTCATGTTCATCATCATTAACATTATCATTTTCTTCCAATTCAGGCTCATTACCATTACCATTATCATTCACTTCTTCCACATCAGGCTCCTCATGATCATAGTTATCCTCTTCCAAAGATTCTTCCTCCTCTTCATCTTGAAAATCTGCAAGAGTGTCATGTGGATCCCGAAGTTGAACATTCAGGCATGGGCCTGTGCTGCTTGTGTTAAGTTTCCGCTTTACATTCTTTCGCCCCTCTCCAGAATGTTGAGCACTTTCAGATTGCACATTCTTCTTCCTATCAGCCTGTCTCTTTGTAGTTGGTGACGAAAAAATAGGTGATGCTCTCCTACTTGCAGGTGAAAGGGATGGTTCTGCGGAGTTGGTTTGAGTCGGGGTTTGCATCTTTGAAGTGAGTGATGCACTTTCAGTCGGGGACTGTTGAGTGTTCTGCTTTTTTTTTTCATCTGCAAAAACTATAGCTTAGTTATTAGTATGAGAAGGTAAAGTAGTTTGTTACACTGAAATTGAGATTAAAAGTCTTTACCTTTATCGCATACTTCTTGATGACCTTCATCTTTAATGTATCCTTGCTACTCTGCAACTTTGATGTTAGTGGAGCATTTTCGGATGGAGATGCTTTATCACTTGACTTTTTGTTCCTTTGTGATGGCCGTATACCATCAGGAGTAAGATATAGCCTACTATCAGAAGTAAGAGATGCTTTATTAGGGGGGGACTGTTGATTCTTATCTTTGGTTTTCATCTGCAACAACAATGCATAGCTTAGTTAAAATGAGACACAAGCAATGGAGAAAGAACCTGAAAATTTAAATTTCCTTGAGCTACATATAATAAGAAAAAATCCTATTAGTAAGTATTTTGAATCAACTCCTTACTGATTCATTTCATTCATTCATTCTTTGTTAGTGTAAGGATTTGAATTCAAAGTCTTTACCTTTATCGCCAACCGCTTGACTGGCTTCTTCATTAATGTTTTCTTGCTTGTCTTCATTATTGCAGTTATGCCTTGCAAAACAGAATTCAATTATCAATATGTCTCAAAAAATAACATAAATGAGTTCTATTAAAGGCCATGATTATCATTAACCAAAGAGAAAAAGAAGTTAGATTAACTGCAATAAGTTAACACTCAACTTAATATCTATATATCATGTTAAAGAAGTTATGAACAACATGTACACTGATGTCAAAAAGATTTTTCAGAAGCCTTGACTCCAACAGATAAAAAAGGAGTACATGTACAATATATGCTTCAGCAAATACAATCAAGTACATGAGAAATCCCTAAACTATGAATACCAGAGCCCATTAGCAGTAGGGTGATGATTAACCTCTAAAAGTTAACAGGATAAACATATAGTAATTGGGATATAATCCAAGTGTCTAAAAGTAAGTCCATATCTCTGCCTGCATTCACATGTTATACATATATCAATCTGGTGATACCAAATAATCTCAAACCTCAAATCCACTGGCATTTTCACTAGTCAAGTGCAAAAAATCTAATCAATCAAATACAATACACTTAGTTTTTCTTTAATCGTGTCAATTCAAATAAAAAAAATCCAAGAAAACAACTGAACATATAAACAAAATCATCATTAGTACACAAATTGTAAATTATATAAATCAAATCTCTTAACTAACAAAATTTGCAAGAACAGGAGTTCAAATAATTTACAAACTGACAGGAAACAAGCCAACTACTGAAGTTATGGTAGAAGATTTTTGAATGACAACGGTGGAGCTCTTAGCAAGGTTATAGAACAAAAAATATCCAAAAGCTTAACTAAGATGTAGCTAGCAGTTTACTCTTTTCACCTTTACACAATACCAAAATTCAAGTTAAGTATCATCAATCCATAAGCAAATGAAGAATAGTTTCATAAGGGAGGTAAATCATATCAAAAAGATCCACAAATTCTAATCCAAGACATTCATATAAATCATATCAAAAAGATCCCCAAGATTTGTTTCCGTAACCCAGAATTAAGGATTGAAAAACAAAAAAAACCAAAGACCAAAATTAAAAACCTAAAATCAAAAATCCCCAAAATTAAACAGGACCCAATTTCATAAAAATCAAAGATCTAAAATTAAAAATCCCCAAAATTAAACATGACCCAATTTCATTTTCATCTTGAAAACAATGAAACTTAAGTTGCATGTTAAGATCCATACATTTCTGAGAGAAAAATAAAATAAAAATTAAACCTAAGCTGCATAAAATCCCTAAATCACCAAACTGAAACAAACAGAGCTTTTTATTCTTAATATATGAGAGTATAAGAGAGATTTACCGCTTGGTGAGAACTGAGAGTTCGAAAGACTGAAAGATTAGGGATTGATCTTCTAATTAGTTTGTTAGGGTTTTCAGATGAAGATGGTGAGATTCAGTTGAGATTTTGGGGTTTGGGGTTTTCTGTAAATCCTCTTGGCGAGAGTTTGAGAGACTGAAAGATTAGTGTTTGGGGTTTTCTGCACAGTTGGTAGTTGCAGAGCTTGAGAGTTTTAGAGAGGTATTTTTTCTTTTGGGGGAGAGGGGTTTTTTATTTCGGTGAAATTTTTTTCAATGATTTTGGTGAGACTTGCTTTAAGAGATGTTTATGAAATTTGGGCGCGTTCAGCTGGAAATTTTGGGGGGAATAAACCTGGGAGAGGACACGTTGCGGTGGACGAGAAAACTAAATTGTCTTAAAATTTCTTAGGCAGACACGTGACGAAATTTAGGCGGGCTTCTGGGGCGGGAAAACACTATTTTCCGATTGGTCTAAACAAAAGCATACGGATTGACAAAGAAACACACTTTTAAACAAAACCAAACATGTTTCCCACCGTTAGATTTTAGTAGTGATCCGCATGACTTGATTCCCATAACTTTGGTACGTTGGATTAGAAAAAATTAGAAAAAAAAAACAATTGGTGGCAACACTTTGAGTAATATTGACATAACCTGGCTCCGATCTCGAAACATGGAGGTTAGTGGACTGCTCTAAGTCGACGATTTCATAAGAACGATAAATCTGTCGATCCACATGTAAGATTCCATTGGAATATTCCTCCAAACATTAAACATGTCCAGTGTTGGCAACTTCGAGACATAACCTCGCTCCGATCTCGAAACCCAGAGGTCAGTGGACTGCTCTATGTCTGTGACTTCTTAAGAACGATGAATCTGTCGATCCACAGGTAAGATTCCATTGGAATATTCCTCCAAACCGTAAACATGTCCAGTGCTGGCAACTTCAAGACATACCCTGTCTCCGATCCCGAAACATGGAGGTCAGTGGAATGCTCTAAGTCGACGACTTCTTAAGAACGATGAATCTGTCGATCCACATGTAAGATTCCATTGGAATATTCCTCCAAACATTAAACATGTCCAGTGTTGGCAACTTCGAGACATAACCTCGCTCCGAGCTCGAAACCTAGAGGTCAGTGGACTTCTCTAAGTCAGCGACTTCTTAAGAACGATGAATATGTCGATCCACAGGTAAGATTCCATTAGAATATTCCTCCAAACCTTAAACATATCCAATGTGTTGGAAACTTCGAGACATACCCTGGCTCCGAGCCCGAAACCTGGATGTCAGTGGACTGCTCTAAGTCGGCGACTTCTTAAGAACGATGAATATTTCGATCCACATGTAAGATTCCATTGAAATATTCCTCCAAACCCTAAACATGTCCGGTTTTGGCAACTTCGAGACATAACCTGGCTCCGAGCTCGAAACCTGGAGGTGAGTGGACTGCTTTAAGTCGGCGACTTCTTAAGAACGATGAATATGTCGATCCACAGGTAAGATTCCATTGGAATATTCCTCCAAACCCTAAACATGTCCGGTTTTGGAAACTTCGAGACATAACCTGGCTCTGAGCTCGAAACCTTGGGATGAGTGGACTACTCTAAGTGGGCGACTTCAGAAGAACAATGAATCTTAATAGTTTTATCAGAACTTATAAGCCTAAGTTAGTGTTTAAGCCCAAAATAGTTTTATCAGAACTTATATTTTTACCCAATCCCAATAAGCCTAAATTAGTGTTTCAATCCAAAATAGTTTTTTGCGGAACCAGACACGATTTATTTTTTTCTTCGAAGTATGCGAAATTTTTTGCAAAATTGAGATTTTTTTTGCAGGACTAAACTCCAATTTTTATTTTTTTTGCAGAGGTGAATTTTTTTAACAGAATTGAGAATTTTTTGTAAAAGGGAGAAAATTTTATCGTATCCCTACCACGTTGTTTCTTAAGAGTTGTGGAAAGGGGTTGTAAAAAAATTTCATCATGACCATCCATTTCAATCTGTAACCGTCCATTTAATTTGTTCTTTTCTTTAATTTCTTTATAATAATCCAATTTTTAATATAACCATGATAGCATCATAACCATCCATTCATTTATTTTTTAATACTTTCTGATAATCTTTTTCATATACAACCGTTCATTCCTTTTTTTTCCACCTTAACATCATTCCTTTTCCTTTTTTTTCCCTAATCTCCTTTCCATTTTTCTCCCCTTACATCATCTTCAACAGAGGAGCATCTTCATCTCCCCCTCCAACCACCGGCAACTTCATCGTCTCCAACTGCATCACTAGCACAACTTCATCACTCAAACCACTGCCAACTCCATCGTCTCCAACTCCAACAGCTAGCTCCGTTATTTACCATCGTCTTCAACTTCGTAGATCGATATCGGCTTCATCGTCACCAACTTCATCATCACCACACAGTTGAAGACTTAGCACCTCCACCCATATCTCAAAGGTCTGTTATGTACATCGATCTGTAACCAAAATCTGATTTTAAGGATTTTTTTTTTTTTTTTGAATTCAGTAAATTGAGGTGCCTTAAATTCTAATAATTTTGGATTCAGTAGAATTAAATGATAATTTTGTTGATTTCAATTGCATTAAATTGAGGTGTATTCCAATTTAATTCAGTATCATTCAATTCAGGTGGGGAATTTTTTTGATTTTTGTATGAGATTTTTGCATTATGTGATGCAGCCTGAAATTGAAATTGATATCAACATAGAATAATATGGGTTTGGTTTTAAATTTGATTTTTCTAGAGAGTTCTCAATTGTATGTACAATGCACTAATGGAATATGATGAAAAATTGAAACTGAAAGAGGTCTATAAGGATGAACTGATGATGGGTGTCTCCAGCACCCCTGCATCACTCCAACACAGGAACGTCTCTTTGATGAGAGGAGTGAAATTTCCAAGTTACTCCTCATTTCTATTCAACTGTTGTTCGTAATCTATGTTTACCTTATTATCAGTTTTCTGTCTCAGAATCAGCTTCTTGGTCCAGATTTGATGTGTTAATTGCTGTGTCTTACTTACATAAATGATGCTTGTCTGACTTGGTGATCTTATTGTCTATAGTTATTTGTTGATTTCGGACTTCTAAGATAATTGAACGAAGAAGAGCAAAAGGTTTTACTCCTCAAATGCATGAATTGAAATTTAGTGCACTGCAAAATTGTGTTTTGAGATATACCTGTGAATGTTATCTATCATGGAGATGCGAAGTCTGAATACACGATTTATGTGGTGAGTTTTTGCAAAGACATTCAAGTTCTGCCGCGGAGGAATCTATAGCAAAAAGGGCACAGAAATTAGATGGATGGAGGACAAGGTAAGGAAATATAAAATGATACTTCTATTAAATGAGTATATGCCTCCCTGTACCAAAAAGAATTTATATCACTCAAAATGTGAGTAGAACTTAGGTGGTGCACCGTTCGATATGCCTAGATATTGTGTCATGGAATTTCTATTGAATGAGTATATGCCTCCCTGTACCAAAAAGAATTTATAGCACTCAAAATGTGAGTAGAACTTAGGTGGTGCACCGTTCGATTGGAGTTTTTGTAAAATTAGTCTAGCAGCATCACTGGTTTGTGTTGTACATAATTGAAGTACGTAACAAAATCCCATTCAATAGAAATTATGGAATATCAAGTACTCAGACATGTTTCACGATATATTTTCCCAACTGAATTAACTGGTTTAAGGTTACTTAAGAGAAAAAAGGATGCGGAATTCTATTCCAAGTCTCTTAATTTTGTTATATCATGCTCAGAATTCTTTGCATCTCAGAATTCTTTGCATCTCATGTTCTTCTTAACTCTGCCATGTTGTTCTGCACTTCATGCTGAAAATTCTTTGCATCTCATAATTCTTTGAATGGGAATACTAATCTTTGATTCTACAGGTGCGGGCCTACTATGCTGCCAGATCCTTCACCATCCTTCTCCAGGCTTTGCCTCATTGGGAATGTATCTATCTACATAAAAAACTAAACAAGGTGGCTGCTATATGCTAGATAAATATCTTACAATGTGTATTCTGAATCCCCCTATTTGTATATGTAAATATACTTGGGTATAACCCGTGCCGTAACGGCACGGGCATTGGGTTGTGCTACTGCTTTGTGGGACTTATATGTCGGAATGTACTTATTTTTAGTTGGAGTTTATAGCTTTATAAGATGAACATATTATTGAAAAATTAGCTTCAAATCCATCTCCATTTTTCTTATGGTAGTCATCGGATCTTCCCCAGTATATTCGTTATGTGATGCACACAATAAGCTTCTTTGGATTTTATCCCCCTGTTCTCCTCTCGGTTACAACTTGACTCCACCATTCACACGTTCTAAAGTGTAGTAGTTTTAACTCAACACGTCCTAAAGTGTAGTAGTTTTAATTGTGGACTTGAAAACAAAATGAATTGGGTATTTATAATCCAAGAATCTTTTCTTTTCCTAAAAGATGTATTCTTTGTTCTACATTGGAACTTAGAAGTACACATCTTTTCAATGTGTGTCATGTATTTATTCAGGTTGAGAGGCAATATCTCTCTCAAATTTTATACCTCAAGTTTATACTTTGGATTCAAATATATTTACTATATATTTGCCGACATGGCTGAATTCATTATAGACAACTCCCTTTTTGGTGGCATTGGCTGTTCCGACGCACCATCATTAATTGTGTTTAATTTGTAATTATCTAATGAACACATCTATTGTAAAAAGTAGAAACCATGATTCTCATTATGTTACTCCACAAAAGAGATGTAACAAAGATTCTTGTTTTCAAAGTCATTCACCAACAATGTGAACCCAGTTTTACAACTCAAATACCCAATGATATACTGAAAATGAATGACGGAAATGTAGATGGTTAGCTGGAAAGCCTGCACTTTTCTTTTTCTACCGGCCATCTCTGGCTTGGTGCACAAAATAAGTTATACTACCTATGTTTCAGGAAAAGTGTTACTTTTACTGAAACGGATGGAGTAGTTTATTGGGTTGGCATCTTCTCTCTGTTCCAGTTCCACTATATATATTTTTCAAGAGGTTAGCCGACTTCATTTAAGGATGAATAATACTTTCATATGTGGACCTGCAAAGAAAGTGAGTGAGTCGTAAGCGAGTATTTCGTTGTCCGGACACACTTGCTATATAAAAGTTGTTGTTTTCTTTATCTGTAATATGTAATCCCTCACACTTATAGCCAGAGTTCATCAAGTGTGTGAAACGTATTAATTTCACTTCCCAATTGCTAATGTACCTTATGACAGTACTTCTGGACACATCACATTAGTTGTTGCTTGACCATTATGTCAATCTTACATTACGCGTGTTTAGGTTATACCACCTCTAAATCAGTTGCTATGCGTCTTTATCTTGGGAACTGCGGCATCCAACTTTAGATAATCAAACTTCCGTGCTGATTGGATTTATGAGAATATAAAACATGTTTAGATTTCAAAAAATCTGATACACCTTGGGAAAACACTACTACTGGATACTCTTCAATCCAAAAATAGTTCCAGTTTCCCCTACCAAGTTCATGAATTAGAGTTTCATTACCTCAGATGTTAACAATGAAATCACCTACTACACATTAATTAATTTGCAAAATCATGCATCAACTAAGCACCCAAAAAATAATTTTTTATCAGAATTATAGTATGTCTAATTTTTCCAAAAGGATCAAGCCTATGTTTGCGCCACCAGTAGGATATCAACCTACATCATGTTCTTCCATGAAGAATAGGTAACTCCTCCTACCGTTAAAGCCCCAATATTTTCCAGAGTTTTCTTGCACTTACAGATCCGAGATCCTAACAAATAAGCCAAAACAATTACCTTGAGATTTAGAGAATACAAATATAAGATAGAAATAACGTTTCAGAATTATCGGTAATAACAACTGAACTGGGTAAGGAAATGGAAAGACTTATATAATACATGGTCATCCAATTTCAAACACACCATTTTATTACAAAATTCACAAAACCCAGTTGTAACCTCGATAAATAAAATGTCTAGGAAAGAGTCACATTAGGTTAACTGAAGAAACCCAGTTGAAGAAACGACTGACGTATCTGCTAAATGAGAGAAACTTGGAAATTTTGTAGGTCAACCTTAGCACTCTGGTTGTCATAGTCATGAAGTGGCCACTATAATTTCGCCATGAGGAGAAGTGCAATTACCACTTCTAGTACATAGAGTGTTGAAGCACCACTCAGTCCATAACTGTAAATCCCAATAAAAACATCCAACGAAGCTATCTGCCGAATTAATAGAAGCCGAGAAATGAGCCATCCAATGCAATTGCTGAAGCCCTATCAAGCGGTAAAATAATCCCTAAACTTATATTAAGCTAACCTAAGATTACAACGGAAAGAACAAAATTGTAAATATCAAGAACTGTAAGAAAAACAAAATCAAAATAATTCATCTATTACCAGACCCAAAGTAATTGCTGCAGCTACACCATATATATATCCACTGGTAAAAAAAATTAATTGAAATGCAAAAATAAGCCAAATATGCCAGGATTGGGACTACTTACAAAGGAATGCGTAGAAGCGACTCCACTGGACCACAACAATCCTTGAAATTGAACTTCCCATTGCAAAGTATAATTGAAGTGAAATTTTCAACAATTCCCCAATTAGAGTCGATACAATAGCTGCTACAAAAATCTTTAACGGAACCAAAACAGAAACAGTATACAAAATCACACTCAGTGAACCTGGCTAGCACAAAAAAGAACCCATTTTTATGATCCAATGAAGGAGCATACATATATCTTCACTGAAGTAGAGATTTAAAGAAGCCGAAAACTTTCTTCTGTTTCGTTGGAGCACAACAATTCAACCTTGTAATTAACTGTAATGCAGAGAGGAATATACCTTCACAAAAATCATAATAATTTGGAGACGAATATGGAGAGTTTAAAGTTCTTTGCAAGAGTGAGAAATTTTTTCTTTTTTACCCACTTCTATGTTTGTTGATCCGGGAAAAAGAGTATCGCCTCTCGCATTAACGAAGGAAATGATTTCAGCAGTAATTTCATATTGACGCGAAGAGCTTCATGGTGATTCCACTACTGCAAAACGGATTTGACATTGATGCGAAAAGTAATTAAGAATTTCAACTAAACCGAACATAAAAAGTGTTATGACCAATGGCTCTTCTAAGCACAATCAATAGAGAATTGAAATAGAAATGAAAACAAATGTAAAATAGGCACACACACAACACAAAGATTTATAGTGGTTCGATCAAGATGATCTACATCCACTTTGGAAGACGACGATAACGTTGTACTATGATATGAACAAGATTACAAGAGTGTAAACTCCTCTCAAGAACAAGACCTTATTCTTGCTCTTACTCTCTCTATACACTACTAATGTTTCTCTCTTTTGTTTAGGAACTTGAACTGATTTTGGGATGCTTATACAATGGAAACTAGAAGGCCTTATATAGGTTCTATGAGGTAGTGTATATGTTGACATAGAGCACACAAGCAACATAATGGGAGCTCCAATTCTTATTGGTTGTTCCACTTCTCTTAGTGGTAGTTCCACTTCTTAGTGGTTGTTCCACTTCTGTTAGTGGTTGTTCCACTTCTCTTAGTGGTATCAAGGCACATTACACTACAAATCTCCACCTTGACTTGAATACCATCACCACTTATCATCATCGTCTTCGCTCAGCCCCTCAGGGGCTCTCAACACCTGTTGACACCAACCAAGTCCAAGCAGTGCTTGAACTTGATACTTGGAACTGGCTTCGTCAACATGTCCGCAGGGTTATCCGCCGTAGGAACCTTTAGCATCGCTATCCTACCTTCTTCAACTGCATCCTTGATAAAATGATACCTGACATCGATGTGCTTCGTTCTCTCATGATACATCTGGTTCTTGGTCAAGTGAATGGCACTTTGACTGTCACAGAACAAAGTTGCATTCTCTTGCTTGAAACCTAAATCACCAACCAAACCCATCAACCATATACCTTCCTTCATTGCTTCCGCGCCGCCATGTACTCGCCTCGCTTGTAGACAATGCAAACCGTGCTTTGCAAAACCGACCTCCAACCGATAGTACTTCCACACAATGTAAAAGTATAACCTTTCAATGTCCTTCTTCTATCAAGATCACCCGCATAATCGAATCAACATAACCCACAACATTTGTCGAATCACCATAGTGTTTATCAAACACTAAACCAACATCTGTACTTCCCCTTAGATACTTCAAATCCACTTTACAAATTTGCCAATGAGCCTTGCGGACTTCCCATGTATCTACTTACCACACTCACAGCTTGTGCGATATCCGGCCTTGTACAAACCATAGCATACATGATGCTACCAACTCATACTTGCATATGGAACTCGAGACATATACTCTGCCTCATCTGTAGTTTGAGGTGATTGCTTTCTAGAAAGTTTAAAATGAGCTGCCAAAGGAGTACTTACTGGTTTTGCATCTTTCATACCAAACCGCTCCAACACCTTCTCGATGTAAGCCTTCTGGGATAAATGTAACTTGCCTTCAGCTCGGTTTCTATGAATCTCCATGCCCAATATCTTCTTTGCTGCGCCCAAATCCTTCATCCCAAACTCACTACTCAATCGCTTCTTTCAGCCTCTTCAGTATCTCTGACATATCTTTGCAAGCAATCAACATATCATCAACATACAAGAGTAAATACACAAATGAACCATCTTGGAGTTTCCTGTGATATACACAACTATCATACTTACTCCTGTCATAGCCATTTGCCACCATAAACGTGTCAAAATGTTTATACCAATGCCTTGGAGATTGCTTCAAACCATACAAAGATTTCTTCAACAAACATACATGGTCTTCTTTGCCAGGAACTTCAAACCCCTTTGGTTGTTGCATATAAATACGCTCTTCCAAATCACCGTGAAGGAAAGCTGTCTTAACATCTAGTTGTTCTAATTCTAGATCTTTCAAAGCAACTATAGCAAGCAATGTTCTAATAGAACTATGTTTAACAACAGGAGAGAATACCTCATTGTAGTCAATGCATTCTCTTTGCGTAAACCCCTTTGCCACAAGCCTTGCCTTGTACCTTGTTCCTTCACCATCTGAAGTGCCTTGTTTCTTCTTGAAGACCCATTTGCTTCCAACAATCTTCTGCCCTTTTGGTCTTGCTACTATCTACCAAGTGCCATTCTTGTCAAGAGACTCAATTTCTTCAATTGCGGATGCTCCCCATTCTGCTGATTCTTCACCACCGATTTCTTCTTCATAGGTTGTTGGATCATCCCTATCTATGCTCTCACCTACTACAAATGCATATGCAACCAAATCATCATGGCCGTATCTTTGAGGTGCTCTAACTTCCCTCCTCTCTCTGTCTCTTGCAAGATTGTACTGATGACCTTGTGCTTCTTCTTCCTAGGAAGGTTCTTGCACAATATCTTGATCATCATCATCATCAGAAACAATAGTCTTATTGCTTCCTTGAACTTGCACCTCAAGTTCCACCTTGTCACCAAGCTCCACCTTATCACTAACACCCTCTTCAGCTTCTCCATCTAGTTCTTCATTCTTTGGCTTCAACATCGATTGCTCATCAAATTTCACATCTCTCGCTTGATAAGAAACTTGTTTGATCTTTCTCGCTGGAAACCATAACCTGTAGCCTTTCACGCCCTTTGCATACCCAAGAAATATACACTTCTTTGCTCTAGGCTCTAGCTTCCCCTCATTCACATGAGCATAGGCTGGACATCCGAATATCTTCAAGTCTTCATAGTTAGCATGCGAACCTGTCCAAACTTCATTTGGAGTCTTGCACTCAATGGCAACGATGGAGATCTGTTCACTAAATAAGCTGATGTGTTTGCTGCTTCGCCCAAAATCGCTTTGGTAACTCGGGCATTGGAGAGCATGCACCGTGCCTTCTCCATTATGGTTCTGTTCATCCTTTCGCAACACCATTTTGCTGTGGTGTTTTTCTAACCGTGCGGTGTCTCACAATCCCTTGCTCCTTGCGCAAATTCGTTGAACTCACCCCCACAAAATTCCAAACCATTGTCCGTCCTCAAGCACTTGATTTGTCTTCCTCCTTTGCTTCTCAACCATAGTCTTCCATTGCTTGAACTTGACAAAAGTTTCATCTTTGTGTTTAAGTATGAATACCCATACTTTCCTTGAGAAATCATCAATGAAAGTCAGCATATATCTACCACCACCATGTGAATCGACCCGAGAAGGACCCCAAAGATCAGAATGAATATAATCCAGAATACCTTTGGTGTTATGAATAGATGTACTAAACTTGACTCTACACTGCTTTCCAAAGACACAATGTTCACAGAAATCAAGCTTGCCTATTTTATGACCACAAAGCAATCCCTGCTTGCTCAAAACATCCAACCCCCTCTCGCTCATATGCCCTAGACGCATATGCCACAACTTGGTAGTATCATCATCAGAACTTGAAGAACATACCGCTGCATCACCCGTCACAATAGTACCTTGCAGCGTATAAAGACCATTAATTCTCTCGCCCTTCATAATTGTAAGACTTCCTCTTGAGACACGAATAAGTCCACCTTCACCTTGATACTTGCAGCCATTTGAATCAAGCGTACCCAAAGAAATAAGATTTCTTCTTAGGTCCGGAACATGTCTAACTTTAGTTAAAGTCCTCACCATACCGTTATACATCTTAATTTGAATTGTACCTACACCCACCACTTTATAAGTGACATTGTTTCCCATAAGAACTTTACCACCTTCTCTAGCTTGATAAGTAGTAAACCACTCTTTATGAGGACACATGTGAAAGGTACACCCCGAATCAAGAATCCACCCGTTCTCCGAGCTTTTGGTATGAACCGTGAGAACCGCTCCATCATCACTTTCTTCTTCAACATTTGCTGCGGTGCCTTGGTTGGTATTCTTCTCGACAGTCTTCAATTTTGGACAATCCTTCTTTAAATGCCCCTTTTCCTTACAATGAAAGAAATAGAATTTACCGGATTTTGATTTAGACCTTGACTTTGATCTACTCCTATCAAATCCGCCTTTTTGGTTTCCTCTTCCTCTAACGAACAACCCATCTCCCGAATTATCTTTACCGTCGATACCCGTCTTCTTTAACTCCTTAGAGTTCAAGGCCGCTTTAACGTCTTCCATGGAAATTTTATTTTTTCCATACATTACGGTATCAACAAAATTTTCATAAGATGGTGGTAAGGAACAAAGAAAATCCAAAGCTTGGTCTTCATCTTCAATTTTGACATCAATATTTTCCAAATCCAAGAGAATTTTATTATAATCATCAATATGATTTATAATAGACGTTCCTTCATGCATTTTAAGAGTATGTAATTTCTTCTTAAGATATAAACGATTAGTTAAAGATTTAGTCATATACCTTTTCTCCAACTTGTTCCATAGCCCGTCCGGTGTCGTTTCCGTTGCCACTTCTCTCAAGACCTCGTTGCTCAAACACAATAGAATTAATCCATGTGCTTTCTCCATGAGTTCTTCTTTTTCTTCTTCCTTCAATGTTTCTGCTAGAGCCGTTTTCCCCTTCAAAGTTTTCACCAAACCTTGTTGCACCAAAACATCCCTCATCTTTAGCCTCCATAAATTGAAATCATTTCTTCCATCAAATTTCTCAATCTCATACTTTGCCGCCATCGTAGATCGTTTTTAACCGGAGCTCTGATACCAATTTGTTATGACCAATGGCTCTTCTAAGAACAATCAATAGATAATTGAAATAGAAATGAAAACAAATGTAAAATAGGCACACACACAACACAAGGATTTATAGTGGTTCGATCAAGATGATCTACATCCACTTTGGAAGACGAAGATAACGTTGTACTATGATATGAACAAGATTACAAGAGTGTAAACTCCTCTCAAGAACAATACCTTGTTCTTGCTCTTACTCTCTCTATACACTACTAATGTTTCTCTCTTTTGTTTAGGAACTTGAACTGATTTTGGGATGCTTATACAATGGAAACTAGAAGGCCTTATATAGGTTCTATGAGGTAGTGTATATGTTGACATAGAGCACACAAGCAACATAATGGGAGCTCCACTTCTTAGTGGTTGTTCCACTTCTCTTAGTGGTAGTTCCACTTCTTAGTGGTTGTTCCACTTCTGTTAGTGGTTGTTCCACTTCTCTTAGTGGTATCAAGGCACATTACACTACAAAAAGGAAATGAGTTGTCCAAAATCAATATACATGCTAATGGATTGAAAACACTTGTTTTGTTCGTCAGAGAAAAGCATCAAGGTTGTCAAAATCTATATACATACTAATGGATTGAAAACACTTGTTTTGTACGTCAGAAAGAAAGCATTAAGGTTTCCTCACTTTACAAACACCGGGCCTTCTTCGACTTTTGGTTGCTCAACTACCTGACTGCATCAAAAAACCACAATCACCCCCACAAATTTGTATCAAAGGCTTAATGCTCAAAAATATAAAGCAAAGGACTTGCTTGCTTTTAGTCCATACACCACCAGCGTAGCTAATAAACAAAAGCAAAAAAGAATCTGGGCAGAGCAAATAATGCTGACATTATGATAACCACCAATAGTTTTGAGTGCCTGAAACCATAATGCAAAAGTAATATCAAGTGTAAATGGAAGTACACCATACTAAAAATATGTATGGTGGTAGTAATTTCAGAAGTCACTCAAGTCAAGACCTAAAACGTGTTTAAAAAACGGCGCACGGGTTATAACCCCAAAGGTGTCACTATCCATGTACAAAAACCCCAACAAAACAAATTGTTCACAAAAACCTCATTTAACATAAACTGTCTATATTACCCTTTTAATTTAAATCACCCCAATAAAAATAAATATCAACTCCACCTTTAATTTTTATTATATTCTCACCACCAACACCAACACAAAGACCGCCATCACACCACGCACCACCGCACCACGCCCACCACGCACCACCGCACCACCACCACCCCCACCACCACCACCGCACACCACCACACCACCGCCCCGCCCACCGCACCACCGCCACCACTGCACCACCACCACCGCCACTGCACCGCCACCGCTGCACCACCGCCGTTGCCGCCGCCACCCACCTCCGCCGACCACCACCACTTCCAACCGCCGCCCTCACCAACCACCACCGTCGCCAACCACCACAACGCCACCACCTGCGCCAACTACCACCGCAGCCAACGACAACAGAAAAATGAAACCAAAAAAATAAAAAAACGATGAAACCAAACAGAAAAAAATGATGAAACCAAAAATAAAAAAAATGATGAAACCAAAATTGGTTTCACCAATACTAGATGAAACCTAATTAGGTAATTAGGTTTCATCATTTTTCCACATATTGTCATTTTACCAACACAGCTTCAATGATGAAACCAAACCAATTCCAACAACACCACCATTATCGCAGACCACCACCACCAACCAATCGCCATCGCCACAATAGATGAATTTCATTGATCAATATTCAACAAAATAAGAAAAAAATGATAAAGCGAAACAGAAAAAAATGATAAAACCAAACAGAAAAAATGATGAAACCAAAATTGGTTTCACCAAAACTAGATGAAACCTAATTAGGTTTCATCATTTTTCCACGTAATTGTCATTTCACCAACACAGCTTCCATGATGAAACCAAACCAAAATAAACTAGGAAAAATCATTTCACCACCACTACCAGCCACCGCCACCAGCCAGCACCACCACTGTCGACCACCGCCGATCACCAACACCGCCGACCACCAACGCCGTCAACCACCACAACACCACCACCAACTACCGTCACCGAGCAACACCACCATTATCGCCGACCACCACCACCAACCAGCCGCCACTGCCACAAAAAATGAATTTCATTGATCAATATTCAACCAAACAGAAAAAAAATGATGAAACCAAACAGAAAAAAATGATGAAACCAACATTGGTTTCACCAAAAACTAGATGAAATCGAAATTGGTTTCATCATTTTTCCACATATTGTCAATTTTTCTTGTTTCATACTTAACCTAAACACAAATACCATTTCTTTGATTCAAAGCACATAATTTCCATCACAGCTAGCATTGTGAATCCTAATGCAAAGATATCAAACACAACAACAATTCAAACTCATAAACAACATTCAATTTAAGTAAGGATAAGATTAGATGGAAACCAAATTTGGTTTCGTGCAAAATACCTATTCAACTTCAAGAGAAATCACAAGAGTGTATTATGCAAGTCCATTGAACAGATGCAGACTTTTTGTATACCTGCAAGAGAATTACAAGAGGTGTTATACAAGTCCATTGAACAAATAAAGCAATAGTGATAATCCAACTGGTGGGATAAGATTATGCAAACCTAGATACCTAGATCAATGACTTTTCGCAGTTTAGGAGTTAACATCTTAGTCGCGCCCGCCATGTTTGAGATGTCGTGATCCTCTAAAACTTGCCCTTTTGTGTATATCAAAGTGCTCTTTTCTGCACATACTAACTTCTAAACAACAGCAACATGACAGACTATTCCGACCTCCAAATTCTGCACATACTAACTTCCATTACATCCATTCTGCAACCACACTTCTTTAATTTAGTTCGACTGCAACATTTGATAAGAGAACTCTCCAATGTAATGTTAAAGGGAAAAAGTTAGTATAGGAACTAAACTTGATATGTCAGCAGTTGATTTAGCTTTCTTTTCTTTTCTTATCATAAGGGATTTATATATATGTAACTGTCAGTAGTTTATAAATGAATTGATTGGAAAATGGTGGAACATATCAGGCATATAATCGTGAAGGTTTCATTATGCTCTTATTTTAATATTTTTAAAATTTCAAATAATTAAGGCCTCACAGATTTAGATGTGTCCACTATAAAGCCTTCCATGTACCATCCTTAGGTTTTAGCCACATCATGTATGCGTGCAACTAGCAAGTAACATGCACCCTAGCAGGACACTACGGATTTAGGTTTCTTTTCCTTATGGTCACGCACAGCCAGTACTAAAACAACTACTCTACAAAATAAGCTAAAATGCTGATAGTATCTATTTTCTTGGGACGGAGGTAGTATAAATCTTAGAAAACAAATGAAATTATTCTCTAATTCCAACTCTCTCATTACTAACTCCATGCATCTTTCTTAGTCGAGCTAATTTAGTTCGTATACACTGCAAGGAAATTTTATACAATGAGAGCTAGTCCGGAAAACCGAAAATCGTTCCCTGTAGTGAGAATCTGTATCCCATTTTCAAATTTCCTGCTCAAATCACAATGAGTCGTGTTTAAAGGTTTTATTGGCCACTGACCACTATAGAATTAGAAAACCTAGAGTTGGTTCAGGTACATAACTTTGCCCAGTTGTTGTCCTCAATTTCAAACAAAAATATCTGTAACACAAACAAATAAAAAAGATACCATGTACAACCATCTTCATCGCTAAAACTCAATCCTAAGTTTTCAGTTACAGGAATTGTCAAGGAAATATACTAAATGACAAGACCATTGCAATCTCCAATTCTAATTAGATGATTCACAAAACCCTACCATCATTAATCACTTTCACCAATAGAAATACTCACAGATAATAATGAAATTACAGTGATTTAGGAAGCACATATCAAAGATTGAGTGATAAAACCCTATTTTTCATAATCAAAATTGATACACTAACAAGAAGAAGTTAGATGAGATAAGCAGAGATCTAACCTCGAAAATAGTTCCTGATTAACGAGATCGAAATCAACCACGAAAATGAACGATAATCCTGGGTTCTAATTTAAAAACCCACTCTTCAACTGCCGCATCTAAAGATGAAATTGCTCATTCCAGAGTCCAGATTAGTCAACTGAAAAAGGCACTAGTCGAAATCATTAAAGAACATACGGATAAAACTATACCTACACTTATAAGGGTGTATGTAAGTGATAAAAGTCGAGATCCATTGTTGCTGTTGGTGATGATGGTGGTGGGAGAAGGAGACGGAAGAAACAAGAAAAAAAAGAATCAGAGAAGAAGAAGAAAAGGTCAAAAGGGCATGTTTATCTTTTTTTTAAGTAACAAAAACTAAATTTATTCTTTATTATTTGATTTGGGGTTTTTGTCCCAATTTTATTTGAAACGGTTTTTATTTGGTAGAAATAATATGACCGGTCTTTTCTTATCACTAGTTTGTTCGCCTAGGGGTTTTGTCTCTAGTTTTGTTTAAAAATAGCCTAAAAAACTTTGATAACTATCTCTTTTCAAGACCTTTAAGGTGGTCACCCTTGCAACCTCATTACTCTGTCATGGCAATTAGTAACGTCAAAAATCGTTATACACACACAACTAAGGAACTCAACACCATAAAGTCACATGCCAATTAAATTTTAATATGGTGCAAGGGCTGTGGGATCTGATTACATCATGGCAGATCTCATTGGTTCAGAGCAAAATAAATCAATCATCATTAATGGGTGTTTGCTGCTATCAAGAATGGTTTAATCTGAAATTTTGATGAATGGTGACTGCGCCAAAATCACACCAAGTTATGCATAAATCTTGATAAACTTACTGCAATGAATTAATCAACACTAAAATTCGAAATGATAAACATAGATAAAGATGAATAGAAACCCAATGATCAAATAAATCAAATATAAATAACAATAAATAGTCACCCTATGATTAACCAAAGAAAAATCAAAACAAAAATTGACAATTACTTATAAATCAAAAATTTTTGCACTTTCTTCTTGTGGTTGTAGATGACAATCGGGAGGTCGTATGGTTCACAATAGAAAAAGGTAATGAAAAATTGGGGAAATAAAAAACCTAACCCTGAATCAACGAAAATCAAAATATAGAAAAAAAAAAACTTTTCTCTCATTAATAATATTATAGATGCCCAAATCATCCAAAATTCACTGTGAAATCCCTGACTGTGAATCGAAGCAAAATGAATCGCCTTACTTAGGAAGAGAAGTGATCACGGCTAAACCAAGAGCTTGGAGGTTTGGCTTGCAGATTAATTTTAACTGCAGAAGTGAACATCTTCTCTCCGGTTCAGGGATACGAATTCCACAACTGGAGGTGGGTGCGTCCTAAGAAAGCAAAAGTGAATGTGCCAAACAATAATCACAGGAAGAGCAACAGCCTAACAGGACAGAGTATGGATTTTTGGATAGATCAACACCAATTCGAAATGATAAACATAAATAACAATGATATAGTAAAATTCAAAAACATAGATTGTTAAAAATCGAAACCCTATGACTACTCAACGATTTTTAAACTAAAAATTGAGAATTATGATGTTAAAAATTGAAACCCTATGAATTATTCGGAAAAAAAATAAAACTAAAAATTGATAATTACTTACAGATACAAAGTTGCTGCACTTCCTACCCGGAGTGGTCGAAGAATACGCCAAAACCCTACGATATCAACAAAGGGAAAATCAATTAAAAAAATTTGGGAAATAAGAACCGTAACCCCTAATCAACCAAAATCAGAGTGATAAATAGACAGAATCGACATTGGCTTTGTTTTTATTACCCTTGCACATGCATAACGCCTCTGCCATTGATGGAAGGAAACTTGAAATTAATTTGAAAATTAACGGGATGAGTAACGGAAGAGGTAGAGATTATGACCAGTAGTGCAAAGGGAAAACGTGTTATTGGAGTGTTAGAATAAGTTTCAATCTGGACCGTCATTTATCTTCCCAAAATGTAGTTCACCGTCCAACAGAAAAACACATATGTCTAGAGTAAGTGGTTCAATCAGGACCCTTGTTTATGTATCCAAACTGTAAATGGCCGTCGATATGAGAAAACACCGTTGTCCCTTATAATATAGATTACAATGTGTAACTCCAAGTTATTAAGTTAAAAAAACTTATGATTTGTTAATCCATTGTGGTTACTTATGCTGGTTATCATATTTTGATTTCTCCAGCTGCCATTAATCTTTAATAAATTCAACATTCCATATTTTGAAAGGCTTTTTTTAACTGGATCGAAGAATGAACAAATTTGCAGATTCAAGTCATTCAAAATGATGAATAAAGATTGGGTTTATTGGCCAAGGTTAATATGTTGTTCATTGTAGAATATTACATTCTTTACATTGGTTTTCCCTCTTGTATTGCGTTACAACAAACAGGCGCTTTTGTGACATTGTATTTGCAACATCATAAAAAGTGTCAAAAAAGGTATTCATTTGTGATGTATTGTACGTTCCAAATATACTGTGTTATCTAGTTACCAAAATAGTGTGAACATGGTAATTTACAACAACTATGCTCGCGTCATAACTGAAAGTTAAATTAAATAAACTTTTAAAATAAAAAAATGAAATTTTTATTGATGTTTTTCAAAATGTCCAAAATTAAAAATAAAATTTTATCCCTCGAGGTAGTCTTAAATGTCACAAGAAGATATTAACATTACACGTCTTCCATTTTTCTTCTAGATCCGGATTTTTAGCCTAGTCTACGAAATAACTTCCCAAAAAAACATTTTGGTCAACAAATAACTCACCATAATTATCGTGCAAATCAAAACAAAAAAACAAAATTTAAGGAAATATAACCATAACTTCCTTCTCTCCTTCTTCTTCTTTTTCTCTTTTTCCTTCTGTTAAACTGGTCGAGATATCATCATCAAAACTCGCCTTCTTCTTTCTCTTTTTCCTTCTTTTAAACCGGTCGAGATATCATCAAAACTCGCCGACGCTGCCACCACCCAATCTCATTTAACCACTCCAATACAAAATATATATCACGGCAGAAGGTAACTTTCTCTCATTAATTGTTTTTTGTTTTCATTTTATGTGTTCCAAGGAGAAACACAAATGTTTTAATTTTTTAGCATGTTTTTTTCTTTCTTTATTTGATTTTAGTTTCTGTTTAGGTTTTGGGGGATTTTGTTTTTTGGATGTATTCAAGAAAAAGGAAACGAGGCTAAGAAGTTGAAGATTTAATCAACGTCCCAACTAATATTCTATCTATCTGTTACACGAATCACTACTGATTTGTATATGGTCTTCTGTTTTCTCTTTGTTTGTGGAGTTCCTTTGACAGGTAAAGATGACAAAAGTGATGGAAGAATTTATTTGAGTCTCCCCGTCTAAGAGCAGAGCAACAACTACGAGGATGTAATTAAATTGAATTCTCAAAGCTAAGGGCTTCATTGTTGAGAGAAACCAATTTACTTGTATAAAATTTTGGTTCTAGATTAACATGGATTTGTAAAAAAAATAAAAATTGGTTAAATTGTAAGGTTATGTAGTTTTTGTTTTTGTTTTTTCTTTTTGGTATTGCTAAGAATATTGTAATTTATGATTACCGGAAAGTATAAGATCATTTCTACTCATTCGTGTTCTATTTATTGAATTTGAATGGTATATTTCCATGATTACATAAATTTGTTTATCTTAACGGGAAATTGTTTTAGATATTATCAACACCAAAAATATAATAAATTATTAAAAAAATAGAAAAAATAGCTGATGTTGCATACAAGTTATTTGTGATGCAAAAATAATAATAATTGCAATGAAAAGTCATGCTACGAAATCTCATAGGTATAAGTGATGCTATAAGCGTTGCTCAGATTATTTAAGACACCTCTTTTTATAACGCATTAACTGACAGACGAAAAATGTCAGAAAAATATATTTCTGACGCAAAACCCAATATTTGTGACATTATTTTTCATTGCAAAATCCGTGTTTTGTTGTAGTGGTTATTCCTTGTTTAATTATTTCGTCGTTCTTTCATGTAGGGGTGATCTTCCATATCAGGAGGCATTGAAGAATTTCATAGATACTGTTTGTCAGAGACTTAGAAATCCTTCTGAGTTCAGTTGTCCTTGTGTTGATTGTAAGAATCTCGCTTTCCCACTTCCTCCGAAACAAGTGTATCTTCACTTGCTGAAACGAGGTATGGATCCTACATACACTGAGTGGGTTTTTCACGGGGAGACTATACACACTTCTACTGATGTACACCAAGAGGGAGCAACAAGGGGTTCATATCATGTAGATGTTGATGTTGAAGCTGATGCACATATCGGTCAGGGACATGAACCTATGCAAGACAAGGGGTTGGACAACCATGTGGAAGAGGCAGACAGACCGTTATATCCTAATTGTAAAACACACACAAAGTTATAAATCACTGTTGAATTGTATAGGCACAAGACAGTAAATGGTTTATCTAGGAAATCTTTTGACGAACTTCTCAAGACAATTGGTTCCTTGTTGCCGCTAGATCATTGTCTTCCTTGCTCAACATATGAAGTGAAGAAGCTGCTGAAATCTTATCAATTTACTTACCAGAAAATACATGCTTGTGTTAATGATTGTTGTTTGTTTAGAAAAGATTTGAAAGATGCAGACAAGTGTCCTAAATGTCATTATTCTAGGTGGAAGGCAGACATATCTAACATGGACGATGCTGACATGATATACAAGCCTCAAAAGAAGATACCGGTGAAGGTGCTTAGGTACTTCTCTATTGTACCGAGATTGAGGAGATTGTTTCAATCAGCGGAGGTGGCTGAGCAGTTGATATGGCACGCGACGAACAAGAGTAAGGATGGGAAGATGCGTCATCCAACAGATTCTTTGGCTTGGAAGCACATAGATAGAAAGTATCCCGAGTTTGCTTCAGATCCACGTAATTTGCGTCTTGGGCTTGCTGCTGATGGATTTAATCCATTTGGTGATCTTTCCGCAACCCACAGTTGTTGGCCAGTGATGCACGTGGTTAATAATTTTCCCCCTCAGTTCTGTATGCAATGTGACAACATAATTCTGAGCATGCTGATTCCAGGAAAAAAACAACCGGGTAACGACATTGATGTATACTTGCATCCCTTGATTGATGATCTTATTGAGTTGTGGGAGAAAGGGGTGCAGGTACATGATTCTTTTACTAAAACAGATTTTAACTTGAGGGAACTATTAATGTGGACAATAAACGATTTCCCTGCATATGGTAATCCATTTGGATGTACGTATAAAGGGAAGGCATCATGTCCACTTTGTGGTAAAAATACACTTTCAAAATGGTTTCCATTTAGTCGTAAATCTGTCTACTTGAATCATAGGAGATGTTTACATCATAATCATCCTCTTAGGCATAAAAAGGACTGGTTTAATAGAGAGATTGAGAGGAAAGAAAAGCCACCTGTTATGTCTGGTGCAGTGGCACTTGAATGTCAGAATAGGATTACAAATGATTTTGGGAAAGCGGAGAAGAACGGGGAGGAGATAAGGAAAAAGAAAGAGCAAAAGAAGAAGAATAAAAGAAAGGGTAGTGCGGCATCAAGTTCAAATATGGGTAATTATAAATGTGCGAAGCGTAAAAGGGCTGTTGTTGCTGATGTGGGTATTTCTAATGCAAATGATGATGAAACTGAACTTCGGGTGTTTAACAAACGATCGATATTCTTCGACTTTCCTTACTGGAAGGTTAGTTCCATAACTTCAAACTTACTTGTTCATATTTAGCTATAATGATATCATTAGCTTAAGTAGATTTAATGTCTGATGTTTTATTTCTTTATAGAATTAATTACTAATGTTAGGTTTTTTCCTTCTTCCTAGGATTTATTACTACGGCACAATATTGATGTTATGCACAATGAAAAAAATGTTTGCGAGAGTATCATTGGTACCATATTGAATATAAAGTCCAAAACAAAAGATGGTTTAAATTCCCATAATGATCTGAAGAGTATGGGAATAAGACCAGAATTGCATCCAAAAGAGATAAATGGCAAAAAGATCCTTCCACCAGCACCATACTGTTTAAATGACAAGGAAAAGGATATATTTTATAATAGGATGAGAAATTTGAAGGTTCCATATGGTTATAGTTCTGATCTTAGAAAGCATTTCTCGAAAGATGGTTGCTTAGGTGTTCTTAAGGCTCATGATTATCATGTTCTTATGAAACAAATATTACCCGTTGCTTTGTAAGGACTTTTACCTGTAGGTCCAAGGGAGGCAATTTTCAGGTTATGTTCTTATTTTCACGAAATATGCCAAAGGGCATTTGATCTCCATAGATTAATAGAACTTGAAGTATAAGTTGCTGAGACTTTGTGTATGTTGGAGAGATACTTCCCTCCGTCATTTTTTGATGTCATGGTGCACTCGACAGTTCACCTAGCTCGAGAAGTGCGATTATGTGGAATTGTACAATATCGTTGGATGTATCCATTTGAAAGTTATGACAATTTAATTAATATTACTTCTATTTTTTTGGTTTCGTGTAAAAAGTTAATTAATTACTTATATTAGAGATACTAATATTTAATTAATTCATAACTATTGCATATGCGACTTTCCTAGGTATATGAAGACATTCAAAGAATATGTAAAGAATTATGCACAACCTGAAGCTTGTATAGCCGAGTGTTATCTTGGAATGGAGTGTGTTAGGTTTTTTGATATTCGTAAGTCCCAAGAAGCTAAAATAGGAGTAGACCAAAGGCGCAACGAAAACACTCAAAATGGTTCTATATTGGCAACACGTCCTCTTTCTAAAGCTGTCCAAGTGCGTATGGATAGTGAGAAGTTAAAGATAGCTCACAGATATGTGCTTTTCAACACACCCGAAATTGACCCATATATGATGTAAGTATGATGTTCATGTTCATTAGAAATGGTCTGTCAATTAATACTTCATTTCTTAATTTTACTTTTGTCTTAGAATGCATATGGACGAGTTAAAATCTTCTGTTAGGAGGGAAATTACTAGTGAAGACTAACTCAATTCCATACAATCTGACACATTTGCAGATTGGTTTCATCAAAAGGTACGCTTAGTCCACTCTTAGTCAGATTATGCAGCTTAGTATAGTTTAAATACTTGAAAATTTTGCTGCTACGGAAAACTACTACAAGAAACACAAATACGTGTGATTCTGTTTCATTCTATCACTTATAACAATCCATGTTAGGCACATTATCACTATAAATCTAACTTATGATGCTTAGATAGCAAATTTAGTTATATTCTTATGTCCTGAGATTATACATTTGTAGGTTAAGATGCAAATTGAACAAGGCATGGCAATATCACACAAAGTAGAATGGTTGTCATATGGGCCGTTAGAAAACTGCGTATCATATAAAGGCTTGCTAATCAATGACACTAGGTTTATTACGAAGGATGTTAAGAGAGTCACGCAAAATAGTGGAGTTTCAATTGAATCAACAACCTTAGTTGCAGGACAGTCGGAAACTAGTGGGTTCTACGGTATTTTAGAAGAAATTATATTGTTGGACTACAATCATATGTTTCAAATTCCAATATTCAAATGTGATTGGGCTCACACCAATTTTGGTGTGAAGGTAGAAGATGGATTTACATTAGTCAATTTAAAGAAGCATACGAACCAATACTGTAACGATCCATTCATTTTAGCAAAGCAAGCGCGACAAGTTTTCTTTTCTCGAGAGTCATATACATCTAAATGGTATGTGATGGTGAAACCACCACCTAGGTATTTCCATGAATTAGAGGAATACAATGAAAAGCATGACACAAATTTCCAACCAGTGGATACTTCAACTCTTGGTTTCCAAATGGATGACGAGAGCGAGAGTTACTTAAGAGAAGATGGGGACTATATCACGGTGGTTCCGACAAATAAGAAGAACAAAAAGAAGAAGAAAAAGAAGTTCACAAGTTAGATCGGTAGTGTATTGTTTTTACTGTATTGTATTGTTACTTTAGCAATATTTGGTATTATTTTCCTTCTCAGTTATCTACTTCATCTGCTACTCTCAAATTTTTTCTACAGTTGATTGTGTAGTTCTGTATGAGCAATATTTGTATTTCCTTTACTAATACTATTATTGTTCTTCCAAAAAGATAGTTAGCAGCTCCATTTGTGCGCTTAATTATAAAATGCTAACTCTGTTACTTTTATTACACCCTTTTTAACTCCGCCAATGTAAATGATACATCATTTCATTGCCGGTCTCAAGCCCGGATGAAGGAGGAGAGAAAATGGGACATTTTAGTTGTTATGGTTGCTATGTTGGCCAAATTAAATTCTTCTTTGGTTGATGATCAAATCTTGTAAACCATAAGGATGGTTGATGAGTTACACATACATGCATTAGGTTCATGTTCGAATCCCCCCAACCTCTTTTTTTCCCAAAATTCTATATTTAACCTTCAACAACACTTATAAGTGTTGTAATACATTCTATATTTTAACTTCAACAACCCTTATAGGTGTTGTAATACACTCTATGTTTTAACTTCAACAACACTTGTACGTGTTGTAATACGTTTCTATTAAAAAGAAAAAAAATCACCAATTCTTTTGAACCGTAAGGATGGTTGATGAGGTCGACATCCATGTATTAGGTTCATGTTCGAATCCCCCCAACCTCTTTTTTCCCAACATTCTATATGTTGACTTCAACAACACTTATAAGTGTTGTTATACATTGTATATTTTAACTTCAACAACACTGATAAGTGGTGTAATACATTCTATGTTTTAACTTCAACAACACGTATAAGTGTTGTAATACGTGTCTATTAAAAATAAAAAAAATCACCAATTCTTTTGAACCGTAAGGATGGTAGATGAGTTAGACATCCATGCACTAGGTTCATGTTCGAATATCTCCTCTAACGTATTTTTCATTATCATATTTTTGTCTTCTTCAACAACACTTATGAGAATTGTGATAGGATAAGTCACTATGTTTATGTAACAAAGTTGTTATAGCTAAATGTTGTAACAACAGTTTTTCTTAAGGAGTTGTCGTTTGTTTTATTCGCCCAACCCTTGTTTCCCAAGTATTGGTAGTGATGATATACAACAACGCTTCCTTTGAAATCAGTTGTAAAACATAGGACTTTCTACAATGTTTAGGAAAGTGTTGTAAATGACCAGTTGTAGATGTACATTTTTCCCATAGTGACTATTTTAAAGCTTTTGTAGAAAGTACAAATGAATTCCGATACGGGAAGGAAAAACGACTAAAGTAAAAGCTATTTAGCATTTTCAACAAAAAGTGCCCACTGCCATTCATGAAGAGAAGCATATGTAAATTTCTCGAAGCAGCTGCTATCAATCCGAGATGGAGTTCAAGGTGATACAGCAACATCGAGACTATAAGGTGTTCTTGGATCTATGGTTTATTTAGAGAGATTTCAAAGACAATTGAGAAAGGATTTCACATGTACATGAAAGAGCATGAGTGATGGCATGTATGGCAATGAAGAAATGAATTAATTAGCAGTAAAGGAATATTATATTCCTCTTCTCACTTGAAATCACTTGAAGATTCTTTATGTCATGCCCCATCAATGAAGTTAGTGGGCTAAAGTATATCATATCAGGTTAATGGACTTTGGACCGTGTAGTTGGCATATAAGAAGTCCAAGGTTCACTTGTTATGGAATTTTACTCCCGTTTCTCTTGGATGAAAAAGTGTCGTTGGACTTCCTTTGGATTTGCGAAGGCATGTGCTAAGAGAATAGAACCGTGAGATAGGAATGATGGAATTGAAATGATAATTATGGAATAAAAATATTCTGTATTAAATATGTGTGGCACGTGACATAAGTGGGGGAAGGAAGGTTTGCGGGAGGATCTTTTTGGTTCTTCTCGGTTGGTGAAAAACAGAGAAGGAGGCAGGAGGAAGGAGAGCCGTGAAGGCATAGAAGACAAAACAAGAAGGGAGAAGACGACTAACACCGGGTGACGACGGTGAAATTGGTTTAATCTTTTACTTTCTTATTATTATTTTTATGTATTTTAAGAAATCCATCTCCATGTTTTGATAAGCATTGTGTAACTAGGGTTTATGTTGAAACCACTTGGAGTTTTAGGCTATTTTGATTTGAATAATATTGAGAAAAAGACTATTATGATTTGATTTGATTAATTCCATGATCTTATTTATTGATTAATCGAAATATGGGTTGTTGCTTCACCGGTTTTAAAAACCTATGTACTTAGTGAATTAGTTTTGCGAATATATTTGTCTTATTATTTGATGATCCATGCTTGGTTATTTTCTTTGATGGGTTATGCTTAGAAAAGCCAAATAAAATTTGTGAACTATATTTAGTTTCGTATAATTTTCTCTCTAACACAATTTGATGGTGCATGCTTTGGTTTAATCTTTTGATGTGTCATTATTAGGGTGTCCCAGTGATATTTGCGACTCTAATACATATAATAGGTGATGTCAATAGAACGAAAAATAAATAATTCATGATTTATGTTTCATTTCAGTATTTGAATAGAAATAGTGGTGGATACTATAAACCCTGGTTACCGACTTTCTCATTGCATTTGAGTTATTTTTTTTTTTCATTTCTTTTAATTCCTTAATTCTTTCAAATATCCAAAAACAACATCTCTGGTTAGTTGATCAGAATTATTGATTACAGTATTTCCACTGCCCTTGTGGGAACGACCCGTACTTGTCGTTGTATGCATTGTAGACACCGTGCGATTGCGGTTATATATATAGGCAATCCCGAAAGCCTATCATGATTTCTCTAGGCATACCAAATAGAGAGAAAATATTGTCTCTAACAAACTTGATCACAACATGGCGATCGTTTGTCTTGGTAGCTATTTCTTCAACCCACTTAGACACATAGTCAACAACTAAGAAGATGTAAAAGTTGCCATAGGAATTGACAAAAGGGCCCATAAAATCTATACCCCACACATCAAATATTTCTATTATTAGTATAGGATTAAGTGGCACCATATTTCTTCGGGTCAACTTCCCTAACTTCTGACATCTCTCACAACTTTGACAAAATAGGTGGGAGTCCTTGAACAGACACTAGTGGAAAATGGAAGTTAAACCACTGCCAAGCATAGAAGTAATATCACAAAAAATGACTGTGTTCATTAGTTGGAATCTGGAAGTGGTTTTTTCCAAAACAACTGTGTCTCACAGAAGTTGAAATTAAAAAAAAAAAAACACTGCTTTTGACTGTCAATCGATTCCACTGATAGACACAGTGGTTTATATGGATTTTATTTTATAAAAAAAAAGGATTTGATTCAGCTGAATCTGAAGCTGAGTCAACTTAATCTGAATCTTAAGTTGAGTCAACTTAATCTGAATCTGTTACAAAATTAAATTGATAACAGACTTCGAAAACTTGATCTATATTAAAATGAGTTTGTTTAAAACTTCTATTATCATAACGTTTAAGTTCTAAATCTGAAAATTTCAACCATAAGTAAAAAATAAATAAAAATGCTCAACCTATATTCCTTCAACAAACTTAACAAATCAAAAAGCTTCAAAATCTTCCATGCGAGTTAGCATCTTACTAAAGAAAACACTTCTCTACTTATACCTTCATTCAATTCAGGTCCATCACTCCAGTCTTAAGCTGCAATTAAAAACCAAGACTATATCAATTAATAATAACTTGACACCTTCACCACATTCATATACAAATATCCACTAAAATTGAAACTTACAGAAAATAAATGAATTGCATCTACTTCGCATACAAAACCACGAACAAAAGAGTTAAGATTGCACAAGAATTACAAACCACGATTCATTTTCTGCAATCCTATTAAGAACATGTCCTCTACAATGCTTGACCTATAAACGAAACCAAGAAATTTTCTGCAATCCTCTACAATGCTTGACATATAAACGAAACTAAGAAATTTTCTGCAATCCTCTACATGACAATAGCGAAACCAAGATTTTTTTTTGAAATACAGTATTATTGGATGAAATTCATCCCATGCAGTAAAAACATAATATGTTCACATTCAATGTAGGTGCGGAATAAAAGCATCTAGGATCAAAATTCCAGCACCAAGAATCAATTTCTGTCTTACCATAATACTATATATAATGGTCTGTCATCCTTGTTATTAACCCACCTACCGATGCCATCCCCTTTGAAAGAGATAATTACGCCTGGAAGATAAAAAAATTAAGTTATCAAAGAGGAATGCTATACATGAACCGAAACATACCCAAAAATGTAAACTGAATATCATTTTCTGATCAAAGATCTCAGCCCAGGTTTGATAGTGTTCACTAACGACATATCACTCAACTTGTACCACGCATGTAATAACCATAATTCAACTTATAGAAAGGATGAATACCGTATTACACCACCTTCTCCTGCAAAAATAGAGTAAAACGATGATTCCACATCACAGTTCAACTTATAGAAAGGAAAACCGGATGAATAGCGTATTACACCACCTGCTCCTGCAAGACCAACAATCATTCCTTCATGCGCAGACAGAGTCATTCTTTTGTTCTCACTCATGTTCCATAGCTCCAAAGACTGAAAAAACATACAAAGTCTTGATGAATTGGAACCATCTCGAAGCTAAAGTTCTAAAGATAAATCGAACTCACTAATATTAAGCATAAACACATAATGACATGGAAATAGCGAAAGCATGAAACAGAGACTTTCCTGGTAGCAACCAATGACTAATAAATTAGGATATGATGGATGGAAAACGCAAGAATGAAACTTGTTGCCATTACAGTTCAACTCGTGCACACACTGGCCCTCATTTCCTGATCCAAGTGTCCAGACCCTGACAGAGACTCGTGCACACACTGGTTTCACATCCATCAGTATCACAAAATTGTAAGGCCCACTTGTACACAAACTTGTAATGAATGGAGACAAACATTAGTCTCAACATCGAGGATCGAAATGACATTCTCCGCAGCAGCAGCAGCAAGGTACCTCCCTATAGTAGAGTCCAGTTTCCGATCAAATTCATTTATCATAAATGACGATAATCCATGCTCATGAAAAGAATAAAGATTACTAAAAATGAAAAATAATTGATTCTACTAATCACTGTGTAAAATGATTAAACTCAGTGAGCCATTCATTACAAGTTTCACAAACTACAGAACAAATCACATACTTTTTATTGTTAAAAAATATGAAAAAGTAACCCATGCTTGGCTGCAAAAGAGAGTTTGCGGAATGAAGAATATAAAATGGTTCCTAACCAATCAGGGTGGAAGCAAGCAAGAAGGAAAAACAACTCAAAATTAATGATAAATATAACTCACTTCCAGAATTAGCAGTTTCGCCAATCAAAATCAAAATTTCGTGCGAAATTCGTTATGCGATGGAATTTGACAAACTTAGTGCCATTGGAAAGCTGAGAAAGCCCTCTACAACATGAAAATGAAAATCAGAAGAAATCTAGTATATAGATGAGCCAAAATGTCTCAAATAAACAGGACATGAACAAACATTTTCAGATAAAATTCAGTTTCGGTAGCCTACATTCAAAAATTCATATAAAATTCATTCGACGATGGAATTTGTAAATTTTGGTACCTTTGTAAAGATGAGAGAGTCATATTTAACACAAAAATAAAAGGGAGGGGTATTAAAGTTTATATCGGTGTCGAAGAGTCTCCACAAAACAGGACAGCAAAACAAGTTCAGAATTTACATTTTCAAAAGTCTATAATAGAAAATTCGTAGAAAATTCATTATTTGACGGAATTTAGCAAATTTGGTGTCTTTGGAAATCTTAGGAAACCCTCTTTAACTTAAAAATGATAAGAAAATATAAAGAGTTCCATAACTATGTTGAAAATCCGATACCAAACAGGACAAAAATCATGTTTTCAGGAATTTCAGATTCTTTTCACAAACATGAGATGGGCTATCTTTGAAACTCAATTGGGGACTTGAGTTTTGGTGAAAATAAGAACAAATGAAGTCAAACCATATTGGAGACAGTGTTCTTAATCATTATCAATTGGTGGAAACAAGTCGCAAGTTTAACACAAACATAAATCAATCCTTTATATCCAAATCAGGTTGTACCATGTTGTAATCAAGAAAAACTAAACATATTCAGGAAATTAAAAGTTCAATTTCAATTTATATAAGAATAATGCCTTCACAAAGCACAAAATCAGTAACCTAAGATTCCCTAAAAATTAGTTAGAATGCAACAATTCCATAACTTGAACACAACTACCTCAAAGTAGATAATGAGGTTTCGTCACAAAATCAAAAGCCAACTGTAAGAACATGAAAAAGATCCTAATTCAACTGTAAGAACATCATGAAAACACACTAAACACGAATCAAAGTAAAGTATGAAAAGATTTTAAAACCATAGAAAATATTAAAACAAATCTTTGATTGAGATTTTATACCTGAAGATCTTTGAGAATTTACTGCACCTGAAGGTCTTCTAGTTCTACACAATATTAAAAAGAAAGGAACTTCAATTAAAACCCTAACTGAGAAATTGAAAAAATAAACTGGACAATCTATCACGAAATTAACCTATAACAAATTCAAATAGAATCAAAGTGGTGGAGTTGTTATACTTGAAGATTAATATGCACCTGAAGGATTTCTACATTCAAAAAAAAAAAAAACACAAAAATTAAATTCAAACCCTAACATCAAAGAAATTGAAAACAAAACAAAAAATTGACTTTCTAAAACCAAAACATTACCTAATGAGAATTGAAATCGAAAATAGGGTTTTGAAGAAAAGGGATTTTGAAGATGCGAAGACAAATTGGGTTTGAGAAATGGGGTTTATAGATATAGAACAGAAATATGGTTTTGAGAAAAGGGGTTTACATATTTAGAAGAGAAATAGGGTTTTGAATCACTTGTTAGTCAGGATTTTTTTTCAATCTCAGATCATTTTTTGTCTTTGATTTTTCTTTTGTCTCTGAGATAGAAACTTAATAACAAATGAGAGAAACTGAAAAGAAAACGGTGAGAGAGAAGAGATATAGAGTCGATAGAAACGAGGATTCCATCTATCACCGTTGATCCATTTAGGGCATCATCTAACCATTGTTTCTGGCGTGTAAAATAGTGCAAAAAACATGGATCACAGAATCTTCTTTTCCTCACAGTCGTTTTATAACTCAGATAAAAGATAATAGACTGTACATCGTGTTTCCAAAAATATCCCTCTATAAAACAACTGTTATCGGAACTAGTTTTTTTTTTTTTTTATAAAACAACTGTGAGTGCCAGCATGGATAAATACTTCAGCCCAATAACAGTAGTTTTTGAAAGGCCCAGGAAGTAGTAAAAAACCTATTATCCACTAGTGAGAGTTGGCCAATAAAGACCAGATTGTAGAACCACATCAGCTTTTTTCTTAGAACTAAAGTGAGCCCCACAAGCTCCAGAATGACAAAAAGTCAGAACACAGGATATGTCGTTGTCAGGGATACAACGACGGATGATCTGATTAGGGAAGTACTTGAATAAGTATTGATCATCCCAGAAAAAGTATTTAACCTCAGACAAGAATTTAGCTCTATCCTGTTTAGACCAATGATCGGGCATTTGACCAGTTACCAAATAATTGACAATGTTAGCAAACCAGGGTAACTCAGAGATGAATAATAATTGTTCATCAGGGAACGTGTCATGGATCTGTCTCTCATCATCTCCAGTTTCATCAAGGATACGGGATAAATGGTCATCTACTATATTTTCAGACCATTTCTTATCACGAATATCTAGAGCAAATTCTTGGAACAACAATACCCATCTAATCAGCCGTGGTTTAGAGTCCTTCTTTGAAAGGAGATACTTGAGTGCGGCATGATCAGAATATACAATGACCTTAGACCCTAGGAGATATGATCTAAATTTCTCCAAAGCAAAAACGATGGCTAACATTTCTTTCTCAGTGGTTATGTAGTTCAACTGGGCATCGTTTAGGGTCCTACTAGCATAATAAATCACACTAGGTGCTTATTCATGCCGTTGTCCAAGGAAATCACCAACCGCATAATCAGATGCATCACACATGAGTTCAAATGGGAGGTTCCAATCGGGTGGTTGAATAATAGGGGCAGAAGTCAACAATAATATAAGCTTCTCAAAAGCTTGAACACATACTTCATCAAATACAAAGGCAGTATCTTTAGCAAGTAGGTGCGATAGAGGTAACGCAATCTTGCTAAAGTCTTTGATGAAACGACGGTAAAATCCAGCATGTCCAAGGAAAGATCTAACATCGGTTACATTCTTAGGTGGTCTTAATTTGGAAATTATGTCAACCTTGGATTTATCAACTTCTATTCCCTTAGAGGTCACCACATGTCCTAACACTATTCCAGATTTAACCATAAAATGACACTTTTCCCAATTAAGGACTAAGTTCTTTTCTTTACAATGTTCTAGAACTAGTGTAAGTTGGTGCAAACATTCATCGAAAGAGGATCCAAAAACCAAAAAATCATCCATAAAGACCTCGAGAAATTGCTCAACCATGTCCGAAAAGATACTTAGCATGCAACGTTGGAATGTTGTGGGTGCATTACATAACCCAAAAGGCATACCCCTATAAGCAAAAGTACCAAATGGACATGTGAAGGTTGTTTTCTCTTGGTCCTCCGGGGCTATATGTATTTGGTTATAACCAGAATAACTATCTAGGAAACAATAATGGATGTGGCCCGCTAATCTTTCTAACATCTGGTCGATGAATGGTAAAGGAAAGCGGTCTTTCCTAGTTGCTGAGTTCATCTTACGGTAATCTATACAAACTCTTCACCCGGTAGTAACCCGGGTAGGTATCAATTCATTATTCTCATTCGCAACTACCGTAATCCTAGACTTCTTTGGGACAACCTGGATAGGGATGACCCATTTACTATCAGATATGGGGTATATGATACCCGCATCTAATAACTTGAGCACCTTAGTGCAAACAACTTCTTTCATATTAGGATTTAAACGTCTCTGCATTTCTCTTAAAGTTTTGGAACCTTCTTCTAAGTAGATGTGGTGCATACAATCAGCAGGACTAATTCCTTTCAAATCTGTTATTGTCCACCCTATTGCAGTTTTGTGCTCACAAAGAACACTAACTAGTCTACTTTCCTGGTCGGGCTCTAATTCAGAGGAAATTATGACAGGAAGAGTTTTCTCATAATAGGACTTCCTCTCTAATTCTAGATAGAAATAATCAAAACATAATCAAAACATATTAGCATACGTAATAGGACTTCCTCTCTAATTCTAGATAGAAATTTAGCTACTCATAATTAAAAGTACTAAAAAATAAATAATGAAGAAGGAATTAAAATAAAAGCTAAATATAAAATCCCAGAGTGAAAGCCGGGAGTTCCCACTCTGTTTCTCTCTTCTCTCGCAATCAAACGAAAAATAAAATAAGAAGAAGTAGTAAAGAAGAAGAAGTGTAGGAAGTTTTTTTTTTTCTGAGGTGCTTGTCCCTCTCCCACGTTTTCTTTATTTATAAGAGAATTTCACCAACTCTCCGCCGTAAATCCTAGCCGCAACTTTGAAATTTGAAACTGTCCTTTGCATGTAAATTTTGACATTTGAAACTGTCCTTTTCCCAAAATGTGTCAGAGATTCTCGTCAACATTGTGGGCATTTCCTTATCACATAGTGTCCTTTTTGATGCCAAAAAATTAGTCTCTTTCCACTCCACTTCTTTTTGCATTTCTTCTTTTCACATTAATCATTTCTCCCTTTCACATTAATCATTTATTCCTTTATCATTAATCATTTCTCCATTTCACATTAATCACGTATCCAAATCAGTCCACTAATTAATGTCTTGGTGCTGATAAGGGGAAGATGAAAAGTGGTCACCTCTTAACGTCTTCTGAGTTCTTGTTTTGCTCATAACTTCTTCATACGAACTCCGAATGACTCCGTTCTTTCACCGTTGACTTTGTATTTTATTCCTCCTCAACATGATAGCAAGAACTCCTAGGTTTGAAGGATTTTCTATTGGTATTTTTCCCTTCTCTACTTTTAGCTGGCTTCGTTTATTGCACAATTAAGCGCAAATTCACTTCATTTTAGATTATTCACCTAGTAAAACACAAATAAGAGAAAACAAATGTAATATACAATAATTTGCAAGAAAACCAACAAATACTAGCATGGAATTGACACCAAATATATGTGAAATATGCATTTATCAGTAACCAGATATCTCAGAAATATTACCAGAGATGATGGTGATACCGGATCCAAGAGAGGACTTCAGATAGCGCAGTATTTTTTTTTTACAAGAAGCATATGTTCAGAGGTAGGTGAATGCAAAAATTGGGAAGCATAATTAACCACAAAAGTAATATCTGGGCGCATAAGGGATAGGTATTGTAATGGCCCAACAATACTCATGTAATATGATGTGTTGTGAAGGGGTTCTCCTGCTTGAGAAAAATCCCTAGAGCCACTAGAGACTGGAGTTGGACTAGGCCTGCGCAGTCTAGCATATAAGTCTTCTCAAGTAGTTCCATGGTGTATTTTATCTGAGTCAAGAGTAAGTTGTTGCTATAGTTAGACTTTGTAAACCCCATTCCCAAGAAGTAATGCAAGTCTCCAAGATCCTTCATTGCAAAATATGTACTAAGTATTGAAGTGAAGCGGAAGATGAGAGATGTTGAGCTTCCAATAAGGATTATGTCATACACGTAAAGAAGTAGGAGAAGCACATGACCATCAGAGAAGTAGAGAAACATAAAGTGATCTGATCACTCATAATGAAGCCAAACTTGATTAGGAAGCCACTGAACTTCTCAAACCAAGCCATGGGTGCTTGTTTGAGCCCATAGATCGACTTGTGGAGATGACACATTTACTTAGGATTGTTTGGATAAACATAGCCTAGTGGATGTTACATGTAAACTGTTTCATGGAGATCACCATGAAAAAATGCATTGGAGACATCAAGTTGTTTCATAACCCATTCATTTGAGACATCAATAGTCAAAAGAATACAGATTATGCTGGCCTTCACAACCGGACCGAAGGTATCATTGTCGTCAATACCATCCACTTGATGGTAGACTTTTTCTACTAGTCTTGACTTGTATCTTTCCACACTTCCATCAGATCAGTGCTTCACCTTATAAACCCACTTGCACCCCAAAATATTCATACAAGGGTGATAGGGAACCAAAGTCCAGGTATTATTATTTTGTACATAAAGATATTCTTAATCCATGGATGGTCTCCAAGCAGGACTTTGAAAGGAATATTTGAATGACTTGGGTTCTCTGACTTGTTGAAGTTCACTTGTGAATACAAATTGAAGTGGATGAGCAACAGAAAAATGGGTAATATAGTTAGATAAGTATTTGGGCTTAATAATACCCATTTTGGACCTGGTTGTCATAGTATGAATAGGTGGATCTAATGAAGTAACAATGGATGTGGGGTTAGGTAAAGTAGTATGTGAAGATGGTGTATCATTAGTTGAAGAAGAGGTAGGTAGTCATGTGTAAGGGTAAAAGGAAATATGACAGTATTTTGGTGGATCTGAAGAAGTATGTGGAGATGTACAAGTACAGAATGGAAATGTAGTTTCCTCAAATATTACATTCCTGGATATATAAGTCTTATTTGTAGAGTTATCAAAACATTTATATCCCTTGTGCATTGGGTTATAGCCAATAAAGGTACACTTGGATGACTTGGGGCTAAGTTTATTCATCCTATAGGGGCCTAGGAAGCGTAGCAGGTACACCCAAATACTTTGAGCATTGAAAAATCAGGGGCCCTATGAAATAGAACTTCATAAGGAGTTTTATACTCAAGCAACTTAGAAGTTGTTCGATTAACAATGAAAGTTATAGGCAAAAAGGAATTATACAAAAAAAACTTGGGCATGCAGGCTTGGAATGAAAGAGTGTTTCCCATCTCAGTGATGCGGCGATGCTTCCTTTCTGCCACACCATTTTTTTGTGGTGCATGTAGACATAAAGCACACACGCTCATCTAAAAATTATCTGAATGATCCCTTGACTAATTCATAGGAAAAGGTTCGGATTTTTTGACATATAGTATTATCATTAAGACGATTGAAGTGTTGAAACAAATGATGCTTTCATCTCGAGTGGTCATTGGGTAAATTCAGTGGAATTTACTGAAGTCATTAATAAACACAATATAGTATCGATAATCAAGGGTGGATACAAAAGGACATGAGCCCAGATATGGCAATGGATAAGCTCAAGGTGTAACTGGAAGCTCTTGTAGAAGGTTGAAAAGGTAATTGTTTACTCTTTGCCAACTGACAAAGATGACATAGAGAGTTTGTGGTGTTATTGGTGATCTGAATTTGAGAAGAAGCCCTCAACTTTTGTAGAATCTTGTTAGACGGGTTCCCAAATATGATATGCCAAACTGAATAAGAAGCTTGAATAGAGACATTTGCCTAAATAGCTGAGTTGGCCTGAGTGACAATTGGATGCAAAATTGTATCAACCTTCCCTTCTGCTAGGATCTGTTGAGTTGCAAGATCATTAATACGATATCCCCATGGGAGAAAATCTAACGAACAAGAGTGCTCATTTGTATATTTTCCAACAGATATCAGATTCCTGTGCAAAGTAGGCACATACAACACATCTGGTAGTGTACAAACAACAGTATCAGTTTGTAACACAGACGAACCAATCATAGCGATGGGAAGTTGATCACCATTACCAACCAAGACTCTGTCATATCCAGTGTAAGGTGAAGGATTAAGAAGAATGGATAAACTATTCGTCATGTGTACTGTGGCTCCAGAATTAGGAAACTAATCTGCAGCAGCTGCAAACGTAGTTTCTTCAGAGATAGATGCAATATGAACTTGAAGACACATTTTTTCCTATGGGTTTGAGTTATTTTGTGTCTTAGGGGTAGTATATCGATAGTAACATCTATTAGCGGTATGGCCGTTCTTTTTACAGATCTGGCAAGTGATATTGCTAAAATCAGTGATTTTAATCTTTGTTAGATTTGTAGGGTTGAGAAGTATCTTTGTTATGATTATTTCTGAAAGGTTTTGAAGAAAAGCGGGTATCTTTAGAGGTAGAGGGTTGAAAGGTGTTTTTTGTAAAAAATGAAGAGTTCATGGTAGAATCTAAGCCTTTTGTAATATCAGATTCATGAGTGGTAATCCATTGTTCATGATTAATAAGCCTGGATCTGAGTTATCATAAACTGAAGGTAAATGGAACATCTGTATTCTGAATAGTAACAACGAAGTTAACATAATCTCTGCCAACTCCATTGAGAATGTACATCACCAGATATGAGTCAAGGACATGTTTATTGATGGCGGCTAAAGAATCAGTTATTTCTTTAATACGAAGTAGATAGTCATCCATTGAAGGAGATCCTCTTCTAATGGAGTGTAACTGATTTCGAAGCATGGTCTTTCTTGCAACAAACTGATCGGAAAAGGTTTTAGTGAGAGAAAGCCATACATGCTTAGATGTAGATAGACCAATAATAACATATGAAACTGAATGAGTAAAAGTATCATTCAGACAACTCATCACAAACCTATCCCATTTTCTCCATTTTAGATACTCAGGGTTGAGAACTTCGGTAGATCCAGTGAGAATAGATAGAGGAGGTGGTGGTATACTACCATCTATGAACCCAAATAAGTCAGTACAGATCAAGATGGACTCTATCTAGTTTTTCCATATCAAGTAGTTTGAGTCATCAAGTTTAAAGGTAACAAAATTGGTGATAGTAGTAAAGGGTAAAGTAGAGATGTTGAAGTCAAAAGTTATAGGTGGGGTGTTAGCTGATTGATTATAAGTTTCAGTATCATTTTCAGATATAGGTGTTTCAGTGATGGGTGTAGACATATTGATAGAAAAGGTTATTGATTGCAGAGATATCGATATGATGGTGACTGCAGAAGAGTAATACAGATACTAGGAAATCTTATCAATGATTTCCTTCTGATACCATGAGAGAGTGATAAAAGAAATGAATGATGATGTAGATGTGAGATAAACAAATGTATCAATGATGTAAAAGATGATTCAAAATATAAGTGAAGATAAGTTTATCTGGTATTAAGAGTTGTTGAAAGAGATGTTGCATGACATCATTTAAATCTTGTCATTTACACAGATAAGGACCAGACGACAAAAGGAAAACCCTAATGGAATAATTAAACTAAGGATATTCTAAAGGGAATAAACAAAACACAGCAGAATTCAAAACAATGAAGACATAAAAACGTAAAGTAAATAACAGGATCCAATGTCGTGGTCTAATAGTTCTATCCATCTTAGATGGAATATCAACTACCTTATTTCTCTCTTTTGGGACATAGGAAAGTCTTCAAGAGCTAAATACTGAAAATAAATTTTTAATATCAAGAACAGCGTGTTGCGGTCCACAATCAACGACGCCATTGTCTTTGTTTGCCGCATTTGCTACAATTGGCATCCATCTCAAAATGAATTCTCTCAAGCTTTAACTCCTTAGCCCATTGTACAACTTTCCACAATCCCATGCACCCAGCTTGCTCCGCACTTCAGATTTCACTAGGGTACCAGAAAGAAAACAATTCCGACATAAAAATTTAATGTTTTTTACTTTACGTGCACAATGCACATTTTTAATAAAGCTTAATTCTCCGTCGTTTAAACTTTGTACCCAAGTTTTTCTAAAATAAAACTTAAACAATACACGGTTTGAAGCTAATATCTTTGTGATATGTTTATCTTTAAAAGATTTATATTCCATTAAATATCAGCATATTTAGAGATGTCATCATTTATTGTTTTAAAATCGACATAGTTTTTTACCGTTGAAATTTATGATTAGTCAAAAGTGAGGATTAATATTTCCAAATGCATTTATTTTTTAGAAACATAAATGCAGCACTGTAGACGAACATGTCCCCCACATTTTCTTTGTTGTACGTTTTTAAGTAATCTTATCCTGTTGGTTTTTGTATTGCGTCTGAATGTTAGACTTAGAAGTTAGATTAGCAAATGAGCGTCCTAAATGTGAGTGAGATTGTATAAGAATCAAAATATTAGTGGATCGTCTTGGAGGAAATTAATTTTTCTCGAAAAATGTTTTTCTTGCAGTGGACCTTAAGATATTTTCAAGGAAGATCAAACGCACCCAACCAAGTGCGTTTCGTTTTCTTGAGAGAAAATAATTGTGTAAATTAAATGTAATTCATCATTACTATATTTAAACGCCAAACAAGAAAAATATAATAATGTAACATAATGTAACAAGGAATCCGATGCGGCAATTTTTTTCGTTGCTTTCATATTCCCCACATATACGTCTATTTGAATCTAAAACCATCAAGAGTTGTAGTAGCATATCATCATCATCTGCTGCTTAATCAAAACACCTAATATTGGAGTCCTCATGTTGATTCCTTATTTTATTTTATTTTTTTGATGGTCAAATAGAAAATTCATTGAAAAAAAAGACACTTAAGGGGTACCTTAGCCCAATAATTACAACCGAACAAAAAAGGGGATTTGGCTACCCAAGAAGAAAGACAAAAAGAAATCACCATATTACAGAGACCGGTATAACGAATTTCATAAAGAAATCACCATATTTGCCGTAAGCCCTAACAATTTTGTATTCGATTCGTCCCAAAAGAACGCTTGTAATTTGATATCTCTAATGAGGCTTGCCAAAGTTTTCTTTTTGTTATCGAAGGTTCTTGCATTTCATTCTTTCTATATACACCACCATATAGCAACCAGGATGTTGTTCCATATTCGACTAAGTCTTTCATCTCCCGAATTAAACTTCCAAGCCTTGATAGATATAATGATATTAGGGTCGTATGACCATCCAAAATGGCACCCTTCAACAAAGTAGTCCCATATTCTCCGAATTCTCCAACAACCATAAAACAAGTGCGAACTCGATTCATGTCTTCCTCACAAAAACGACATACACTCCATACCTCTTCTCAAATGTTGATTCCTTATCTCTTTCTTATGTATTCCCTAATTCTTCTTATCACCAGTCTTTGTTTCATCTATTTGTTCTCATCATCTAAAATCAAATCATCAAACTGTATTGAACCTTCTAATTATTCTCCGGGTAAAACAGGATGGCCGATTATCGGTGAAACTATACAGTTTGTTAATGCCGGTCGTAAAGGTGTTCCAGAAAACTTCATACGAGAGAGAATGACGAAATATTCAAAAGATATCTTCAAAACATCATTACTCTGTGAAACTACTGCTGTTCTATGTGGTCCGGCCGGCAACAAATTCTTGTTCACGAACGAAAACAAACTTGTTTTTGCTTGGTGGCCTCGAACCATTGAAAAAATATTCCCTCCTCCAAGTAACATCTCCGGTCAAGATGAAGCCAAGAAAATGCGCAGAATTCTTCCTCAGTTTCTAAGTCCGGAAACTCTCCGAAGGTATATATATATAGCCTGAACTCTGAACTATAGAGTCAAGCGCACAATAATAATACATTTAAATGCTTTAATTAATTTGGTACCATTTTAATGTGAGTGCAGGTATATCCCTGTTATAGACAGAGTAGTGATGCAATATTTAGAAAGGGATTGGGATAACAAGAAACAAGTTACAGTATATCCTCTATCCAAGAGTTACACTTTTGGTTTAGGCTGTCATTTATTTTTAAGCATTGAAGATCTCTTTCGCATCGAAGAATTAGGCGAACCCTTTCGATACTTGGTGGCGGGGATTTTCTCGTTCCCGATAGATTTACCAGGTACAGCTTTCAACAGGGGATTAAAGCTTCCAAGTTTATTAGGAATGAGTTATTGCTGATAATTAAGCAGAGGAAAATAGATTTAGCTGAAAAGAAGGCATTGCCTACACAAGATATATTGTCTCATATGTTGTCATCAGTTGATGATGATGGGAATTGCATGGATGAATTAGACATTGCTAACAGAATTTTAGGCTTACTTATCGGTGGCTTCGACGCAACTAGTGCTACCATTTCTTTCATTATGAAGTATCTTGCCGAGCTTCCTCACGTTTACGATGAAGTCTGGAAAGGTACGTGTTTCACATATGATCCATGCATGCATCACTAGCTAGCTGAACTCTAAATTTATGATACAGGATTCTCTAATTGTCACGATTGTTCATGTATCAGAACAAACGGAGAACGCAAGTTCAAAAGGCCCTGGGGAATCTTTAAGTTGGAATAATATGCAGAAGATGAAGTATTCCTGGAATGTCGTGTGCGAAATACTAAGGTTAGAACCTCCGCTGCAGGGAGCTTTCAGGGAAGCCATTGCTGACATCAACTATGGAGGATTTTCAGTACCAAAGGGATGGAAGGTAAGTCGCAACTATTCTCCCGGCGGTTCTTTTCATTTCTTAAATGGTAAGAAACCTGTGTTAAAACCAATGTACGTACATGTAGCTATACTGGAGTGCACATTCGACGCATAAGGATCCAAATTACTTTAAAGAGCCCGAAAAGTTTGACCCGATGAGGTTCGAAGGAAAAGGACCGGCGCCATATACGTACGTACCATTTGGAGGAGGACCACGCATGTGCCCGGGGAAAGAGTATGCGAAACTATCGATATTGGCATTCATGTACCATGTAGTGAGAAGGTACAAATGGGAGAAAGTATTACCAGATGAGAAAATCGTTGTCAATCCAATCCGTATGCCTGCAAAGGGTTTACCTATTCGACTTCAACCTCTAGTTATTTACTCCCTCCATCCCTATTGTTTAGGCGGAGAAGTAGTATTCTATTAGAATAAGGAAAATTTTAGATTTCATAAATTTCCCTCTACTTTCCTAATTTATCAATACAAATATTATTTTATTTATCTCTATCTCACATGTAAAACTAACTCATGCATCATTAATAAGGGCGTATGTGGAAAAAATAGCTTTGAAACTAGAACTCCGCCTATCTAATGGGACTACGAAATTTCTAAACTCCGCCTATATAATAGGGACGGAGGGAGTAAGTTTTATGAAGAAAAGATATCATCAATTTATGCTTCCCAAAAAAAAAAAATTATGTAATTGGAATAATTGAAATGCGATAACAAATTGCTAATAATTCTCATTTTGAATTTTTTTTTTGAATTTGTATTACTAGAAGGAAAGCGTATTCCATGAAAAACAGTTCTCGAGAGAGGCAAGGCAAAAACACTTTCCAAAGAATTAAGTTAGAAACAAACTTCAAGCATACGTTTTGTTTAATGGTTCCACAATTATATGGATTTGGATATGCTATCCAACGACGAGAACATGTTATTTCCATGAAAAAAGGGCCAACCCCAGATAATTAGATGTAATCAAACGCAACACACAACATCACTGCTTTTGGAACAGTAGTAAATCGTTGTTGAACCTAGTGTTGCATACTGAAAATTCAAGGCCACCGTTGCTAATGAATTTGCCTCTCCGAAAATTTTAGTTTGCAACAACGAAAAGACGACCTGAAATAGGAAATAGCAAAAAAAAAAAAAAATCTCGAGGGAGACAAAGAAAAAACACCTTTCCAAAGAAATAAGTTAGAGACAGACTTCAAACAAACGTTTTGTTTAATGGTTCCACAATTATATGGATTTGGATCTCCTATCCATCGACGAGAACATGTTATTTCCATGAAATAAGGGCCAATCCCAGATAATTAGATGTAATCAAGCACAACACACAACATGACTGCTTTTAGAACAGTAGTAAGTCATTGCTAAACCTAGTGTTGCATACTAAGAATTCAAATCCACCGTTGCTAACGGATCTGCCTTTCCGAAAATTTAGTTTGCAACAACGAAAAGACGATGTGAAATAAGAAACAACAAAAAAGAAAAAAAAATAAAGAAGTTCTCGAAGGTGGCAAGGCAAAAACACTTTTCCAAAGAATTAAGTTAGAAACAGACTTCAAACATACGTTATGTTTAATGGTTCCACAATTATATGGATTTGGATATCCAACGATGAGAACATGTTATTTCCATGAAAAAAGGGCCAACCCTAGATAACTAGATGTAACCAAACACAACACACAACATGACTGCTTTTGGAACAGTAGTAAGTCGTTGATTCACCCAGTGTTGCATACTAAAAATTCAAGGCCACCGTTGCTAACGAATTGGCCTTTCCGAAAATTTTAGTTTGCAACAACGAAAAGACGATCTGAAATAGGAAACAACCAAAAAAAAAAAAGTTCTCGAGGGAGACAAAGCAAAAACACCTTTCCAAAGAATTAAGTTAGAGACAGACTTCAAACAAACGTTTTGTTTAATGGTTCCACAATTATATGGATTTGTATCTCCTATCCATCGACGAGAACATGTTATTTCCATGAAATAAGGGCCAATCCTAGATAATTAGATGTAATCAAGCACAACACACAACGTGACTTCTTTTGGAACAGTAGTAAGTCGTTGCTATACCTATTGTTGCATACTTAGAATTCAAGGCCACCGTTGCTAACGAATCTGCCTTTCAGAAAAGTTTAGTTTGCAACAACGAAAAGACGATGTGAAATAGCAAAAAAAATAAAGGTTTCGTTCTTAGAAAATTAACTGTATTCAGATTGATAACAAAGCTCCTAAGCCATTAGCATTCCAACAGATTAATTTCAAATAAACGCTGAACAGATCAACACTAAAATAAAATAGCTAAACTTGTGATTATCACTCAATAATAAATACAATGGTTACGGAAAAGAACTAGTTGATGTAAAGGAAACAACATTATAGCAAAAAAAATAAAAAATAAAAAATAAAAAGATTTTGCATCGAGTTAGATTTTTCATTTTTGAAGTTCAAAACTACACACTCAATCTTCAGATGATAAATTGTCACACCTACAATGGTAAAACTCTTACGAAAAGTAGGTACATGTCAATCAAGACTGGCGACTTCATGGAGAAAAAAAATCATATCTTGGGATAGATCAATAAGTATACTAGGAAAAAAAATCATATCTTAAACAGTTTTCGCAATATACTAGGAAATCTTTCAATCATGATTTCAAAACCCTAATCAAAGATACTGCTCCTAATATATACCAAATCTCTAAGGTTGAAACTTCTTATACAAACACAAGAAAGTACCTCAGGAAACTGACCAACTTTCCAATGGAAAACGATCAATATGTTATGGATCTAGATCAACAATTCAAAACCGCTGCCATCGAACTAGGTGAATCATCCGAAGTTATAAGTCATCATAATGAAGATGAAGTAGCTGAAGAAAGTTCTCAATGGGATATCTGCTTAATTGGAAAAGTAATTATTGAAGGTGATATGAAGCTGAAGATGATGGAGGATAACATTGGTTTTGCATGGCCTTTCATTGAGGAAGATGAACTAAAGGTTGTTGAGATTGATGCCAATATAATGGTTTTCAAATTCAAAGACATGGATACTCTCAAAAAAATATTTGATACAAGGCCTTGGAGTGTGAATGGATACCTTGTCATTCTGCATCACTATAACTCCACAGTTGTTTACCAAGATTTGGACTGGACATCTCAAGCCTTCTGGATTCAACTTAAACATCCTTTACCAGAACACATGAAGATTGACACTGTAAGAAAAATGGGATAAGTAGTTGCTTTTGATCTAGAGGATTGTATCCCAAAAGCTAGAGATCATGTTAAAGTTTGTGTTATACTAGATATCAACAAGCCACTGAGAAGAGGGGTGTTAACTATGGCAGATGCAGGTTTTACAAGATGGATTCGTTTCTTTTATGAGAAACATCCAAACAAAATATGCCCAGATTGTTTCATTCTGAATCACAAGAAAGGAGTATGCAAAGCTGCCGCAGAATATTTGGAAGTTCTACACAAGAAAGTGCACTATTTTGGTTCTAAAAATTTGAAAGGCAAGGAAACGATGACCCAATCAAGTACCACTCCGCAGGCTCCAAAAAGATCTCAGAGAATCACTATCAAGAAATCTCCATTTGTTCCACCACAAGATTGTATAAGACTCAATGTAGTTCCTACTTACACCATTACTGATGGAAAAGAACAAAAAGATGCTAGATTAGGGAAGAGACAAAGAAATGAAAAGAGCATGAGTACAGAACTGGATGATAATCTTTTGGAAACACAAGCTACCTCAAAGACCATTCATCAGGGCAAACAAGCTGAAAGCACTAATGGAGGAAAAAAGGTTTACTCTAATCCTTTCTTTATAGCTGCTTATTATCCTACTCACTTTTATCCCAAGTTTAAAATTTTATTTATTTCTAAGCTCATAAATATGCAAATATTATCTTGGAACGTTGGTGGTTTTGGTAACAAATACACTAGACTTCACTTAAAAGAGCTTGTGAGATCCCAAAATCCGGATATAATTTTTCTATCAGAAACCAAAAACAAGGTTAATAAGATGAAATTCTACATAGCTTCTTTAAAGTACCCTAATGTGTTCTTACATGATCCTATAGGTCTTTCAGGAGGGCTGTGTCTTTTATGGAAAGATGGTATTGATATGAAAATTGTGGATTGTCAATATAATGCGATAAATTGTGTTATCAGTATTGATGCTAGATCTAAGGATTCCTTGATGTCTTTTGTTTATGGAGCTCTAGATGTTAACATTAGAGATAACCAATGGGATTAACTTCTTAATCTTCATAATCAACTCAATCTTCCTTGGGCTGTTATAGGTGATTTAAACTTTATTATTAATCAAGAGGAAAAAGAAGGAGGAAATAATGTAACTCATGCTGATTTGGATAGAGCTAATAATATTCTAGCCTCTTGTAATTTACATAGTATGTCTTACATTGGAAATCCTTTTACTTGGTCTAACAAAAGACAGGGAGAAGAATTGATATTAGAAAGATTAGATAGGTGTGCTACCAATATTGCTTGGCAACAAAATTTCCCAAAAGCTGTTGTTTACCATTTGGTTCCTTTGGCTAGTGACCATTGTCCCATTATCTTAACTACTGCCAAAAATGAGTCCAAGGTTTCTAAACCTTTTAGATTCAATAGGACTTGGTTTAGAGATCCATCTTTCAAAGATATTATTATTAACAGTAGGAAAAAAATATGGTATGGGTTCTCCGGCTTTTACACACTCTAAATCTCTCTCAACTACTAAACATGATCTAAAAATTTGGAACTATACGGTGTTTGGTAATATATCCACCCATATTAGTAAGTTGGAAGCTACTCTTCATAATCTTTTATATGCTAATCATGCTCCTAACTCTACTCTGGTTTTGGAGGTGCAATCTAAGCTTAAGCATTGGTATGATGTTGAAGAATACTTTTGGAGACAAAGAGGTAAGGATGAAGCTTTCAAATTCGGTGAGAGGAATACTGCATACTTTCACAATAAAACCAATTTTAGAAGGAAAAGAACCAAAATTGACACCATTCAGAATGATATGGGCATTTGGCTTACTGATAGGAATGATATTGCTGTTAATTTGAAGAATCATTTCTTCAAAATGAGCATATCTTTTATGCCACCCAATGCTAGATCCTATTTAGACTACATTGTGCCTTGTATCACTACAGAAGATAACAATAGTCTCACTAGTATACCTAGCCATGAGGAAATCAAAGCTCTGGTTTTTAGCATGCAACCTAGGACTACCCAAGGACCAGACGGATTTCCACCTGGATTTTATCAAGAAATGTGGCCTACTATTGGTGATGACACTGTTAGAATGATACAATCCTTCTTTAGAAGTAAACATATGCTTAAACAGTTGAATCATAAATTCATTAGTCTAATTCCTAAAATCAATAATCCCAAGGATGCTGCTGATTTCATGCCTATTAGTCTATGTAATGTATCCTATAAGATTATTTCAAAAATTATTGCTACTAGACTAAAATATTTGCTTGATAAGATTATATCTCCTTTTCAATCTGCTTTTCTTTCTGGTAGGCTCATCACTGATAATATTGTGATTGCTCATGAATTAATTGATTCTATGAAGAATTGCAGAGCTGAAAAGGGTTGGATGGCTATTAAGCTGGACATGTCAAAAGCCTTTGACAGAATTGAATGGAGTTTCCTGCTTAACATTCTCTCTAAACTTGGTTTTTGTAATGATTTTTGCAGCATAATTAGCCAATTTCTTTCTACTGTCAGTACTTCCATCTTGTTAAATGGTTCTCCTGGTGATACCTTTCTTCCTCAAAGGGGTTTAAGGCAAGGAGATCCCTTGTCTCCCTACCTTTTTATCATAGTGATGGACTCCTTCTCTAGAGCTCTTATCAATGCAGAAATCAAAGGTGATATTCATGGAATGAAAGCTAATAAAAATTCTCCCTCTATATCACACTTATTTTTTGCAGATGATTGTTTGCTTTTCTCAAAAGCTAATACTAAAGAAGCTAGGAATCTAAGCAAGATTATAGATCATTTCAGTCTATATTCTGGCCAATCTGTCAATTATAATAAATTTGGTTTATCTTTTAGCTCTAAGATTCCTAATCATGTTAAAAATGATATTGCTAATATTATGAAAATTAAGAAATTAGCTTTAAATGATAAGTATTTGGGTGTTCCTCTTCTTCTTCAGCAAAACAAGATGGAATCTTTCTATAGCCTAATTGAAAACACTGATGGCAGACTAGCTCACTGGAAAGATCAATTTCTGAATCAACCAGAAAGAACTGTTCTCATTCAATCAGTCTTAGGTACCATTGCTTCCCACCAAATGGATGTGTTTCCTATGCCCAAGAAGTTGACTGATAAGCTGGATTCCATACATATGAGGTTTTGGTGGAACAAAAAGCAAGGGAAGAAAGGTATGTACTTCATAAAATGGGAGAAGGTTGCTCTTTCAAAAGATTTGGGAGGTTTAGGCATAAAACAATCTGCTATAATGAACCAAGCTCTGCTAACTAAATTATCTTGGAGGATGATACATTCTCCAGATGCTCTTTGGGTCCAACTTTTGGCAAGTAAATATTTTTATGGTAGTAACCCTTTAACTGACTATCTCAGTAGCTCTGGCTCTTGGATTTAGAGAGGTATACAGCAAGGTCTGGAGATTCTTAAAAACAATGTTTGCTGGGAAGTAGGTGATGGTTCTAGAATTAACATCTGGAAGGATATCTGGGTTCCAGGTTCTAGTAAAGTTGTTGATAACACTTTTGTCTCTTCCAACATGGTAAAGGTAAGTTAGCTTATCAATCATGATACTAAACAGTGGGATAGAGACATAATCTATAGCTTATTTGATAATAACACAGTCAACAATATTTCTAGGATAAGAATACCATATAATGGCAGAGATAAACTTAGGTGGAAACATACTCGTGATGGAAACTTTACGGTTAAGTCTGCCTATAAGACCATACAGAGTGCAACTACCACCAATAATCACTCTTCCTGAAATTGGAAAAAGTTCTAGAAAAGTGATCTTCCTCCTAGAATTTTGCATTTCTTATGGAAGTGTATTCAAAATTCTTTGCCTACTAGAGACAAAATCAGTAAGTATGTCTCTTCTTGTCCTAATACTTTCCCTCTTTGTGAGAACTCTCCTTAATGTATGCAGCACCTTCTAATTGACTGTAGTGTTACGAAAAATATCTGGAATTCAACTGATCATGTCTTAGAATCTTATTTGAACAATATTATACTGCATGATTGGCTTGTAAGTACATTCTTGTCTGATAATCAGAACCCTGCTAGTCTGAACGTCAATGCAGATAAGCTTGTTACAGGATTATGGTTAATTTGGAAGGCCAGATGTTCACTGGTGTTTGACAATGTGCAGGTCAATATGACAGATACTGCAAGAAAAATAAACAGGGAGTATATCAATTGGTTAAACCTTAAAACTTCCCAACAACCTGTTACTAATACTGTTATACAAGAATATCTATCTTGGAAATGTCCAGGAATGGGAAACTTCAAGATTAATTTTGATGCTGCATTTTTTAAAGATTCTGGAAAAGCTGGCATTGGACTTATTTGGCGTGGTTTTGCAGGTATCTTCCATGGAGTTAGATGCATCCCCACAACAACAATAGATGCAGAACAGGCTGAGGCTCTGGCATTATGGGAAGCAATCAATTGGGCCAGAGAATTGGGACTGAAAGTAATTCAACTTGAAGGGGACTGTTACAATTTCGTGCAGGCAGTCAATGGAAGAAGGGAAGCTGTTCATTGGTTTCATAATAATTTATTAGAAGACTGTATCCACTCTCTTAAGTTTTTTGATTCATGGTCATGCTCTTATGTTAAAAGAGCAGTCAATAAGGCAGCACATGTAGCTGCAAACATGTCTTCTGATTTATTAGGAAAATTAGATTGGTCTAGTTCTTTCCCCTTAAGAATTGAACATTGTATTCAAGCAGACAAAACTGCTCATTAAACTCATCAATGCAATCCATTTTCGTATTAAAAAAAAAAAAAAAACAATAAGTATTTTTGCACCGGATTTTTTTCAAATTCTAATCAACTAGTAGTCCTCGAGCAATATGACAGCAATTGAAGTTTTCACTCTCTTCTCCCTTCCTCCAAATCTTTTCACTTTCCTCCTTAGTCTCTTTTGATCTAATCTACTCCTAAATCTACTCTCAAAATTTTTCAATCAAACTTCCAATACCGTTTTAGATCTTTTTCTCCATTCTAAATCCATGTATTAAATCATACTAAATGAATCTATCTAATCCTAAATCTTTTCAATATGTCACCATTGAAAAGAAGTATTTCCGCCTCTCTGCTTATAAAGCTAAACATGCTGATGTGATCTTAATAAAAGAGTTCTCATCAAATTCATCCATACAACCTAAGAGATCTTATTTTTAGAATAGCTGGAAAAGGTGACCCCCCAAGCTAATACTTGGAAGTATGATGACAATCGTGTTTGGATGATAATAAGAAGGGCTGAAAATTCTAAAGGTTAGTATTTACACATCATCCTTGATCGGCATATTCAAAAAATTGATCCTTTATTCTTCTTTATACCTGCTACAGCAAACAACTTTGGATGGACCAAGTTCGGATCAGATCTCTCTAGCTTAATTCAATATTTTCATTTTAAACATCAACCTCACCTTGAGCCTAGACTTGCAAAGTACTTCTCTCCTTGAATACCTAATCCAAGTAATATCTCAAAAAAATGGGTCGATGTTGCAAAACAATTTCCTTAGAAATCAAACCAAAAAATACATACTCAAAATAGGTACAAAACCCCTTCTCGTCGTAAAATCAACCATGATTATCCATCAGTCTCCCCATTCCCCTGTGATCATTTTGCCCCTATGGTTCATGCTAGAGCTCATAAAAGAAACCATCACTCAGTTGTGAAAATACAACATATTAATCCCAAAAATTCTCTTGGTTGGTGGGAAACATCTATCGTTGTGTCAGCATCAAAATAAATCACTTCATGGGATAATATTGGCAATGCTATAAGCAACAAATTCAAGGAAAAGGAGAAATTTGGTCTCATGCCTATTAATCGAAACCACGTTTTAATCTATTTAACTGCTTCGACATATATGAATAGTGAAGACTGGAATTTCAAATTCAGATGTGATAACTGCACTATCAACGTTTTTCCATGGAAGCAGGATTTTCTCAAGATGTATATTCCTTACTCGCTAAAGGATTTCCATGTCTGTCTTTCCGGGGTGCCGTATCAGTATTGGTCTATGGAAGTTTTTCATGCTTTAGCCAAGGCTTGTGGCGAACTTCTGGCGATTGATAAGAAAACACTTGATCTCACAGATATGTCTGTTATTAGGATGAAAATTCGAAATGTTTTAGGTATCAATGCTATTCCAAGACTCATTGAGCTTCACACTCAACATGGGATTTACAGAGTCAATGTTCTCATCAAGGATTTCAATGAATATACATGTCCTCAAATGAAAAAGATCTTAATTTCTCCAACGGAATCTTTCAAAGAGGGAATTCAAGAATTTTCAAATTCAAATTCAAATTTTCAATCAAGAAAGAACACCGGAAAACGAGGTAGAAGTCAAAGATCGGATGAAGATAGTAACAGTCAGAAAAAGCAAAAAACATTTCCAACTCACTCCTCAGCCATTTCCAACGCATCTTTTTCTGCATCATCCTCCTCTCACTCTTTTTCTCGCCTTTCAAAATCCAATTCAAAATTCACTAAATCCGCTCATATTCACCCTAAGAAAAATTGGAAAAGAAAACATGGGACTTATTCTGTCATCACACCTACATCTTCCTCTCAGATAACATGTCCCATTTCAATCCCAATTTCACTCGGATCAGATCCACTTCCCAAACCCGCTTTCAAGATATCCATCGATGACTTTTGTATCTCCGATAACAATTTTCCGTCCCCGGTTACACTTCAGGTTTCCTCTTTCTCTCCGTTCTCCCCCATTTCGACTTTAATCCCTAATTCTCTCATATACTTGTCAAATTCAAATGTCACCAAAATCCATAATCCAGTTTCTTCTAATCATTTTCCGTCGATACTTGGTCCCCCTCCACCGCCCCATTGTTCTAATCCCTCTTCTTTGATCCCTTCTTCTTCTTCTCTTTTATCCCCTCCTCTTGATCTCCCCCCCCCAAAAAAAAAAAGTTACTACCTTTTGGATTCTTCCTGAAATTGATAGGCTTATTAATGTTGGGTCACAATCCAGGATTAAATTAGCTAGTCATGGCAGAGATTAAACAAATTGCTTTTTTCTCTTTCTTCGTTTGATGATGTGGCTAGAGATTTTGTGGCAATTTTTCTTCTGAGTATTTTTCTTTCTTTTCCATGGAAGCTAGCCATGTTTCTTCCTCAGTTACACCTTCTTGCTCTACTCCGGCTGCAAATTCTTCTAATCCTGCTCCTTTAGCTGAGATTAACATTGGGTTTGGAGATTTTCCACCTTTATTGGGGGTTAATAGACCTAAATCAATTTTAATCTCAGATCCAAAATCTCTCTCGAGTTCGAATCAATTACAACCAGTCTTAAGCTATTCTGGTTGCTTAGGTATCAAAAATATTCAGGATATCTCTTCAACCAAGCTTGATTTTGAGGAAGCAAAGGAAATCGATGGAGTTTCTACAACAGTCTTGAATTCAGGTGAAATCAAAACTCACTTTTATGATTATGAAGCTTATGTAGTAGGGTATTTTGTTGGGAAGAAACTTCAATTTCCCTTTGTGAAAGAATCCTTAATTGCCCAGTGGAAATTGAAAGGAGATTTCTCCATGACTATTCATGGAGAACAGGCCTAGGTTTTTCTCCTGGGATTGAAGGGAAACCATTGATTATTACACTCCTTCGTTTTGGTGGACGCGTAGTGAGGGCCAACAGGGTGGCATGGCTAGATTGGCATGTCGTTGGCATGGCATGGTTTGGCGTGGCCAAACTTAGGTTTTCGGGCCAAAGGTTACCATGTGTCGTCCGGTAACCTTGGATGGATAGGATTTGTTCCGGGGATTAAAGGGAAACCGTTGATTATTGCACGCCTTCGTTTTGGTGGCCGCGTAGTGAGGGCCAACAGGGTGGCGCGACTAGGTTGTCATGCCATTGGCATGGCATGGTTTGGGGTGGCCAAACTTAGGTTTTTAGTCCAAAGGTTACTATTTGTCATCTGGTAACCTTGGATGGCTAGGATTTGCTCCTGGGATTAAAGGGAAACTGTTGATTATTGGACGCCTTCGTTTTGGTGGCCGAGTAGTGAGGGCCAACAGGGTGGTGCGGCTAGGTTAGGCTTGGCATGTGGGGCCAAGGGTTCGCCTTGGGCATGGAAAGCTTTGTCTAGGTGCCATTTCGGTTTGGTATGTGGGGTCGAGGGTTTTCCATGGGCGTATGGCGCGGTTAGGGCCAAGGAAATGGCATTTGGCTTGGCATGATGTGACTTGCATAGCTAGGGCCAAGGCAAGGTGCGTTTGGCATGGTGCGGGTAGCTTTGTCTAGGTTTGGTTTGGATTCGCATGTGCGTCCAAGGGTTTTCCATAGGCACATGGCGTGGCTAGGGCCAAGGCAAGGGCTTTTGGCTTGTAATGGTATGACTAGCATGGCTAGGGCCAAGGAAAAATGCGTTTGGCATGGCGCGACTAGCTTGGGATAGGTTTGGTTTGGCTTGGCATGTGCGTCCAAGGGTTTTCCATGGGAGCATGGCGAGTTCATCTTGGGATAGGCACGTGACCAAGCTAGGGTTTTGGGGGTAAAGGTCGTTTGGTGACCTTAGACGGCCAGGATTTGCTCCTGGGTTTGAAGGGCAACCGTTGATTGTTGCATGCCTTCGTTTTGATAGCCGCGTAGTGAAGGCGGAATGGGGCCATGGTGAGGTGCGGTTGGCATGTCGTAGTAGGTTTGGATGGCATGCTTTGGCGCGGTTGGTGTGGCTAGCATGATTTTTCATTGGCACAGAGGTGCGGCTAGAATGGTTGGCATGCTTTGGCGTGGTCGGTGTAGATGGAATGATTTGCCATTGGCACAGAGGTGTGGCTAACATGGTTGTCTTGCTTTGGCTCGGTCGGTGTAGATGGCATGATTTTCCATTGGAGGTGCGGATATCATGGTTGGCATGCTTTGGCGTGGTCGGTATGGCTGGCATGATTTTCCATTGGCCCAAAGGTGCGGCTAGCATGGTTGGCATGCTTTGGTGCGGTCGGTGTGGCTGGCATGATTTTCCATTGGCACACGTGGGGAATTAGGGTTTGGCTTGTCGTAACTATAATTTGAAATATATACCCCCATAATTATTTAGAGACACATTAAAGGTTTCAGTAAAGGTTCCAAGTAAATGCTTGTTACTTTAAATGTTATGACATTACTATCTGCTAGGGTTTAGTCTTTTACGATTTTAACACTAAGCTAAAAACCACCATCAACATTAAGTCCCCTGCTTAGCTCGGAACATGTGACTTGTTGCGAGGTAAACATATGATGGTGACATACAAGGACGGAATCGAGGTGTAAATCATTGCAAAGATGGTCAGGAGAATCCGACTAACCCTTTTGAGTAGTAAAGATATTTCTGGCTTCCCGTGTTGGCGGCCCTGCATAAGTTGTACTGGGAATTCAGACCGTGGAGTGGTGAGACGAAAGTTACCGGCTTGGTCTGGTCGTACATCTCCAAGGAAAAGGGGGTGCGGTCTTGGAAGGCGATGCAAGTGGACGGCTTGGCTCGAGGGGCCAAGAAGTGGCGTGGTCTTGGTAAGACAGATGCGCGTGGATGATATGGTCCCGCCAGTGGAGAGACGGCTTGGATGGGAGGTCCACGGCAATGGCATGGTGGAACATGCAAGGACGGCTAGGCATGGTAGGGCCCTGACAATGGCATGGGCGGTCTTGGGCATGGAAATTGGTTTATGCGGGATCGGTTTCCTCTTTTCCCTTCTTGGCTTAAAATAAGAAATCCTTTCTTTGTTTAAACTCCTACGTACCATGTGTATATAAAATGAGGGCCGGCTTCTCTTTTTTCTTCACGCCTATTTACTCCTCCCAGCTGTGTGACTATAGTAAAGCGAGTAAATCCCAAGTATGCCTTCCAACACTTCTCTTTAACTCGTCTTTTTTTTTCTAGGGTAAACCCTAGTTATAGGCGTGACTTTTCATGACCTTGTAAAAATGTTGGCATGAATCTTAGGTATTTTTTGCCCCAACTTTTCGTAACACTTAGGCATGAATACCATAGTAATATTGACCGCCCCTACTCACTGTGCAAGGTAGGTACGTGATAGTAATTTCCATGTCTTCTCACAAAAACTTAGTTTTTAGGGTTTGCTCCTTGTTTTGGCGTGGCCGTGTGTGTGGTTCCCCTGGTGGGTCACTCCTCCTCGGTCGGAAAAGAATTATATGCCTTAGGTCACGGCCTTTGAAACAGACTGGCTTGCATCTTTGGTGAAAATAATTTCCGTGCGCTTTCTGTAATAATTTCTCTTCACATTGTTCCATTGTAGTTGTTTGAGAAAATATTTGTTATGATGTCACTTGAGGAGAGTTCTGTTGTACCTAAAGACGTTTGCAATTCCAAACCAAACGTAGATGATGAATTCTTCACCACATCGGCCACAGTTAGGAGGAACCATCCCATCCATGTGTCTATTCTTATGACCGTCTCGGAAAGCGAGGGAGAAGTCCGGTCGGCTCGTCCAGGAAACGTAGTAAGGTTTTTCCTTCAGAGGAGAGAATATCATTCCTCTCTTATTTACTTTAAAATCTCTGTGAGTCCGTTGCGTCCCTTCGATAAATGGATGCGGTTCATGATACCCAGGTGCATGTAAGAACCAACTTAAACAAGGCGCAGATCGTTGATGTTGTTGCGGCTACTACAGTGCTTCAGATTAGGAAAAATATTCCAGGCTTGGTTTCTTTTGTATTCAGATAATGTCCGGACACCCACACGGCCGTATGTAGATGGGGTGAAATGACCATTTCCTTGGAGAGTGTGGTTGTACTGCTGAACCTTCCCGTAGTTGAAAACCTTGATGTTAAGTTGTCCGCTGTTGAAAAAGAAATGCATGCTGCCCTAGTTGCGAAATCAAAAGGGTTCGTTCAGAAAAAAATGAGACGAAGTGTTTCTATGACTGGTGGGTGTCCCAGTGGTTTCATGATGCGTTAGAGTCGAACCAGAAGAACAGTACGCTTCATGTTTCAGTGTTCTTGGCTCTTTGGCTATCCAGAGATATTTTTGATGACGGCTCGGGAAATAAAGAAATAAGACATGGACTTATCAAGTTTGCCATAAAATTGGCAAAAGGTGTCATTATCCCCCTTGGTGGTTTATTTCTTGGCTCTCTGTATGCACACCTGGACCAGCTGGTTTCGGACACGCGCACCTCGAACGGTCATATGAAAGTGGATTCGTATGTTCATGCCACCTTTCTCCAGGCATGATGGTGGTAGCATTTCGAGAAGTATGCCCTAGAACCGTTGGATATACTTCCAGAGTCTTGGTGTGGCTCCAGAATACTTCATTGGTCGAACATGCACCGAAAAACTGGTCTGAAACTGATCAGGTTCCTTGATAACTCGTATGCGGTTAATTTTTGTCCATGGGATCTGGTTCATGCATCCATAATTCAGATTAGTACCTTTGCTTATGCTCCAAACATGTCTTTTCTTTCTGATGGAGGGAATCTGGGCGTCGGTAACATTGTATTCATGCGAAGTTTCACGTCTGGCTATATACCGTCTTTCTTTCGAGGATCATGTCAGGAAGTCTCTTATAATATTGAGCTAGCAGCTCGGCATATGGGTTTCGACCAAGGGGTCCCCCTCGTTCATCAGATGGCAGCTCCAGAGGATCCATTATCAGACGTTCTTGACGCTAGTGTTCTTGCGTCGGGCAGAAGCATCCCTTTCTTGCTTTTGGAACAAAATCCGTCGACCACCTCCAAGTATAACACACTCTGGCAGAGTGAATTCCTCGTCATTCAGGAATTTGTGAAATCCGTAGTGGAGAAAACTCGTGGTAGTCCTTCCGCCGAGATTTTAGCAAAACATCCGTTGTTGAGGGATACTTATTTAACCAAAAGGAAATCTGTCGGTCTGGACATGGACATTTCCAAAGTGAAGGAGCGAAGGTCTAAGAATCGTGCTGGCGGTTTCCAGTCAGATTCCACAGATTTACCGACTTTTAGTTCATCCAACATGAGGGTACGTGTGATTTTTTTCTTGACATCAGCTGGATCACGTATATCCTTGTTTCTTTTCTGAGAACGCGTCCTTATATCTTGTCCAGGGTTTCAGCAGCACGAACGCATTTTCCAAACTTGCAGGTAGTAAAAAAATGTCTTTTTTCGAGACAGAGGGTGGCGGTGCCGAGCTCATCTATGGTGATGGGGATTCCTAAAAGGATGAAAGTTCAGAGTCCAACGATGGCGAGAGTAGTTCTTCCGATATAACAGTGCTGAATCTACCTCTAGTCAGTCTGAAACCGAATCGGTGAGTCCCGTCCATGTTTTTTTCTTTCCATTTTTTTTGCAGTAAAACTAAATTTTGATTTTTTTGGAGGAAACCGTTCATGGGGATGATCTTGAAGTGGAAGACCAACAGAGAAAGGACATAGCCGTGCTTCCCACTGCGGAAAATGTGCTATCCAGCGATTTGGACATGGAAATTCATCGTCCCGAGGGCGCTGCCATGACTCAGGTAGAGGAGAACACTTCGGGGGTGAAATCATAGTTAGGGATTTCCTGCCAGTTGTTGATTCAGTTGCAGGTGCCACCTTCAATCCTCTATATCTGGCCCCTTTCCCAGGTCATGTGTTGATTGGTGTATTTAGCGTGCCAGCTAAGCATGTGATATTGTATACCAAGATTTGGGAAAGCTACAGTCACATTGCCACGACTAAGAGGTTCACTAGTCGACATGCGTTGGTCAAGCGTATGGAGGAGGCCTTTTCTTCGATTGATGAGATGTGCAACGTGACTGGTCATACAGTTTCTGAGGATATAATCTCGAGATAGAAGTTCCATCGTGAAATGTGCGTGGGATTCAAATTCAACGTTCTATGGTTCGTTGAAGGTCTCTCTGATATTGAAAGGTCGTTGGCCGGATCAGTTGAAGGTCCTTTCGCAGACATGATGAAGAAGCAGGAAGCGGAATTCAAGAAGTTATGCAGGAAGCTGAAACTTAAGAGGGAGGCTCTCCAAAACACGAGGGAGGCCTTTGCCAAAAGGAGCAAGCCGCTGTTGGAAAACTTCCCTTGAATATATATTTGTATTTTGGACCTCTTATCTTCAGGTTTTTTTTTAAAGGTAAATGAGATGCCTGGTTTTTGGTTTTTGATTTTTGATTTTTTGATTTTTTGATTTTCTCAGGTTAATAGATAAATGCTACCTTGACGGTTTTGGATTATATATTTTTTTTTGAATGAAGTGTTTAGAATGGAATTATCTTTGGCTATGAATGAAAGTGACGCAGATATCCCAGGAAAACCATGGAACTGTGTGTCGGTAGATGACATGGGATGAAACATGGCTATAGGTTTTATCCGAACTCAAAAAAGAAAACCACGTATTTTTGTCTAGATAAGACTTACTCGGTTTCTCAGGTCTTCTGATGAGAATAAACTTTTCGAGTGTAGGACCAAGTTTTATTTTTTTCGAGAAACATGGTCATGGGAAGTCCCCAGTCTTCTGAGTCGTTGATGAGTTTTCTAATAACTGCGTCGTTAATCACTGGGCGGATCGTTTTGCTTCTAGCCTCTGAGACGTCCCCAGTCATCCCCTATCGTGTCATGACTGATAATCGAGCCGTCGAGTAACTCAATCGGATTGTATCGCCTTCCTCTACCATCTTGACGTCTGGGTCGAAGAATGAGATCGCTGGTTGAAAATTGACATTGTAACCGAAAGATCGAACTTCCCGCTGTGGTAGCCAATTGTTTGTAGGTGAAAATGGTTTCTACTGATTTTGGTAATTGCGGGTGTGAAAGTGATAAACAATTTAAACCCTAAACAATGTACTGCAAGGGAGTACTTTAGATTCGAGATATCAATCTGTACAAGTCCGTCCTAAACCAAGAAATGGCCGTTCCAGACTTGCTTAGGTCACAAAGTAGAGGAGAAGGGTTGGTTTAGAGAGGGAATCAAAGAGAGTATTGAGGCCAGAATAATTCTGGAAGAGTAGTATTTGAATTGTATCAGAAGGTGAAAGCTTCGAGAAAGCTAGCAAGAGTTTCCTTTCTGAGTGTGATATTTTTCCCTGACCAAAAACTTTTGTCTCTGGTGGAAATACGTAAGCCTATTTATACAAGTCAAAAAAGAAACGTACTCTGGCCTCATAAGAAAAGAAAACAGATGAGTTAAATGGGAAGAGGTGGTAACGCCTGGTATTGATGGAATTTGATGGAATTGATGTTCCATAATGAAAAAGCGTTTCACCGTTGCTTCTTGCATTTACTAGCCTCCTTATTCTTATTACACTATCTTGAAACAGGCATTTGTGTATACCGCACGCTATAGACCACAAAACCAATACCCTAATGAGCATCCCCCAGTTTGTGTTGATGTCTCGAATGATTTTGGAAAACATGTAGTATGTTGTTGTGACTTGGAAAGCCAAGCTTGTGAAACTTGCTAGCCAGGTGACCTTCGACGATCGAGATTTTGTATCTTGAGAGGAGGGGAAACCGTTGATCGTTGCACGCCATCGTTTTGGTAGTCGTGTAGTGAGGGACAACATGGTGGCGCATCTAGGTTGGCATGCCGTTAGCACGGCATGGCTTGGCATGGCCAAACTTAGGTTTTCTGGCTAAAGGTTACCATGTGTCGTCTGGTAACCTTGGATGGATAGGATTTTCTCCTGGGATTGAAGGGCAACCGTTGATTGTTACACGCCTTCGTTTTGGTGGCCGTGTAGTGAGGGCCAACAGGGTGGCACGGCTAGGTTGGCATGCCATTGGCATGCCGTTGGCATGGCATGGTTTGGCGTGGCCAAACTTAGATTATCGGGCTAAAGGTTACCATGTGTCATCTGGTAACCTTGGATGGCTAGGATGCTCTCCTGTGATTGAAGGGCAACCATTGATTGTTGCACGCCTTCGTTTTGGTGGTCGCGTAGTGAGGGCCAACAGGGTGGCACGGCTAGGTTGGCATGCCATTGGGATGGCATGGTTTGGCGTGGCCAAACTTAGATTTTCGGGCTAAAGGTTACCATGTGTCGTCTGGTAACCTTGGATATATAGGATGTTCTCTTGGGATTGAAGGCAACCATTGATTATTGCACGCCTTCGTTTTGGTGGCCGCGTAGTGAGGGCCAATAGGGTGGCGCGGCTAGGTTGGCATGCCGTTGGCATGGCATGGTTTGGCGTGGCCAAACTTAGGGTTTCGGGCCAAAGGTTACCATGTGTCGTCCGGTAACCTTGGATGGCTAGAATTTGCTCCTGGGATTGAAAGGCAACTGTTGATTGTTGCATACCTTCATTTTGGTGGCCGCGTAGTGAGGGACAATAGGGTGGCGTGACTAGGTTATCATGCCGTTGGCATGGCATGGTTTGGCGTGGCCAAACATAGGTTTTCGGGCCAAAGGTTACCATTTGTCATCTGGTAACCTTGATCGGCTAGGATTTTCTCCTGGGATTGAAGGGCAACCATTGATTGTTGCACGACTTCGTTTTGGTGGCTGCGTAGTGAGGGCCAACAGGGTGGCGCGGCTAGGTTAGGCTTGGCATGTGGGGCCAAGGGTTCTCCTTGGGCGTGGCTAGCTTTGGCTAGGTGCGATTTTGGTTTGGCATGTGGGGCCGAGGGTTTTCCATGGGCATATGGCGCGGTTAGGGCCAAGGCAAGGGCATTTGGCTTGGCATGATGTGACTAGAATGGCTAGGGCCAAGGCAAGATGCCTTTGGCATGGCGCGGCTAGGTTGGGCTAGGTTTGGTTTGGTTTGGCGTGTGGGGCCAAGGGTTTGCCATAGGCGCATGGCGTGGCTAGGCCCAAGGCAAAGTGCGTTTGGCATGGCGCGGCTAGGTTGGGCTAGGTTTAGTTTGGTTTGGCTTGGCATGTGGGGCCAAGGGTTTGCCATGGGAGCATGGCGTGGTCAGCTTGGGCTAGGCGCGTGACCAAGCTAGGGTTTTGAGGGCAAAGGTCGTTTGGTGACTTTAGACGGACATGATTTGCTCCAGGGTTTGAAGGGAAGCCGTTGATTATTGCACTCCTTCGTCTTGATAGCCGCGTAGTGAAGGCGGCATGGGGCCATGGCGAGGTGCGTTTTGCATGGCGCAGTAGGTGTGGCTGGAATGATTTTCCATTGGCACGGAGGTGCGACGAGCATGGTTGGCATGCTTTGGCGCAGTTGGTGTAGCTGGCATGATTTTCCATTGGCACAGAGGTGTGACTACCATGGTTGGCATGCGCTGGCACTGTCGGTGTGGCTGTCATGATTTTCGATTGGCACAGGGGTGCGGCTAGCATGCTTTGACGTGGGCGGTGTGGCTGGCATGATTTTCCATTGGCACAGGGGTGCGGCTAGCATGGTTGGCATGCTTTGGCGTGGTCGGTGTGGCTGGCATGATTTGCCATTGGCACAGAGGTGCGGCTAGCATGGTTGGCATGCTTTGGCGCGGTTGGTGTGGCTAGCATGATTTGTCATTGGCACAAAGGTGCGTCTAGCATGGTTGTCATGCTTTGGCGCGGTCGGTGTGGATGGCATGATTTTCCATTGGCACAGAGGTGCGACTAGCATGGTTGGCATGCGTTGGCGCGGTCGGTGTGGCTGGCATGATTTGCCATTGGCACACGTGGGGAATTGGGGTTTGTCTTGTCGTAACCCTAATTTAAAAAAGATACGCCGATAATTATTTAGAGACACATTAATGGTTTCAGTAAATGTACGTATTAAATGCTTGTTACTTTAAATGTTGTTACATTACTGTCTGCTAGGGTTTAGTGTTTAACGATTTTAACCCTAAGCAAAAAACCACCATCAACAAGGGGCAACGATAAAACCTATCCGTTGAGGATCCTCGATGGTCTTCGGTAAGGGGTGCAAAAATATGACCAGGGCGCCGACGTATTCAGTTGAGCTATTGGTGCCTGGGACATCTGGAGGTAATAATAGAGTATGCGAGTTGTGACCTTGCACAGAACTAGTGAAGACGACTCTTTATGGTAATTGTTTGCGTGCGTACCCGCCCGATTATTACGTTGGAAAACAATCGATAAAAATTTGATTTTTACAGTTTTTAAGGAAAATAATAACTTATTGTTTTCTTTTGTGAATGAAACTTTTTAGTCCCACATCGGGGAGATCCTATTTTTAAGGTTGTATTATTCCATTATATAAACAAATTCTTTACTTTTGTAAAATCTATGGGAAAGGGGTTTCTCTATATTTAGAGAGACCCTCAAGGGAAAATATTTTATATTGTTTTCTTAAGCGTTCGCGATTTTCCTTAAATGTTTTATCGGAGTTGCCAAGCTCAAGTTGATCATCTACTACAAATGCTAGTAGTAGTGTGTTTTATCCTGTAGATATCCGTCAATTTTGCAGAAATTTATAAAAAATTAGTGAGCTAGTGATCATTTTCCAACAAATTTAACTGCCACCTCCCCACTTTGGTGTGAATGCTTATTATAGGAAAAAAAATTGATCTAGCATTGCTAGAGCCGTTGGATCAACCAATCCAATGGTGGTGGTTGTCAGTGGAGTTTTTTATTCCAAGGGCAAAAATTGAATTTCCATCATAAACCACCACCACCATTGGATCATCCAACGGCTCTAGCAACGCTGCTAGATCAAAATCGCGCTTATTATATGGATCACCAAAACGGAGTTAGCTAAGGTATCTAGTATCTACATATACTCATGCAGTACGGCATGCATCTAGTCTAGATTACTAATTTTGTCACCTACTGTTATTACACCTGTACAAAAGTGGTTGAAGATATGAATAAGTTAGCAGACTAGGCTCAAGAGAATTCCAACACTACTACCTATCGTGTCTTTTAATTAGAGGTGTAAAGTGGGCTGTGCCAGCACGAGCACAGCATTTGAGCAAGACAAAGACGCTAAAATTTGAGCACAGTTAAATGGGACGTGCTGGGTTTGAATAATTGGCAAAGACGTGACTTAGCCCAAGACGGCACAACACGTTAGTTAAATGGGACGTCTGGTTTGAATAATTGGGCACGATCAGTAGCACAAAAGAGTCAAAGATTCGCAAATACTGACGGATAAGCACATATAATATCTTAAAATTTGAGCACAGCCCAAAGACAAAGACGTTAAGAAAGCACGTCATAATATGTACAAGTATACCATATAACAAGGCATAATACATCACATTTTTTGTATATTTCACAAAAGAGTCACTATTCTAGCTAGTTTTTAACATTTTATATTTTATACTTATTTATAACAACACATATAATATCTTAATATTTGGAAAATATATTTCAATATCGTTGTTATAATATCGTCATCTATATTTAACTAGAACATTAATTTACATGACGATAATCCAATTTTATATTTGATGGACTATTTATTTTTATTGAATAAACTTGTTAATTTTACTTGAAATAATATCAAATGGTATGTTGTCTAATTAAATTCTTGTGATAATGTCCGACTTAATGTATACATTAAGTGATTTCAAATTGTTTATAGCACGTGTGCTAGCACGGCACAGTAGACGCACGTTTATTCGTGTCTTTGTGCCGTGGGCTGTGCTGTGCCTAGCTTTTGACTAGTAAAGCACAGCACGGCATAGCACGTTTAAATCGTTGGCACAGCACAGCACGGCACATGGCACGTGAAGCACGCGACTTCGTGTGCCGGGCTGTGCCGGGCCGGCATGTTTTACACCTCTACTTTTAATAGAGATATAGACAATTATTATTCACCCGTCTAAAATTAATCACTCAACCATCTATATTTATGCAACGTAGATATATCAACAAGAATTGGTAGTTGCTCATCATAAAGCTGGGATACCTTTTCAAAAGGACATATCATTGATTTAGGTATTACTCAAATACTACCTACGCTTTTCCTAATTACTACCCACGATTTTAAATGATAAAAATTGTAGACCTAAACTAGACTGCACGACTAAAACGCATTTTCTTTGACAATTACCTAACAAGCTAACACCATTAGGTCTACCAAAAATAAGCTACCACCCATAATAGCCATGGCGACCGCCACCGCCACCACACCACCACTTTCAATTTAACAACATTAAGATCATAATTCTATTAAGATTAATTTTAAATTTTGATTACAATTTTAGTTTTAGAAATTAGATAGATTGACTCAAGTTTCTTACAGAAACATATTAAGTTTTGACTTTAATTGAAGGCGAAATTTGCGAAATTTGAATGATCTCATAACCCGACGCAGCTACCCAGAAAAGAATTAGCGGTCTAGCTTTTAAAACCAGTTCATTGCCAACTGAAGTTATATTATCTTTAAAGTTGCGTTTATTTCGTTTGTTTCTCTGCCTTGAATTACATAGGCTCACCTCACCAATTATTAACTAACATGGAGAAGGCGCAAACAAAATCTTTTGCTTGATCCAAACAACAAAATCTTTTGCTTGATCCAAACGAATATCAATATGATATAAGGGCAACTCCTATGGGAAACAAAATCAGCCTATGACCGGGCTGGCTACTCCATAGCAACCTCCTCAAATTTAAGGGGTACTATCTGGACTTCACAAACATATGGATGATAAATTTATCCATAGTAGCGTTTTTTGGTCCACAAGATGTGGAGAATCCCAAATATGTAGATGATTTTGTTTCCCATAGGAGTTGCCCTAATGTGACGATTGTGGGAAAATAATTGCTAAAAAATAATTTTTAAGTTTTAATAAAATTATAATTTATTGTTATTTTTTGTGAATGAAAAACTTTTTAGTCCCACATCGGGGAGTTCCTCTTCTTAAGTTGTTTTGTTCCATTATATAAACAAATTCACTACTTTTGTAAAATCTATGGGAAAGGGGTTGCTCTATATTTTAGAGGGACCCCCAAGGGAAGATATTTTATATGTTTTTTGAAGCGTTCGCGATTTTCCTTTATGGTTTTTCGTAGTTGCCAAGCTCAAGATTGAGCATTTACTGCATATGCTAGTAGTAGTTGTATTAGGGTGTTTTATCCTAGAGATATCCGTCCTGTGAGGGCTATATCATCACTCTCTAGTGTAGCCGAGAGCTAATGTCTTAAGGGCAACGTGTTGAACACGTGACTCACTCTGTTTTTTTTTCCTTCAAAGTTTTGCCTTGTTGCTGTTGTGGAGATATGGGAAGCTCGCTCGTTTCGTCCAATCCATCACTTCCATTAAAAGGAGCTAAGTATCAATAACTTTTGCTTATTTGATTTTTCTTTGTTTTGATTATTGCACCCAACATCGACAACGATTGTAAACATACAAGTATCAATTAAGTACCAAACGGGAATAACCCAGTTGCTCAAAAAGACGAATTCTCATACATTCAAGCTTCGGAGCTCACCGTTCAAAGGAAAACAAACAAAAATATACTTCATCCGTTTCAAGAGATAGTTTCAAGTTTTCATTTTAGCTTAAAAATAGGTTAAACCGGAAGAAAAATGACAGTATCTTTTTTTTTTTTTAAACATAGAGGCGGTATAAGTAATACAAAACCGATGAAGTGATTATCACAGTTACATTCCGATTCCTAAGGGATTCAATTGAAAATTGAGCCCTCGCACATATAATTTTCAATCTTGTTTTCTATCTCTAGTTTGATCAAACAAACTAATGAGAAACCTAGGCACAAATATGAAGAGAATGGAAGAAAAATTCACTTTGCTAATCGACCATCGCGCTATGTCCATTACTGCTCTGTATTTATTAACCGGAAAAGTGTCGGTAGAATCAGGAAATCCTCCGTCGACTACAAGATTATGTCCATTGATACAAGCGGACTTGTCCGAAGCAAGAAACATAGCAGCCTGCGCTATATCTTTAGGCTTCAAAACCATTCCCTTCAAGTTTGAAACAGATGACATCTGTGCTTCAATGAACTCCGGATCTAAGCGAAATCGTTTTACTCCTGGGATAGTACATGCCATTGGTGTAGCAACTGCAAAGGGAGAAACACTATTAACTCTAATCCCGTACATCCCGAGCTCCCGTGAAGCTGATCGGACCACCCCCAAAAGTGCATGTTTTGAAGCTGTGTAACCTGCTGGCGCTAACCCACCTCTAGTTGCCCCTGCACTTACCGTGCATATGATTGACCCGCAAATGTTTTGTGCAACCATAGCACGACCTGCATGCTTCATCATGGCTATACCACCGCCGACGTTAACATCAATTGTTTTCTCCAACGCTTTTAAATCTAGATCAAGAGTACTAGTCACTGATCCTACGATTCCGGCATTGCTATACACAATATCAAGGGTACCATATTTCCCCAACGTGTACGCCACCGTCTCTTCCACCTGTTTCTCATCGGTAACGTCACAGTGTTTGTAACTACATCTCTCTGGTCCAATTGATGCTACAACTTCATAGCCTAATTCATCTTGGACATCAGCAATCACAACAAATGCACCATTCTCAACAAATAACCTTGCCGCTGCTTCACCAATTCCACTCGCTGCCCCTGTGATTATAGCGACTTTGCCCTCCAACCTGAAAATCGGATCAAATATAAAGGGAATTCATCTAGTCAAATGAGTAATTTAGGATTGATACAGAGGCGAGACTTGTATACCTTGCAGTAGACATCTGTAACGTCCCAAATGTGCTTTATGAATGCTAAGTTTGTACTACTCTCTCAAGCTTTCCAAAGCCTATACACAACTCCATCGATTTTTGCACTTTGTTTAATCTATCTATTTTTCATTTTCCCTTGGACTGAAGAGTGGCGGAGGAAGTAGGTAGACTATATAATTAAAATAGCGTGTCGCTAACAAGCACGTTTGAGTAAAATCCTCTTAGAGATGAAAAACGAGTACTTGGTACATCAGCTTTGATTTCGTTAAAAGATAGGATTTAAATAAAGTTCATTTACTTGTTGTCCCGTGAAGGTAAGGGCATGTTAGATCAGTTGATCGCATGTACAAGCTATTTGGTAACTGGTACCCGAGCACAGCAGAGCACACGAAATATAAATAGTGATTTGAACCAAAAATAATACTCCCTCCCTTTTTGGAATTATCTCTTTTCTAGAAACGGAGGTAGTAATAGAGTATGCGGGTTGTGACCTAACACATAACTAGTGAAGACGAATCTTTATGGTAATTGTTTGCCACCCGCCCGATTATTATTGTTGGTATTTTAATTAAGATACACAGAAAATATATATATCGTAATTAAACATATTTGTTTCACATTAGGTTTTTGTAGCTTGATTTAAAAGTATTTCTCTTCTCGGAGATCACACTTTATATGATGTCCGTGTTCACTTAATATACATATATGTATCTGCAACTATCTCCCCCTTAAGGAAATGTGGTGGTTGTGTTGGGGTTATTCGTGTTCGTCGGATTCGGAGATCCTGTGGTCCGGAATGAGTAATTCGGGGTGGAAAAATAAGTAAAACGCGAGACATAGATGCCGTCGGATGGAACGATCTAGGGGCCAGGATATATCTTCGGCGAGGGATATATCGTGTCCGTCCAGATCATCAGGAGTAATTCGGGGCCGTTGATTCTATTCCTCCATCTCTTCACGCTAATAAAAAAAAACACATCATAACTCTTGGTTTCCAAAAAAAAAGAAAAAAAAACACACAAAACTCTTCGTTTCCTCAACTCTGTGTTTTGATTTCGAAGAAATTCTTCGTCTCCTTCACTGAATCTCAACAACAACAATTCCTAGCCCTAATCTTTAACCTTGCGTCAATCTCAATCTCAAACTCTATAAAGAAATAGTCGTTTCGAGGAGGATTATTTTCAGAATATAGGGTTTTAATTGAGATAACGAATCTAGGGTTCTGACTGTAAATTGAATTCAGCTTTCCCTTTCCCTGTTCTCTTTCGATCTCAGCAGGTATACAAACGAGAACTCTTAACCAGGTATGAATTTGATTTTTTTTCTATCCTTCAATTTTTCTCGGCAACAACAACACAGGTGAATTTGGGGGTTTTCGATATGGATTGAGGGCTAGATTCAGTGAGAAGAGAGGAATAATTTGGGTTTTTCACATTCAATAAATTGAACGGAAACCCTGGTTTTGTTTTCAAAATCATCAAACAGGTCACTAAAGAATCGCTGATGATTTCACGGATTTTCCTTTTTGTGGTTGGTTTAAAAAAAAATCCTAATTTATTTTGTAGAAATTTTAATCCCTGATTTCATTATGGTGATATAATATGAGAAAATTGGATATTAGTAAACAGCGAGGAATTGAGGTGGTTTTGATTGAAGTCGGTTTGGGTTTGTCTCGAATTAACAGTTCAGAGAAGATGATAATGGTGAAATTGTAGTTAGGGTTTCTGATGAAATTAAGGTTTGATATTTGTTGTTGAAGAAATTGGATTGATGGGGTTGTGTTGGAATTATGTCTGGATCTATTTACAGGGAAGATTGTGAGAGAAATTGGCAAGAAGGGTTTGAAGCAAGAAACTACAGTAAAGATGGGTTGTTGCAGAGCTGAGCTAAGCTGAAGTTGATTATAATGATGGACAAGTTGTGGTTCGACTTTAAGGAATCAATGCTGTTGTGGTACTGTGATGCTGCTAATTGTAGTGCAGAACAGGTTCTGCAAGAGAAGTTGGTTGCAGAGAACGGGAGTTGGTATTGCGCTGCAATTGATAGAAGGAATGAAGCTGCATCAATGGTTAGGCAGTGTGAATTACAGGGAATGTGCTAGCATTGTGCAGGTGGTGTTTGAGGCTTTGAGCTTATGCAGGTGCTGTTTGAGTCAACGTTAAGAAGTGAATGTGTGGCGTGTCCCAAACTGTATAGATAAAATTTGGAAGCAATGGAAAATATAAAGTTTCCATATACTAATTTCATCCCGGTCAATGTAACTCATACTTCCCTTCTTTGAAAGGTTTGCTGGGACTATTCTCTTTAACTCTTTTTCAAATCTCCCGTTTGGGAGTTATTTGTGTTTAGTTTACTAACACATACACTAAGATTACATATATGCTTTGTTCAGAGCTTCAAAGAAAAAGAGAGTTACCAGGGTGGAGCATAACCAAAGAGCTGGACATAAGGCTATATAAATGTGCTGCGATTTAAAATAAGTTTTTCCCTTGAGGATTTAAAGAGCGGCAAAAGGGAACTACTGGTAGTTTGTTGTTGGTGGTTTGGTTTGTAAGAGTATTAAGATTAATATTAGAGAAGTACTGATCCAGTCACAAGTATTTTAGACACAAGGCTTCCGATTTTTGTGGATAAATCTTTAGATGACTTTGCAGGCAGAGTTGTCCAATTAGTAAAACATTGTTGGATGCAATCCTATGGAGTGAATTTAATAATATGCTAAGGTATAACTCTTATCCTTTGGTATCACTCGATGATTTTGATCGTTCTCAATTAGATATACATTTATAGCCTGGATTGCAGTGGAGAGCCTAGAGGAGTGTTTTGATTCATTATGAATTGGATACTTAAGGTAGTATTAATTATGTCATCTCATGTAGGTAGAACTAAAGTTTTAGTTTTTTCGATGTCTTCTAATTCTAAATTAACTGATGTATATTAGTTAAAAAATGAATTCTGCAAGATACTTGGTGGATATTTGCGAGATAGATTAGTATGTTTCAATGGGTTATCTCCATCGTTGGCACACAATACTGGAACTCCCTATCTGCCAAGTGACACTTGCCTTAATGTTTGATTGAAATAATTTAGCAATAGTATTACTTACCTCTTACTGAGGTTTATGTTCACTTATTTGTTAACCTGCAGATGATACTCATAACGGGTTAATGTGCTTACTGTGTTTCTGATCTAAGAGACGTTTTAGATTTGTCACACTCTAAGGTGAGTTTATAAAGTACTGTGCTTATTTTTGAATGTTGGGTTAGTTTACCGTAGACTGATTTTTCTTTTGAATTTGATCTACGGGAATGTCTAGAAAGTATAGCTTGAATAGTGATAAAGTGAAAACTTCTGATGAGAATGTGTAGTTTTGTATACATAGGTATGTTAAATTCATCATTAGTATCAAACAGAGGTAACTGTCAATAATAAGTTTATTACAGTACTGGAAAACTTGATTTGCTAACACCTTTTGTAATCCAACTTATCGTAGGCTACCATGCAGCTTAGTTAGCTGACTCACCGTGATTTCACTTGTTGATGAATATGATTTTGATTTCATGGGCGTAATAGATATTTATTATACGCTTCTGATTTTTTTTCTTCTAATGCTATATATTTTATCACAGCAGCTACACTACGAGTGAGCTAGACATAAATCCAGATAAGAACCCTGGACAATGCATTGCTCTTATAGATTCTAAAAGGTAAATACATGTTTACTTACCTCTTTTCTTACTATTGAGATTTTTTTGTCCATTTTTTTCTCAAATCTATAACCATTATCTTCACTTTTACCAGTTCTCTCTTTTCACAGGAAAATTCATTATGGGTATGCTTTTTGGTTAACTATATCCTATGTACAAAACTAATCGTCCGTTCAATATATTGTCTTCAGGTTGTATGAGAGTTGAGGATTGGGGTCATTCGTGGTGAGATTGGGGTGCTTCATTAACTTCCATGTCTCTTCCAAGTGCGCACTAAAAGATTTAGTATGTTAATGCGTTTAAAACATACTTCATTCCTGAACATTGTCAAGCGGATGTTGGTGATGGGACCGTAATCATCACTACAAGAAAATGGGCCTTTAGCGACAAATGTTTTCTCATCAAAGTTTTTTTAGTCAAGAAACATATTCAGTTGTGACAAATATAAAAATTGTTAGTATAAACATTCTTTTTGCGGCCAAAAAAATATTTTGTCTTTGCAATTTTCACCGAAAGCATGGATGACAACCGAAATTTGTCGTGATTTCCTCCATCGCTGATGATTTGTTCGGCGATAATTTCGACAGTCACCAATTTTACTTATACTGACAATGATAAATGCTCGTCACAAAAATAATAATTTGTGACTACTATTTCATTTTCTCATTAAATATATATAGAGTGACAATATCCAATGGTTGTTGAAAAATTTTAAACGGGACAAGATTTTGTCGCCATATTGTTTTTGCATCTAAAATACTTCACCACGATATAAACTTTAGTTGAGAAATAAAATGTTAATGCTAGCGTGTTTTTTCCGCCACAAACAAGAATAGTCACTGGAAAGAATGTTTTAGAGTGATAAAATGTTAGACACAACATAAGATTTCCACTGACAAAATAGCTTGTTGTTAGGGTTACTTATATGTTTGTGACAAAAAATAGTTGTTAGCAAAAAATTATTTAGAACGGCGAAAATTTTGGACATTATAGTGATAAATTTACTACTTATCATGAACACGAGGGCTTCCCTAATGGTCATTTCAAATGATTACTAATATCATTTGAGTTTAGTTTCGGTGAACGTGGTAGGTTTTAGTTTAGGGCCTGGCCTATCACTTTAAAAGATTCTTGACTCCTTCTGTTACAAAATTAATAGACATGCCATATAACTTCTCCGCCCAATCAACAATGTCATCTCTACAGAATTCATCAAATATTAATGATTTGTTTACTTTTCCATTCAGGGATTGCTTCTGACTTAATATACGAATATTACAATCCGTATAGTAAAATCAAATCACAATTCAATGAATATATTTAAAAACAAAAACAAAACGAAATTATAAAATAATTTAATCAAACTAATAATAAGGCAAAGCCATAATTACTTAACTGCAAGAATTAGTCATAAAATGAATATCTATTGAGTTTCAAAGTAAACTAGCAATGAATATTAAGTTTCAAGTAAAATAACAGTAACGAACTAATATTCTAGTTCCGAGTCATCTTCTTCTGGCACAATATCCTCAGGATCTACCACATCATTGTTATAGTTAAACAATGTTTCGTCTTCTTCTTCCTCCTCCTCATCATCATCTATGACATCCTCAACTAGGACAAGATCTGCATCATCTCTATGAAGTACAGTTGCCTCATTATCATCTTCCTGGACAGTGGATAATATAAATGGAGCCTCTTTATTCTGGTGATATGACTCATCAATAGTTGTTTCTATTTCTGGTTGTACTTCATTGATATCCATTTCAGGAATATCCCATATGTGTCTATGATGTATTTTCTGAGCCACTTTCCAATTTTCTCCATGCTTGTAGTCATCTAGGTAGAACACTTGCTTCGCTTGTGATGCAAGAACGAAAGGATAACTCTTGTACCACATTCTACTAGTATTTATACATGTCAAATTATAATGCTTTTGAATTCTTGTCCTTCCAGGAGTTACGTCAAACCAATCACATTTAAATAACACAACTCGGAAGCCATACAAAAAGTCTAACTCAATAACATCTTGCAAGCTACCAAAGAATTCAATTGGCTTACGACTGTGTTCCCCATCTACTACCAATCCGCTATTTTGGGTTGTTCGACGAAGTTCACGTTGTTTGGTATGGAATCGAACTCCATTATAGATGCAAGAAGAAAATGATTTTGCGTGAGATTCAACACCCTGCGCTAACGAATGCAATTCATCACTAACACCTGGAGACTTTTCATAATACAATTTTCCGATCTACACATTTTTAAAAGAAAAAAAAAACAATAAAGAGAATGAAATTATTATTTGTAAACAATAATGACAGAGAATCCTTAAAGGTCCGTATTTATCATGGATTTCATTCATAATTTCATGTTTATTGGTGTGGGTTTTACTAGTAATGCAAAACTTATTGTGTTGTTAGTGATATAAATACTAAATAATTTGGGTTTGACAGGGTTCATTGAAAGCTCTTATAGAGAAAGAACAACGAACAATTATCATCTTACATTGGTTAAAAGGATGGAATGCAGAAGAAATAGATGCTTACTATGACTTGTTTGCTATTGGGAAGCCTGATTTCGTTGAAATCAAGGGTGTTACATATTGTGGCTCGTAAGCAAGAAAATCTCTTCTCTTTTTTTACAGTTTCTGTTTCTACTTGTTGTGAAGTTAACCTATTACAACACTGGTAAAACACATGTCTGCCATATCGAAGCTGACAATGGAGAATGTCCTTGGCATGCTGATGTGAAATCCTTTTCAGAGGCCTTAGTACTGAAAAATGGTGGGCTATATGAAGTTGCATGTGAGCATGTTCATTCCTGCTGTGTACTCTTGGAAAGAACTAACAAGTTTAAGGTCGATGGTCAATGGTTCACATGTCTTCTAATTTGGGCCTCTACTTGGAATTCATATTAGCTATCTATTTCGTGTTTAACTTGGTGTTAAGGCATATACACTGTTGGTCCTTACTGAGTGCTGCATCTAAAAGAAATATGTTCTCTTTTTCTGACGAGATTGTGCAATTTATGTAACTTCTCAACTCCAGGAGGGATGCATAAGGAATCAAAAGAGAACAAAAAAAAAATGGGCGGGATTTTTCAGTGGGATTTTATCAACTAAACCCTATAATTGGAGCCGAATTATCATCCAAATTTGTTCTCAAAATTCTATATAAAACCGAAGGTATCGTGTCATAGATTTTTGTTGATTGAAAACCCTAACTTTTTTTCTATATCAATTCTACTGATTTTTATTCAAAAATCCTAACTTTTTTGCTTCCTTCATCTGCTTTTGGTTCGTAGATTTTTAATAGGTTTGTAATTCTCTGATTGTTTTGAAACAGTTAGATTTATAATCGTTTTGCAATTCTCTAATATTTTTTTCTTGAAACAGTCTAAGCGATTGTATGTTTAGGTATCTGAGTGATATCATGATGTTATTTCTTTGTTGATTCGGTTGAATTTCGACCTCTGTTACTATTTATGTTAGATCTACAGAATATTATGTTTAGGATTCCTCCGATGGTTTTATATGATTTGATTAAGGTTTGTAAGATTTGTGGAGGATTTTTTTTTTTTTTGAAATTGTAAATCCATTTGGTGCCTTGAAAACCTGAGTGTTTGAAGCTTATATTGTGTCGATATGATTGAATTCAATTTTGTGTTATTAGTGAACTTAGACTTAGATTTGTTATGAGAAGCCTAATTAAGGGTTTTATCAGTTTGTTAATTGCAGATTTCACTTTTTACAAATTATTGGGGTTTATGATCTGCAAATGTTATTTTTTGTTTGCTGCTTCATTCATGATTTTAATTTTTAAAGATTATTAGTATTTTTTGGGTATCTTTGGATCTGTTAGATTGATGACTTTTCCTTCACATGAAATTGACATGGGAATGGACTTATACAGTTACAGAAGCTTTTACTGATCTGATTCAACATTACTTTTTATAGTCTTTTTCCTACACTGATTGTGATGTATGTATGGTTTTAATTATCTAGTCATAGTTATATTTATTTTATGGGTTCTTATATTTATTGTATGGTTTTGTGTTAATATCTAGGTTAGGCGGATCCTACTACCCCCTATGGATCATATGGCCGCTTCAAACATCGAAACTGCACATTTCTTATAATTTTTAAAGACATATATGGTCAATTTTCTGCAAACAATCAATGCTACTATCGAATATTTACTATTTTGCTATTCATTTTATAGAAGGACTCATACTAGGAGATCCCATTGTTCGGGGACAACTACGTAGAATACGACTGCAGGAACGAGTAGCTCAGAACGGAAGGATACTAATTATCATTAATGAACAATATGGTGTACTTGTAGGAGAACATGGATCTCATTTGTCCGGTGAATTTGATACGATTCTTCATGCTTTCGCTCCCTTAGGAAACAAGTCATGGACAAAAATTCCTCTCCAAGATAGGGAGACCTTAATCGAACAATTAAAGGTATCCCAAATAAAACAAAATTATCTCTATGGTCTTTCTTGATTAATGTTTGAAATAAATATGTGATTCTCAACTCTTATTTATCATGATGTTGTAGGATAATTTCATATTAGACACCACCAGACCATCATTTAAGAGATACCTTAACTATCGTATGTCAAAGGGATACGCCTGCTTTAAGCATAAGATGCCGATACATTTCAGAAACTATGCAACTATTGAAGAAGCACATGGTAATCCTTTTTGGAACCTCTCACAGGCAAGTTGGTCAAGTTTATGTGACCTCTTTTCTATGGAGAATATTAAGGTGACGTAACTGGTTAATGATATATGTGATGTATATATTTTAATCTTTTTCCATGTACTAACTTAAATTCTTTTCTTAGATTTCAGAAACGTCGTAATCGTCACGAGCATTTTAAGGTCTCAAGGGGATCCCTTATCAAGTTCAATGGAAGGCAAAGGCTTGAAGGGAATATGTTACGGGATGACAAAATCGAGCTATACATAGAGCAAATGGAACAAACTGAGGGAGTCAATGCAACTTTTAGGCAGCATGCACTCAATATGGTTCTTGATCCAGCTGTTGCTCCGACTAATGAAGATCCGGAAGATGTTTAGTGCTTAGTTTTATATTGCTCCTTGTTTTTGCAGAAGTATTAATTTTCTTTAGGTTTTTTTTTAAATATTTCAGTAGGGCTGTATTTTGAGTAGTTTAATTAGTAGCCGAAGTGTTGTCTTTTGAATAGTTCAATTAGTAGTCATGTGTATCACTGCTTAAGTTGTTGGTATAATATTTTGTTTAAATGATTTTCCGTTCTAATATTATTTTCATTTTTTATATGATGAATGGAAAAAAGAATTTGGTCAGGTTTATCATTTTTCATAGCAAATCTACTAGTCTCGAAATTAAAATTAAAACAAATCTTTTCCTCCCTAAAAAGATTATTTGGAGATGAGAAAAAAGAATTTGTTTGCCTTCCCTTTTTTGTCACAGGCAATATATTAGTCACCAAATTTTTAATATTTGGAGCAAAGATATAGTTGTCTCTAAAACTATTTATAATTTTTTTTTTCGATGAAAAACATTATAGTCACCCTTACGATAATTTTAAAAATGATATATTTCATCCCTAAAAGTTTTTCCTTATGCACAACCAATATTTGTTTAGGAAATTTCTTATTACGGGACAAACGAATTTGTCTCCAAAAAAAGGAAAACTGGCACAATATTTTTTTATCGCTATTTCTTTTTATTTTGAGACCAATTTTTTTTGTCTACACAATGTATCTTTCTAGACTAAATACATTAGTCGACAAAAATTATTTGGAGACCAGTTTTCATCGTCGATAAAACTTTTTTTTCAATGACAAACATTATAGTTTCCTTAGGATAATTTTAAAGACGGTGTCTTTCATCCCTGAAATTTTTTCTTTATGCACAAACAATATTTGTTTAGGAAATTTCTTTTATGGGACAAACGAATTTGTCTATGAAAGTTTTATCAACGACAAATATATCAGACTCCAAAAAAAAAGAAAACTGACACAATATTTTTTCTCACTATTTCTTTTTATTTCGAGACCAATTTTTTTGTCTACACATTGTATCTTTGTAGACTAAATACATTAGTCGATAAAATTTATTTGGAGACCAGTTTTTATTGTCTATAAAACTCATTATTACTGGCTGAGTTATTTGTCTCAAAAACCATCTTTAGAGACAGCAGTGACAATCATGCAAGGCTCTCTTTAGAGACAAACACATTTGTTGGTAAAGTATGATTTAAAGACAAAGTACTTTGTCGTCGGAACTTATTATTGAGAAAAAACAAAATTGTCATGAAACTATTTAATGAGAAAAGAAAATTATCGCCAAAATTGATTTTGATATCCGAATTTTTTGAAGATAATTTTGTACTTTGAAGACGATTTAAGTTAGTCATTGAAAGACATATTCAACGACATAATATTTGGTGTCACCAAAATTATCTCCCGTGACAAAAAGAAGTTTCCACGACAATGATTAGACGACAAATTTTTTTTTGTTCCAAAATTTATTCGGCGACTAAACAAGGTAGTTCTGTGACAAAAATATTTGTTACTAAATGCCCATTTTCCTGTAGTTGCATGAACAACTGCATTCAAAGTTGCAGGAGATAAAGCAAGGTTCTGTGGGTTAGTATCTTAGATTCACAAAATACTTTTAGGTTCTTTATCCATGTACGTAGTTCATTTTACGGAGGAACCTTGAAAAGACACTGATATAACTCTATCGAGACTGTATATGATGTTCGGGTTAACTACATTATCAAATTTACTGGCTTTAAACTGAGTTCTTGGTTATGTTCCAGGCATTTTATTAGAGTTTTTTTTGTTTTTGGTTAATTAGGTTGATTATGAAAATTGCCTGAGGAAGAAAGTGGTTTAAATTCAAGCCATGAATGCAAAGTACTACTCTACTACTTGAGCTACTTGAGAAAATGAGAGGATGATGAGGTCAGCAAACATAACCAAATGATTTAAGTTGGTTTAACTCTGCTCTCTTTAACATTGTTTTTTCGTTTTTCAATTTAGGTTTAGATTATCAAATGATTTCTTAAATAGGATTTTGGTATTATAATGGGTCTTTATTTTTGAAAAATTTTCTGAGTTGCACCTCGAAAAAACAATATAAGCTGTATCGAAGAGGATTGATCCGTGTGTGCTGTTGAAATCATCCACGCTGTAATGACCCGTCCCTCCACCGATACTGTCCCCACTTAGCCACTGCGGTTATCCGGCAGTGTGGGGTTTTCAACGGGCATCGCTGCGGTAATCCAACAGAAACTTCCCGGATGGTCACCCATCACTGGATTACTCCCGCCCGAGCACGCTTAACTGCAGAGTTTTCTGCCAACTCTGGAGCCAATTATGCTGAAAAAGCCTCGGTTTAATGTAGACGTTCCTTGTCTCATATGAGAGTAGTATCTGGCATAATCCCCCAGCATACTCCCCCACCCGAGCACAAGCGAATGACCCCTAGTTGTATCCCAACTAACACCGATATTGTTTCCACTTACCCACTGCGGTTATCCAGCAGTGTGGGATTTTAAACGGCACTACTGCGGACATCCAGCGGTAGCTTCCCGAGAGGTCACCCATCCTGTGACTACTCCCGGCCGAGCACGCTTAACTGAGAAGTTTTTTCCCCACAACTCAATCAAGTGTACTCATCAGGCCTCGGTGTTAGGAAAGGACAAATCATTACCTATATTCCATTCGGCCAACCACTGGCGAATATCGGGGTATTACAATACCGCCACCTTAAATTGGAGCCGTCCTCGGCTCCGGAATATATTTGCAAGCCCAGATCTCCGACGTTCCCTCCCCCTCATGAGAAGAACCTGGACCAACCCCGTCCAGCGTACCTTCTCACCCTCAGAAGGTGAACCGTCGTCGGCTCTGATACCATTTGTAATGACCCGTCCCTCCACCGATACTGTCACCACTTAGCCACTGCGGTTATCCGGCAGTGTGGGGTTTTCAACGGGCATCGCTGCGGTAATCCAGCAGAAAATTCCCGGATGGTCACCCATCACTGGATTACTCCCGCCCGAGCACGCTTAACTGCAGAGTTTTCTGCCAACTCTAGAGCCAATTATGTTGAAAAGGCCTCGGTTTAATGTAGACGTTCCTTGTCTCATATGAGAGCAGTATCTGTCATAATCCCCCACCCGAGCACAAGAGAATGACCCCTAGTTGTATCCCAACTAACACCGATATTGTTCCCACTTACCCACTGCGGTTATCCAGCAGTGTGGGACTTTAAACGGCACTACTGCGGACATCCAGCAGTAGCTTCCCGAGAGGTCACCCATCCTGTGACTACTCCCGGCCGACCACGCTTAACTGAGAAGTTTTTTCCCCACAACTCAATCAAGTGTACTCATCAGGCCTCGGTGTTAGGAAAGGACAAATCATTACCTATATTCCATTCGTCCAACCAATTGGAAATGGATTGGATGCTCATTCTAATAGCCCTAAATGGGCTATCAGCAATTTGCGAATAGCATTATATCTCAGGTGTGTGAGAGATAGATAGATGCTGATGCTGAACAATGCTATTGTATGTAGTTGTAGCTATAGCTTTACCAAGGCCTAATGAGTACACTTGACTGAGTTGTGGGGAAAAACATCTCAGTTAAGCGTGCTCGGCCGAGAGTAGTCACAGGATGGGTGACCTCTCGGGAAGCTGCTGTTGGATAACCGCAGTTGTGCCGTTAAAAATCCCACACTGCTGGATAACCGCAGTGGGTAAGTGGGAACAATATCGGTGTTAGTTGGGATACAACTAGGGGTCGTTCGCTTGTGCCCGGGTAGGGGAGTATGATGGGGGATTATGCCAGATACTTCTCTCATATGAGACAAGGAACGTCTACATTATACCGAGGCCTTTTCAGCAAAATTGGATCCAGAGTTGGCAGAAAACTCTGCAGTTAAGCGTGAGTAATCCAGGAATGGGTGACCATCCGGGAAGTTTCTGCTGGATTACCGCAGCGATGCCCGTTGAAAACCCCACACTGCCGGATAACCGCAGTGGCTAAGTGGGGACAGTATCGGTGGAGGGACGGGTCATTACAAATGATCATAATCTTAAAATAATAATAGTAAATGTTAATATCCGTCCCCTTTTTAAAGGATATTTTCGTCTTTTACAAAAAGAGTATTTTTGTAATTTACCTTGAGAGGTTATTTTGGTATTTTCATATTATGGTTTGCATGACACGTCAAATTTATATCCTATTTGCTAATTATCAATTTTACATTTTGTTACATTTTGATTAGTATTGTAGAAGAATTAAATAATATTAATTACCAAATATTGACAATTGTCAACTTAATATTGGTCGTAGGAGTTAGAATGTTTCTAAACAACAACTGAATCTTTGTGAGATTAGACTCACGTGATCAAGGGTCGCAGCTAGAGAACTAGTATGATTAGAATTATGTTTCTACCACGTGTCACCGTTTTATAGGTTACTAATATATAGTAAATTTTAGTATGTGTAAACTAAACTAAACAGTTCCTTAGAAACCTTGACCGAGTTTATATTAGAATTAGCTTAGGATTATACTTTTAGTGCCAAATGTCACGGTATCATTAGCTAATAGTAATTAGGGTTTAATTTTGACTATATATGTCAAGAGGAGTTCTTTAATCGGTCGAACATTTCTTTCGTTTGGCGTTTAGGTTACCACAAAAAGAAAAGAAAAATACAACAGACATGAAGATTCTTTTTGGCATATCACATAGATCATTAAGGATAGGTAGGAGCTTCTTTAGCACCGATTAGATTGGAGATTATGGGTTCGTATTTTATTGCTACGGGTTTGAGGTAGGCGCAACACAATCAAAAACCTTTTTATATTTTAATTTAATTTATGTTTGCAAGTTTTTACGAATATATGGATGATAATCGATGTTGTGAGCATGATTATGAATGTTGGGCTGCGGTCCATAGATTATGGTTCTTAAAAAAATTATTGATGGGATACGAGATATCCTTAGGAACGGTTCTGTTTCCCTAAACCTACGTGGGGCTCCCTGGGGCGAGCAGATTGATTGATTTGATTGTTTTTATGGATGTGGTGTTTCCATGTGTTTGTGATGTTGTTAAACATGCTAGTTATTTTTAAAAGGATTTGAAAAATATTTAATAAAATGTTTTGTTGCTTCTTTGCCTACTGAGTGTCAAAACTCACGTCGTATTATGACAAAAAATTCCAAATTTGATGGATGACAAGGAGTTGATCAACGTGGAGCCTAGAGAGTAATTTGTAGTCCTTAAAATTATTGTTTATGTGTAAAATTCTAATTAAAAGATGTAATTAGTCTTAGATTTAAAGATAAAAAATATTATATGATGTTGAGTTGACTCATTTTAATTTTTAAATTCCTAACAGCTTTTCGTATGATTATTTTTTGTAATTAATGTAAAACATCTTAAGGGATACTTGATAAAAAACCGTAGAATTTTCTGATTTGTATACATATTTTTAAATTAATTATTTTTTACCCATATTAAATCCAGAAAATTGTCAACAGTTGTAAATGTCTCTTAAATATCCTATTTTAAGATTATGATCATCTGATTTTTATACCTTAGTGTCTTACGAAGAAGTAAACACCTATCGTTTTTCTTTCCAAAACGAGAAGACTCATTCAATTCTGAGTTGTGTGTAATTTAATATAATTTTTCTAAAACAGAGAGTGTAACAGTTTTAATTTTCTGCAGTGCTGGTCAACTTCGTGTTTGACCGTGGTCATAGGTTATTAGACTTAATTTAAAAATCCTGGAAAATTTATACCTTACATTATTTACAGTATAGAATTTATGTATAATTATTATAAATTTTGGAACTCGTATGAAGCCTATAAAATTCTAGCAGTCTACCTTGGTCAGTTTTCGGTTTCACAGTTTTGTGTTGAAATCGTTATTTATTAATTAAAATGTAAGACTTGAACGGTGTTAATATTTTTATTTGAAACCAAATATGTTTTGTTTTCGATGGTTTTAAATTATGTTAAATCAAGGGTTATATTTTCCTAAATGATTTTCTAAGTTTTCCGCTACGATAACAATGGTAATATGAACATAAATAAATTAGCCTAAATGAATTACTTAACAAGCTTTGGCTTAGTAGCCGGGCTTCGGCTATTATATCGAAGTAGCACTTCGGGTTTTCGGACATGGGATTCGGGCAGGATCCGGGCCCGAAAATCGGTGTGTTACAATTTGGTATCAGAGTAGAAATTAGATCCTTTCGGAGCTAGTTGTTGCACAAACAATAATAGTAAATGTTAATTGTGTTTCGATAAACTTGGTTGTGTGTTTTTATTTTTAGCTTGAATTTTTTTATCGCTGCGTTACTTTAAATTTAGGGACTAAATTTCTTGAAGTGTGTGAGGTTGTAATATTCGTCCCCTTTTAAAGGGTATTTTCGTCTTTTACAAAAAGAGTATTTTTGTAATTTACCTTGAGAGGTTATTTTGGTATTTTCATATTATGGTTTGCATGACACGTCAAATTTATATCCTATTTGCTAATTATCAATTTTACATTTTGTTATATTTTGATTAGTATTGTAGAAGAATTAAATAATATTAATTACCAAATATTGACACTTGTCAACTTAATATTGGTTGTAGGAGTTAGAATGTTTCTAAACAACAACTGAATCTTTGTGAGATTCGACTAACGTGATCAAGGGTCGCAGCTAGAGAACTAGTATGATTAGAATTATGTTTCTACCACGTGTCACCGTTTTATAGGTTACTATTGTATAGTAAATTTTAGTACGTGTAAACTAAACTAAACATTTCCTTAGAAACCTTGACCGAGTTTATATTAGAATTAGCTTAGGATTATACTTTTAGTGCCAAATGTCACGGTATCATTAGCTAATAGTAATTAGGGTTTAATTTTGACTATATATGTCATGAGGAGTTCTTTAATCGGTCGAACATTTCTTTCGTTTGGCGTTTAGGTTACCACAAAAAGAAAAGAAAAATACAACAGACATGAAGATTCTTTTTGGCATATCACATAGATCATTAAGGATAGGTAGGAGCTTCTTTAGCAACGATTAGATTGGAGATTATGGGTTCGTATTTTATTGCTACGGGTTTGAGGTAGGCGCAACACAATCAAAAACCTTTTTCTATTTAAATTATTTTAATTTAATTTATGTTTGCAAGTTTTTACGAATATATGGATGATAATCGATGTTGTGAGCATGATTATGAATGTTGGGATGCGGTCCATAGATTGTGGTTCTTAAAAACATTATTGATGGGATACGAGATATCCTTGGGAACGGTTTTGTTTCCCTAAACCTACGTGGGGCTCCCTGGGGCGAGCAGATTGATTGATTTGATTGTTTTTATGGATGTGGTGTTTCCATGTGTTTGTGATGTTGTTAAACATGCTAGTTATTTTTAAAAGGATTTGAAAATATTTCATAAAATGTTTTGTTGCTTCTTTGCCTACTCAGTGTCACAACTCACATCGTATTATGACAAAAAATTCCAGATTTGATGGATGACAAGGAGTTGATCAACGTGAAGCCTAGAGAGTAATTTGTAGTCCTTAAAATTATTGTTTATGTGTAAAATTCTAATTTAAAGATGTAATTAGTCTTAGATTTAAAGATAAAAAATATTATATGATGTTGAGTTGACTCATTTTAATTTTTAAATTCCTAACAGCTTTTGGTATGATTATTTTTTGTAATTAATGTAAAACATCTTAAGGGATACTTGATAAAAACCGTAGAATTTTCTGATTTGTATACATATTTTTAAATTAATTATTTTTTACCCATATTAAATCCAGAAAATTGTCAACAGTTGTAAATGTCTCTTAAATATCCTATTTTAAGATTATGATCATCTGATTTTTATACCTTAGTGTCTTACGAAGAAGTAAACACCTATCGTTTTTCTTTCCAAAACGAGAAGACTCATTCAATTCTGAGTTGTGTGTAATTTAATATAATTTTTCTAAAACAGAGTGTAACAGTTTTAATTTTCTGCAGTGCTGGTCAACTTCGTGTTTGACCGTGGTCATAGGTTATTAGACTTAATTTAAAAATCCTGCAAAATTTATACCTTACATTATTTACAGTATAGAATTTATGTATAATTATTATAAATTTTGGAACTCGTATGAAGCCTATAAAATTCTAGAAGTCTACCTTGGTCAGTTTTCGGTTTCACAGTTTTGTGTTGAAATCGTTATTTATTAATTAAAATGTAAGACTTGAACGGTGTTAATATTTTTATTTGAAAGCCAAATATGTTTTGTTTTCGATGGTTTTAAATTATGTTAAATCAACGGTTATATTTTCCTAAATGATTTTCTAAGTTTTCCGCTGCGATAACAATGGTAATATGAACATAAATAAATTAGCCTAAATGAATTACTTAACAAGCTTTGGCTTAGTAGCCGGGCTTCGGCTATGATATCGAAGTAGCACTTCGGGTTTTCGGACATGGGATTCGTGCAGGATCCGGGCCCACGGGTCATTACAAATTATCATCCAACTGGCTCTGATACCAAACTGTAACACCCCAAATTTCGGGCCTGGATTCCAACCCAAATCCAAACCCAAAACCCGAAATGCTACATTTAATATTTATCCCGGACTTTCACTTTTGTCCCAAGCCCAAACACCCATTTATTTGCCTAGTCTTTATTTATGTTCAATTCAGAAATTCTTTCGCAGCGGTTACATAAAAATTCTTTTAGGAACATCCAACCGTTAAGTTGACTTGGTTTTTAATCCACATTAACCCTAAAGAACTATAGTTTACTATAAAAATTAATGTCACCGTTAAACATTCCCGATTTAATCCAAAAGAGTCGCATTTTTAAAGAACAAACGTAAAATAGAAATAGACATCAGTTTACTCCAAGAATGTTACGGAACAAATTTCAATTCCAAAAATTATTATGGTTATACGTTGTAAACCCTAACTTAGTTTAATTTCAGTCAAAAATTATTCTATGATTTTTTTTTTATCTTAAGGAATTAATGACCATAGTCAAACGCATAGTTGACCAGTACTGCTTAAATGTAAAACAGTGGAAGTCCAATATATAAAAAATCATATCAAATCACTAAAATATCTAAATTAGACTTAGTTTACCATTTTAAAGAGGAAAAACAGATACATTAACTTTTACCTAAGACATCAAAGCCTAAAAAGTTTCATAGAATAGTTTTAGAAAAGGAGACTCTCTATATAGTTGAATCTGTCAGGAATTTTATGAATTTAGTACAGTAATAAAAAATTATATTAAAAATACTTATGGGGCTCAGAAAATTCTGAAATTTTTATACGTACATATAAAAACAGTTTTACATATAGCACAAAAGAATTACACAAAACCATATTATAGAATAATTATAATAAATGGTCAAACTGATATGACTCAGAAATTTTTATTATTTAATCAAATAGAATTTTCTAAACAAAGCCTTATTTTCATTGGTTATACATTAACCCAATAATCACTAAAGTATTAATAATCAATAAAATACTAATTAAATCATCTAAAAGAGTTTGATGATATTTTATTACAATTTCCAAACAAAAAATTCTATGCAAACTACTAATAATAGCACCAAAACCGATCTCTACGCTTTTCCGCCATTAGCTCCTTGTGGTGCCATAAAATATGGAATTTTTTGTCATTAAACGACGTGAGTTGTGACACCTAGTAGGAAAAGAAGCAACAAAACATTTTATCAAACATTTTAAAATCCCTTTAAAGACCACTAGCATGATTAATAGCATCACAAGCACATGGGAACACCACATCCATAAAAACAATTAAATCAATCAAATCCGCTCGCCCCAGGGAGCCCCACGTGGATTTAGGGAAACAAAACCGTTCCCAAGGATATCTCTTATCCCATCAAAGATAATTTTAAGGATCACAACCTATGGACCGCAACCCGATATCATCATCAATAGCATCATAAAAACTTGTAAATATGAATTTAATTAACAAAACCATAAATAAAAAGAGTTTTAGATTGTGTTTCGCCTACCTCAAACGCTAGCCAAACAATTACTGAGCAAGACAATAGCAAACGAACAAGAAAACCCTTCCTCAAGAACCGAAGATCCAAAGCTAAATATTGTCTCTAAGGTCACGAGTCTGGTGTTCACTCCCTAAAAGAAAAAGACGAGAACCTTTACTATTTCTTTTCCTCTCTTGCGCCGCTAAAGTTCTCTAGGTTTTGATTTTTTTTTCCTTTCTTTATTATTATAGGCTAACGGGTCTCTTAAATACCCTATTCTAATTGGTGACCTAATCCAGTCAACCCAAATCCCATCTAATATAAGTCGCACCCCTTTTTAGTTGCCACGTCCAAACCTATATATACACTACAACTGATTAACAACCACATTCTTAGCGCAATTAAGTGTGGCCTACAAATCCGCTATGTGAACAAAATATCCTAGACTAAGTTCATACGTATAAAATGTATTAGTGCATATAAATAAAGTTGCCAGTCCAATAACAAATCGACACACCGCAAGAGGATAAAAAAATGATCCAATATAATGTGACATGTAAATGAAAATGCTAATGGAAATATTTCTTCCCACCACGTTCAAGCTAATGAATTAATCCCACCAATGAGCCACCCACGTGACCTAGTTCCATTGTTAACTAAAACTGTTTTCTTCCCTTCCTACTACAATATACTTGACTAAATCTTTCATAAAGTCAATAATAATGTCACCCAACTAATACTAAAACATTAATTTAAGACTAGATACTTATAATAATATTAAATTAAAAAAAAGTGATAACCTATTTTTAATTTTTTTGTTTTAAGTCTCCCCACTACATTCCCATTAGGTAATAAATAAAAGCAACAAATTACTAAAATATCCTTTTTAATATAAAATGACCAATTTACCCCTATTAGTGAAAATGACACAAATACCCCTTAAAATTGGGACGGGCCTTACAATCCTATCCCCCTTAAATGAAATTTCGTCACGAAATTTAGAAGTTACCTTAGAAAAGATCAGGGTATTTGGTCCGTATCTCGGACTCTAATTCCCACGTCGCTTCCTCGACCTGGCGACGCTGCCACTGCACCTTAACCATGGGGATGGTCTTAGTGCGGAGTACATGCTCCTTAAAGTCCAAAATTTGAACAGGTCGCTCCACGTATGTAGCATCATCTTGGATCTGCAAATCCTCCCAAGCAATAACATGTGTAGGGTCGATAGCATAAGATGGATCTCTCTCGTACTTCCGCAACATTGACACGTGGAAAGTGTCATGAACGTGCCCAATTCGCTGAGGTAACTCCAACTGATAAGCTGCTGCACCAACACGCCGAATAATTTGGAAAGTCCCGATGTAACGTGGTGATAACTTTCCTTTCTTTCCAAAACGCTTAACACCTCTCTTCGGTCTCACTTTGAGTAACACCAAGTCACCCTCATTAAACTCTAATGGTCGGCGTCTCTTGTCTACATAACTCTTCTGACGACTCTGAGCTGTCATTAACCTCTGCCGGATTAACTGAACCTTCTCAGTCATTTCTCGTACCAAATCAGGTCCAAAAATGCTACGTTCGTCGATCTCGGTCCAACATACTGGAGATCTACAAGGTCGTCCATACAATGCTTCAAAAGGTGCCATACCGATACTAGCCTGATGGCTATTTTTATAGGAAAACTCTACTAATGGCAAGTGCTCACTCCAACTTCCCTTGAAATCTAAAGCACAAGATCGTAGCATATCCTCCACAATCTGAATTACCCGTTCAGACTTCCCGTCGGTCTGAGGATGAAACGCAGTACTAAGCGAAACACGTGTACCTAACGCCTTATGTAAACTCTGGCAGAATTGAGAAGTAAAACGAGGATCTCTGTCAGATACAATCGACACTGGTGTACCGTGCAACCTTATTATCTCATGGATATACATCTGACTTAACGTGGCTAACGTATCAGTCTTCTTGATTGCTAAGAAGTGCGCCGACTTGGTAAGTCAATCAACGATAACCCATATAGTATCCTTACCGTGTGCAGTTCTAGGTAATCCCATGACAAAATCCATAGTGATGTGTTCCCATTTCCATTCAGAGATGGGTAATGGTTGAAGTAACCCTCCTAGTTTCCGATGATCAATCTTCACTTCCTGGAAAGTGAGACATATCGACACATACAAGGCAACATCTTTCTTCATCACTTTCCACCAATATTTCCTTTTCATGTCATGGTACATCTTTGATCCTCCTGGATGAACGGTAAACTTAGAATTATGAGCCTGTTCTAGTACGTCCATCCTCAATTTCAATAGCACAAAAAGTGTCCCCATAAAGCGAAGTCCACCATCAGATTGAGTCCAACCCTCTGGTGTTTGACCTTTCGCTATCTGAGCACAAATTGAAATCATCTCTCTATCAGTCTGTTGAGCTTCTACAATCCGTTGTTGTAATTCTGGAACAACTACAGTATTGTAAATCATCTCGTCAGGGACCAAGTCGCATTCCTCCATAAGTCTGCACAAATCCCAAGCATGAAGAGTCATACTTGCTACGCCGACCCTCGATTTTCGGCTAAGAGCATCTGCTACAATATTTACCTTTCCTGGATGGTAATGGAAAGTGTACGTGTAATCCTTAAGAAATTCCACCCAACGCCTCTGTCTCAGGTTCAAATCTCGTTGGGTAAAAATATATTGCAAGCTCTTATGGTCACAAAATATGTCTATCTTCTCACCATACAGATAGTGTCTCCACAACTTCAGAGCGAACACAATAGCTGCCAACTCGAGGTCATGAGTTGCGTAATTCAATTCGTGTGCCTTTAATTGTTTTGAGCCATAAGCTACCACTCTTCCTTCTTGCATAAGAACACATCCTAAACCCTTCAACGATGCATTAGAAAAGATCACATAACCAATTCCACTTACTGGTGTTGTCAAAACTGGTGCGGTAGTTAGTTTCTCCTTAAGAATGGAGAAATCCTCTTCACAATCATTATTCCACTCGAACTTGGAATCCTTTCGAGTCAATTTCGTCAATGGTGAAGCAATCCTTGAGAAATCTTGAATGAATCGTCTATAATAACCCGCTAAGCCCAGAAATCTACGAATCTCAAACACGTTCTTTGGTCTTTCCCAGTTGGTAACTGCTTAAACCTTAACTGGGTCTACCTTGATTCCTTCTCTACAAACCACGTGTCCCAAAAACTGAATTTCAGAAAGCCAGAAGTCACATTTACTCAACTTAGCATAAAACTGATGAGATCTCAATAACTGCAGTGCTAATCTTAGGTGTTCCTCATGCTCTTCTCGTGATAGTGAATAGATAAGAATGTCATCTACAAATACTACTACAAATTTATATAAGTATGGACGGAAAATTCGATGCATAAGATCCATGAATGCTGCTGGAGCATTTGTGAGTCCAAATGGCATCACCACAAACTCGAAGTGTCCAAATCGAGTTCTAAAGGCGGTTTTTGGAATATCCTCTTCCTTGATTCGGAGTTGATGATAAGTTGATCGCATATCAATCTTCGAGAAAAACTGAGAATCCTTTAATTGATTAAACAAATCCTCGATCCTAGGTAAGGGATACTTATTTTTCACTGTAACTTCATTGAGTTTCCTATAGTCGATGCACAATATCAGCGAGTTATCCTTCTTCTTAACAAAAAGGACTAGTGCACCCCAAGGTGATGTACTACCTCGAATAAAACCCTTAGCTTTCAACTCGAGTAATTGTTTGTCTAATTCTTTAAACTCCATTGGTGCCATTCGATAAGGAGCCATCGAAATTGGCGACGTACCCGGTTGAACTTCAATAGTGAAGTACATTTCTCTTCTAGGGGGCAAACCTGGTAATTCTTCATGGAAAACATCTTCAAACTCTTCTACCACAGGGATACCCATAATAGATACAGAATTTTGTGGCTCGTCTTCTAACATTCCTAAATGATAAAGAAAACCTCTAGAATGAGTCTGTCGAAAATGTCTTTCCGACAAGATAAGGGGAGCCGCAATACTACGAGTTCCAGTAAAGTGGACAACTGGACCTCCATCCGAGTGCAGAGTCACACGTTTTTGAAAACAATCAAAAACAGCACGATGAGCAGACAACCAATCCATACACAGGATTACATCATAACCAGACATATTAATCACAAAAAGGTCAATAAAAAACTCATGCTTAGCTATACGTACCACACACATTCGTGCCACGCGATCAACACGTGCACTACCTCCTACAGCACTAGCTACGCCTAGGGACCCATCAAGAAATTCAGTTTTTAAACCCAAGGACAAAACAAACGAAGAAGAAATAAACGAATGAGTAGCACCAGTATCAAACAATATCTTATCCCAAGAATTGTAAACTAAGAATGTACCTTCAACAACTGAGTTATCCAGATCATGTCCAACATGAGCAATATTGAATGCCTTAGGTTGCTGAGGGGGGTTGTCGAGCTTGGTATTGTGGTGGATTGTTCTGAGGACGGTTCTGTTGATACCCTTGACGCTGGTTCTGAGGTGCAAATGGTTGTTGGTTCCTCTGAGAAATAAGTACAGGACAATTCCTCTTAAAATGTCCAGGTTGTTTGCAGTGATAACACGAAGGTGCAGGAAGCTCCATATTCGGTCCATTTCCTTTCCTCTGGTATGGATGGTTGTTGTTGTTGGTTTTGTTCTTGTTCTTATCTCCAGTATGACGTTCTTGAATTCTATTTGCCTCCTCAATGTCTCTCTCAACAATCATTGTTGTAATATCCGTCCCCTTTTTAAAGGGTACTTTCGTCTTTTACAATAAGAGTATTTTTGTAATTTACCTTGAGAGGTTATTTTGGTATTTTCATATTATGGTTTGCATGACACGTCAAATTTATATCCTATTTGCTAATTATCAATTTTACATTTTGTTACATTTTGATTAGTATTGTAGAAGAATTAAATAATATTAATTACCAAATATTGACACTTGTCAACTTAATATTGGTCGTAAGAGTTAGAATGTTTCTAAACAACAACTGAATCTTTGTGAGATTAGACTCACGTGATCAAGGATCGCAGCTAGAGAACTAGTATGATTAGAATTATGTTTCTACCACGTGTCACCGTTTTATAGGTTACTAATGTATAGTAAATTTTAGTACGTGTAAACTAAACTAAACAGTTCCTTAGAAACCTTGACCGAGTTTATATTAGAATTAGCTTAGGATTATACTTTTAGTGCCAAATGTCACGGTATCATTATCTAATAGTAATTAGGGTTTAATTTTGACTATATATGTCAAGAGGAGTTCTTTAATCGGTCGAACATTTCTTTCGTTTGGCGTTTAGGTTACCACAAAAAGAAAAGAAAAATACAACAGACATGAAGATTCTTTTTGGCATATCACATAGATCATTAAGGATAGGTAGGAGCTTCTTTAGCACCGATTAGATTGGAGATTATGGGTTCGTATTTTATTGATACGGGTTTGAGGTAGGCGCAACACAATCAAAAACCTTTTTCTATTTAAATTATTTTAATTTAATTTATGTTTGCAAGTTTTTACGAATATATGGATGATAATCGATGTTGTGAGCATGATTATGAATGTTGGGCTGCGGTCCATAGATTGTGGTTCTTAAAAACATTATTGATGGGATACGAGATATCCTTGGGAACGGTTCTGTTTCCCTAAACCCACGTGGGGCTCCCTGGGGAGAGCAGATTGATTGATTTGATTGTTTTTATGGATGTGGTGTTTCCATGTGTTTGTGATGTTATTAAACATGCTAGTTATTTTTCAAAGGATTTGAAAATATTTCATAAAATGTTTTGTTGCTTCTTTGCCTACTGAGTGTCACAACTCACGTCGTATTATGACAAATAATTCCAGATTTGATGGATGACAAGGAGTTGATCAACGTGGAGCCTAGAGAGTAATTTGTAGTCCTTAAAATTATTGTTTATGTGTAAAATTCTAATTCAAAGATGTAATTAGTCTTAGATTTAAAGATAAAAAATATTATATGATGTTGAGTTGACTCATTTTAATTTTTAAATTCCTAACAGCTTTTGGTATGATTATTTTTGTAATTAATGTAAAACATCTTAAGGGATACTTGATAAAAACCGTAGAATTTTTCTGATTTGTATACATATTTTTAAATTAATTATTTTTTACCCATATTAAATCCAAAATTGTCAACAGTTGTAAATGTCTCTTAAATATCCTATTTTAAGATTATGATCATCTGATTTTTAGACCTTAGTGTCTTACGAAGAAGTAAACACCTATCGTTTTTCTTTCCAAAACGAGAAGACTCATTCAATTCTGAGTTGTGTGTAATTTAATATAATTTTTCTAAAACAGAGTGTAACAGTTTTAATTTTCTGCAGTGCTGGTCAACTTCGTGTTTGACCGTGGTCATAGGTTATTAGACTTAATTTAAAAATCCTGCAAAATTTATACCTTACAGTATTTACAGTATAGAATTTATGTATAATTATTATAAATTTTGGAACTCGTATGAAGCCTATAAAATTCTAGCAGTCTACCTTGGTCAGTTTTCGGTTTCACAGTTTTGTGTTGAAATCGTTATTTATTAATTAAAATGTAAGACTTGAACGGTGTTAATATTTTTATTTGAAAGCCAAATATGTTTTGTTTTCGATGGTTTTAAATTATGTTAAATCAACGGTTATATTTTCCTAAATGATTTTCTAAGTTTTCCGCTGCGATAACAATGGTAATATGAACATAAATAAATTAGCCTAAATGAATTACTTAACAAGCTTTGGCTTAGTTGCTGGGCTTCGGCTATGATATCGAAGTAGCACTTAGGGTTTTCGGACATGGGATTCGGGCAGGATCCGGGCCCGAAAATCGGAGTGTTACAATTAGTTAGCCTATAGGAACTAAGACCATCCCCATGGTTAAGGTGCAGTGGCAGCGTCGCCAGGTCGAGGAAGCGACGTGGGAATTAGAGTCCGAGATACAGACCAAATACCCTGATCTTTTCTAAGGTAACCTCTAAATTTCGTGACGAAATTTCATTTAAGGGGGATAGGATTGTAAGGCACGTCCCAATTTTAAGGGGTATTTGTGTCATTTTCACTAATAGGGGTAAATTGGTCATTTTATATTAAAAAGGATATTTTAGTAATTTGTTGCTTTTATTTATTACCTCATGGGAATGTAGTGGGGAGACTTAAAACAAAAAAATTAAAAATAGGTTATCACTTTTTTTAATTTAATATTATTATAAGTATCTAGTCTTAAATTAATGTTTTAGTATTAGTTAGGTGACATTATTATTGACTTTATGAAAGATTTAGTCAAGTATATTGTAGTAGGAAGGGAAGAAAACAGTTTTAGCTAACTATGGAACTAGGTAACGTGAGTGGCTCATTGGTGGGATTAATTCATTAGCTTGAACGTGGTGGGAAGAAATATTTCCATTAGCATTTTCATTTACATGTCACATTATATAGGATCATTTTTTTTATCCTCTTGCGGTGTGTGGATTTGTTATTGGACTGGAAACTTTATTTATATGCACTAATACATTTTATATGTATGAACTTAGTCTAGGCTATTTTGTTCACATAGCGGATTTGTAGGCCACACTTAATTGCGCTAAGAACGTGGTTGTTAATCAGTTGTAGTGTATATATAGGTTTGGATGTGGCAACTAAAAAGGGGTGCGACTTATATTAGATGGGATTTGGGTTGACTAGATTAGGTCACCAATTAGAATAAGGTATTTAAGAGACATGTTAGCCTATAATAATAAAGAAAGGAAAACAAAATCAAAACCTAGAGAACTTTAGCGGCAAGAGAGGAAAAGAAATAGTAAAGGTTCTCGTCTTTTTATTTTAGGGAGTGAACACCAGACTCGTGACCTTAGAGACAATATTTAGCTTTGGATCTTCGGTTCTTGCGGAAGGGTTTTCTTGTGCGTTTGCTATTGTCCTGCTCGGTAATTGTTTGGCTAGCGTTTGAGGTTGGCGCAATACAATCTAAAACTCTTTTTATTTATGGTTTTGTTAATTAAATTCATATTTACAAGTTTTTATGATGCTATTAATGATGATATCGGGCTGCGGTCCATAGGTTGTGATCCTTAAAATTATCTTTGATGGGATACGAGATATCCTTGGGAACGGTTTTGTTTCCCTAAACCCACGTGGGGCTCCCTTGGGCGAGCGGATTTGATTGATTTAATTGTTTTTATGGATGTGGTGTTTCCATGTGCTTGTGATGCTATTAATCATGCTAGTGGTCTTTAAAGGGATTTTAAAATGTTTGATAAAATGTTTTGTTGCTTCTTTTCCTACTGTGTGTCACAACTCACGTCGTTTAATGACAAACAATTGCAGATTTTATGGCACCACAAGGAGCTAATGGCGGAAAAGCGTAGAGATCGGTTTTGGTGCTATTATTAGTAGTTTGCATAGACTTTTTTGTTTGGAAATTGTAATAAAATATCATCAAACTATTTATCCGTCCCCTTTTTAAAGGGTATTTTCGTCTTTTACAAAAAGAGTATTTTTGTAATTTACCTTGAGAGGTTATTTTGGTATTTTCATATTATGGTTTGCATGACACGTCAAATTTATATCTTATATCCTATTTGCTAATTATCAATTTTATATTTTGTTACATTTTGATTAGTATTGTAGAAGAATTAAATAATATTAATTTCCAAATATTGACACTTGTCAACTTAATATTGGTCGTAGGAGTTAGAATGTTTCTAAACAACAACTGAATCTTTGTGATATTAGACTCACGTGATCAAGGGTCGCAGCTAGAGAACTAGTATGATTACAATTATGTTTCTATCGCGTGTCACCATTTTATAGGTTACTAATGTATAGTAAATTTTAGTACGTGTAAACTAAACTAAACAGTTCCTTAGAAACCTTGACCGAGTTTATATTAGAATTAGCTTAGGATTATACTTTTAGTGCCAAATGTCACGGTATCATTAGCTAATAGTAATTAGGGTTTAATTTTGACTATATATGTCAAGAGGAGTTCTTTAATCGATTAACATTTCTTTCGTTTACGTTTAGGTTACCACAAAAAGAAAAGAAAAATACAACAGACATGAAGATTCTTTTTGGCATATCACATAGATCATTAAGGATAGGTAGGAGCTTCATTAGCACCGATTAGATTGGAGATTATGGGTTGGTATTTTATTGCTACGGGTTTGAGGTAGGCGCAACACAATCAAAAACCTTTTTCTATTTAAATTATTTTAATTTAATTTATGTTTGCAAGTTTTTACGAATATATGGATGATAATTGATGTTGTGAGCATGATTATGAATGTTGGGCTGCGGTCCATAGATTGTGGTTCTTAAAAACATTATTGATGGGATACTGAGATATCCTTGGGAACGGTTGTTTCCCTAAACCCACGTGGGCTCCACAGGGCGGCAGATTGATTGATTTGATTGTTTTTATGGATGTGGTGTTGCCATGTGTTTGTGATGTTGTTAAACATGCTAGTTATTTTTAAAAGGATTTGAAAAATATTTCATAAAATGTTTTGTTGCTTCTTTGTCTACTGAGTGTCACAACTCACGTCGTATTATGACAAAAAAGTCCAGATTTGATGGATGACAAGGAGTTGATCAATGTGGAGCCTAGAGAGTAATTTGTAGTCCTTAAAATTATTGTTTATGTGTAAAATTCTAATTCAAAGATGTAATTAGTCTTAGATTTAAAGATAAAAAATATTATATGATGTTGAGTTGACTCATTTTAATTTTTAAATTCCTAACAGCTTTTGGTATGATTATTTTTGTAATTAATGTAAAACATCTTAAGGGATACTTGATAAAAACCGTAGAATTTTTCTGATTTGTATACATATTTTTAAATTAATTATTTTTTACCCATATTAAATCCAGAAAACAGTCAACAGTTGTAAATGTCTCTTAAATATCCTATTTTAAGATTATGATCATCTGATTTTTAGACCTTAGTGTCTTACGAAGAAGTAAACACCTATCGTTTTTCTTTCCAAAACGAGAAGACTCATTCAATTCTGAGTTGTGTGTAATTTAATATAATTTTTCTAAAACAGAGTGTAACAGTTTTAATTTTCTGCGTCTTGGTCAACTTCGTGTTTGACCGTGGTCATAGGTTATTAGACTTAATTTAAAAATCCCGCAAAATTTATACCTTACAAATATTTACAGTATAGAATTTATGTATAATTATTATAAATTTTGGAACTCGTATGAAGCCTATAAAATTCTAGCAGTCTACCTTGGTCGGTTTTTCGGTTTCACGCTTTGTGTTGAAATCGTTATTTATTAATTAAAATGTAAGACTTGAACGGTGTTAATATTTTTATTTGAAAGCCAAATATGTTTTGTTTTCGATGGTTTTAAATTATGTTAAATCAACGGTTATATTTTCCTAAATGATTTTCTAAGTTTTCCGCTGCGATAACAATGGTAATATGAACATAAATAAATTAGCCTAAATGAATTACTTAACAAGCTTTGGCTTAGTTGCTGGGCTTCGGCTATGATATCGAAGTAGCACTTAGGGTTTTCGGACATGGGATTCGGGCAGGATCCGGGCCCGAAAATCGGAGTGTTACAATTAGTTAGCCTATAGGAACTAAGACCATCCCCATGGTTAAGGTGCGATGTAGCGTCGCTGTGTCGAGGAAGCGACGTGGGAATTAGAGTCCTAGATCTGGACCAAATACCCTGATCTTTTCTAAGGTAACCTCTAAATTTCGTGACGAAATTTCATTTAAGGGGATAGGATTGTAAGGCACGTCCCAATTTTAAGGGGTATTTGTGTCATTTTCACTAATAGGGGTAAATTGGTCATTTTATATTAAAAGGATATTTTAGTAATTTGTTGCTTTTATTTATTACCTCATGGGAATGTAGTGGGGAGACTTAAAACAAAAAAATTAAAAATAGGTTATCACTTTTTTTTAATTTAATATTATTATAAGTATCTAGTCTTAAATTAATGTTTTAGTATTAGTTAGGTGACATTATTATTGACTTTATGAAAGATTTAGTCAAGTATATTGTAGTAGGAAGGGAAGAAAACAGTTTTAGCTAACTATGGAACTAGGTAACGTGAGTGGCTCATTGGTGGGATTAATTCATTAGCTTGAACGTGGTGGGAAGAAATATTTCCATTAGCATTTTCATTTACATGTCACATTATATAGGATCATTTTTTTTATCCTCTTGCGGTGTGTGGATTTGTTATTGGACTGGAAACTTTATTTATATGCACTAATACATTTTATATGTATGAACTTAGTCTAGGCTATTTTGTTCACATAGCGAATTTGTAGGCCACACTTAATTGCGCTAAGAACGTGGTTGTTAATCAGTTGTAGTGTATATATAGGTTTGGATGTGGCAACTAAAAAGGGGTGCGACTTATATTAGATGGGATTTGGGTTGACTGGATTAGGTCACCAATTAGAATAAGGTATTTAAGAGACCTGTTAGCCTATAATAATAAAGAAAGGAAAACAAAATCAAAACCTAGAGAACTTTAGCGGAAGAAGAGAGGAAAAGAAATAGTAAAGGTTCTCGTCTTTTTTATTTTAGGAGTGAACACTTTTCGTGACCTTAGAGACAATATTTAGCTTTGGATCTTCGGTTCTTGCGGAAGGGTTTTCTTGTGCGTTTGCTATTGTCCTGCTCGGTAATTGTTTGGCTAGCGTTTGAGGTTGGCGCAATACAATCTAAAACTCTTTTTATTTATGGTTTTGTTAATTAAATTCATATTTACAAGTTTTTATGATGCTATTAATGATGATATCGGGCTCATGGTCCATAGGTTGTGATCCTTAAAATTATCTTTGATGGGATACGAGATATCCTTGGGAACGGTTTCGTTTCCCTAAACCCACGTGGGGCTCCCTTGGGCGAGCGGATTTGATTGATTTAATTGTTTTTATGGATGTGGTGTTTCCATGTGCTTGTGATGCTATTAATCATGCTAGTGGTCTTTAAAGGGATTTTAAAATGTTTGATAAAATGTTTTGTTGCTTCTTTTCCTCTTTGGGTGTCACAACTCACGTCGTTTAATGACAAACAATTGCAGATTTTATGGCACCACAAGGAGCTAATGGCGGAAAAGCGTAGAGATCGGTTTTGGTGCTATTATTAGTAGTTTGCATAGACTTTTTTGTTTGGAAATTGTAATAAAATATCATCAAACTATTTATCCGTCCCCTTTTTAAAGGGTATTTTCGTCTTTTACAAAAAGAGTATTTTTGTAATTTACCTTGAGAGGTTATTTTGGTATTTTCATATTATGGTTTGCATGACACGTCAAATTTATATCTTATATCCTATTTGCTAATTATCAATTTTATATTTTGTTACATTTTGATTAGTATTGTAGAAGAATTAAATAATATTAATTTCCAAATATTGACACTTGTCAACTTAATATTGGTCGTAGGAGTTAGAATGTTTCTAAACAACAACTGAATCTTTGTGATATTAGACTCACGTGATCAAGGGTCGCAGCTAGAGAACTAGTATGATTACAATTATGTTTCTATCACGTGTCACCGTTTTATAGGTTACTAATGTATAGTAAATTTTAGTACGTGTAAACTAAACTAAACAGTTCCTTAGAAACCTTGACCGAGTTTATATTAGAATTAGCTTAGGATTATACTTTTAGTGCCAAATGTCACGGTATCATTAGCTAATAGTAATTAGGGTTTAATTTTGACTATATATGTCAAGAGGAGTTCTTTAATCGATTTAACATTTCTTTCGTTTAGCGTTTAGGTTACCACAAAAGAAAAAAAAATACAACAGACATGAAGATTCTTTTTGGCATATCACATAGATCATTAAGGATAGGTAGGAGCTTCATTAGCACCGATTAGATTGGAGATTATGGGTTGGTATTTTATTGCTACGGGTTTGAGGTAGGCGCAACACAATCAAAAACCTTTTTCTATTTAAATTATTTTAATTTAATTTATGTTTGCAAGTTTTTACGAATATATGGATGATAATTGATGTTGTGAGCATGATTATGAATGTTGGGCTGCGGTCCATAGATTGTGGTTCTTAAAAACATTATTGATGGGATACGAGATATCCTTGGGAACGGTTCTGTTTCCCTAAACCCACGTGGGGCTCCCTGGGGCGAGCAGATTGATTGATTTGATTGTTTTTATGGATGTGGTGTTGCCATGTGTTTGTGATGTTGTTAAACATGCTAGTTATTTTTAAAAGGATTTGAAAAATATTTCATAAAATGTTTTGTTGCTTCTTTGCCTACTGAGTGTCACAACTCACGTCGTATTATGACAAAAAAGTCCAGATTTGATGGATGACAAGGAGTTGATCAATGTGGAGCCTAGAGAGTAATTTGTAGTCCTTAAAATTATTGTTTATGTGTAAAATTTTAATTCAAAGATGTAATTAGTCTTAGATTTAAAGATAAAAAATATTATATGATGTTGAGTTGACTCATTTTAATTTTTAAATTCCTAACAGCTTTTGGTATGATTATTTTTGTAATTAATGTAAAACATCTTAAGGGATACTTGATAAAAACCGTAGAATTTTTCTGATTTGTATACATATTTTTAAATTAATTATTTTTTACCCATATTAAATCCAGAAAACAGTCAACAGTTGTAAATGTCTCTTAAATATCCTATTTTAAGATTATGATCATCTGATTTTTAGACCTTAGTGTCTTATGAAGAAGTAAACACCTATCGTTTTTCTTTCCAAAACGAGAAGACTCATTCAATTCTGAGTTGTGTGTAATTTAATATAATTTTTCTAAAACAGAGTGTAACAGTTTTAATTTTCTCATAGTCTGGTCAACTTCGTGTTTGACCGTGGTCATAGGTTATTAGACTTAATTTAAAAATCCTGCAAAATTTATACCTTACATTATTTACTGATATAGAATTTATGTATAATTATTATAAATTTTGGAACTCGTATGAAGCCTATAAAATTCTAGCAGTCTACCTTGGTCAGTTTTCGGTTTCACAGTTTTGTGTTGAAATCGTTATTTATTAATTAAAATGTAAGACTTGAACGGTGTTAATATTTTTATTTGAAAGCCAAATATGTTTTGTTTTCGATGGTTTTAAATTATGTTAAATCAACGGTTATATTTTCCTAAATGATTTTCTAAGTTTTCCGCTGCGATAACAATGGTAATATGAACATAAATAAATTAGCCTAAATGAATTACTTAACAAGCTTTGGCTTAGTTGCTGGGCTTCGGCTATGATATCGAAGTAGCACTTAGGGTTTTCGGACATGGGATTCGGGCAGGATCCGGGCCCGAAAATCGGAGTGTTACAATTAGTTAGCCTATAGGAACTAAGACCATCCCCATGGTTAAGGTGCAGTGGCAGCGTCGCCAGGTCGAGGAAGCGACGTGGGAATTAGAGTCCGAGATACAGACCAAATACCTGATCTTTTCTAAGGTAACCTCTAAATTTCGTGACGAAATTTCATTTAAGGGGATAGGATTGTAAGGCACGTCCCAATTTTAAGGGGTATTTGTGTCATTTTCACTAATAGGGGTAAATTGGTCATTTTATATTAAAAAGGATATTTTAGTAATTTGTTGCTTTTATTTATTACCTCATGGGAATGTAGTGGGGAGACTTAAAACAAAAAAATTAAAAATAGGTTATCACTTTTTTTTAATTTAATATTATTATAAGTATCTAGTCTTAAATTAATGTTTTAGTATTAGTTAGGTGACATTATTATTGACTTTATGAAAGATTTAGTCAAGTATATTGTAGTAGGAAGGGAAGAAAACAGTTTTAGCTAACTATGGAACTAGGTAACGTGAGTGGCTCATTGGTGGGATTAATTCATTAGCTTGAACGTGGTGGGAAGAAATATTTCCATTAGCATTTTCATTTACATGTCACATTATATAGGATCATTTTTTTTATCCTCTTGCGGTGTGTGGATTTGTTATTGGACTGGAAACTTTATTTATATGCACTAATACATTTTATATGTATGAACTTAGTCTAGGCTATTTTGTTCACATAGCGGATTTGTAGGCCACACTTAATTGCGCTAAGAACGTGGTTGTTAATCAGTTGTAGTGTATATATAGGTTTGGATGTGGCAACTAAAAAGGGGTGCGACTTATATTAGATGGGATTTGGGTTGACTGGATTAGGTCACCAATTAGAATAAGGTATTTAAGAGACCTGTTAGCCTATAATAATAAAGAAAGGAAAACAAAATCAAAACCTAGAGAACTTTAGCGGCGCAAGAGAGGAAAAGAAATAGTAAAGGTTCTCGTCTTTTTATTTTAGGGAGTGAACACCAGACTCGTGACCTTAGAGACAATATTTAGCTTTGGATCTTCGGTTCTTGCGGAAGGGTTTTCTTGTGTGTTTGCTATTGTCCTGCTCGGTAATTGTTTGGCTAGCGTTTGAGGTTGGCGCAATACAATCTAAAACTCTTTTTATTTATGGTTTTGTTAATTAAATTCATATTTACAAGTTTTTATGATGCTATTAATGATGATATCGGGCTGCGGTCCATAGGTTGTGATCCTTAAAATTATCTTTGATGGGATACGAGATATCCTTGGGAACGGTTTCGTTTCCCTAAACCCACGTGGGGCTCCCTTGGGCGAGCGGATTTGATTGATTTAATTGTTTTTATGGATGTGGTGTTTCCATGTGCTTGTGATGCTATTAATCATGCTAGTGGTCTTTAAAGGGATTTTAAAATGTTTGATAAAATGTTTTGTTGCTTCTTTTCCTACTGGGTGTCACAACTCACGTCGTTTAATGACAAACAATTGCAGATTTTATGGCACCACAAGGAGCTAATGGCGGAAAAGCGTAGAGATCGGTTTTGGTGCTATTATTAGTAGTTTGCATAGACTTTTTTGTTTGGAAATTGTAATAAAATATCATCAAACTATTTATCCGTCCCCTTTTTAAAAGGTATTTTCGTCTTTTACAAAAAGAGTATTTTTGTAATTTACCTTGAGAGGTTATTTTGGTATTTTCATATTATGGTTTGCATGACACGTCAAATTTATATCTTATATCCTATTTGCTAATTATCAATTTTATATTTTGTTACATTTTGATTAGTATTGTAGAAGAATTAAATAATATTAATTTCCAAATATTGACACTTGTCAACTTAATATTGGTCGTAGGAGTTAGAATGTTTCTAAACAACAACTGAATCTTTGTGATATTAGACTCACGTGATCAAGGGTCGCAGCTAGAGAACTAGTATGATTACAATTATGTTTCTATCGCGTGTCACCGTTTTATAGGTTACTAATGTATAGTAAATTTTAGTACGTGTAAACTAAACTAAACAGTTCCTTAGAAACCTTGACCGAGTTTATATTAGAATTAGCTTAGGATTATACTTTTAGTGCCAAATGTCACGGTATCATTAGCTAATAGTAATTAGGGTTTAATTTTGACTATATATGTCAAGAGGAGTTCTTTAATCGGTCGAACATTTCTTTCGTTTGGCGTTTAGGTTACCACAAAAAGAAAAGAAAAATACAACAGACATGAAGATTCTTTTTGGCATATCACATAGATCATTAAGGATAGGTAGGAGCTTCATTAGCACCGATTAGATTGGAGATTATGGGTTGGTATTTTATTGCTACGGGTTTGAGGTAGGCGCAACACAATCAAAAACCTTTTTCTATTTAAATTATTTTAATTTAATTTATGTTTGCAAGTTTTTACGAATATATGGATGATAATTGATGTTGTGAGCATGATTATGAATGTTGGGCTGCGGTCCATAGATTGTGGTTCTTAAAAACATTATTGATGGGATACGAGATATCCTTGGGAACGGTTCTGTTTCCCTAAACCCACGTGGGGCTCCCTAAGGGCGAGCAGATTGATTGATTTGATTGTTTTTATGGATGTGGTGTTGCCATGTGTTTGTGATGTTGTTAAACATGCTAGTTATTTTTAAAAGGATTTGAAAAATATTTCATAAAATGTTTTGTTGCTTCTTTGTCTACTGAGTGTCACAACTCACGTCGTATTATGACAAAAAAAGTCCAGATTTGATGGATGACAAGGAGTTGATCAATGTGGAGCCTAGAGAGTAATTTGTAGTCCTTAAAATTATTGTTTATGTGTAAAATTCTAATTCAAAGATGTAATTAGTCTTAGATTTAAAGATAAAAAATATTATATGATGTTGAGTTGACTCATTTTAATTTTTAAATTCCTAACAGCTTTTGGTATGATTATTTTTGTAATTAATGTAAAACATCTTAAGGGATACTTGATAAAAACCGTAGAATTTTCTGATTTGTATACATATTTTTAAATTAATTATTTTTTACCCATATTAAATCCAGAAAATAGTCAACGGTTGTAAATGTCTCTTAAATATCCTATTTTAAGATTATGATGATCTGATTTTTAGACCTTAGTGTCTTACGAAGAAGTAAACACCTATCGTTTTTTTTTTCCAAAACGAGAAGACTCATTCAATTATGAGTTGTGTGTAATTTAATATAATTTTTCTAAAACAGAGTGTAGCAGTTTTAATTTTCTGCAGTGCTGGTCAACTTCGTGTTTGACCGTGGTCATAGGTTATTAGACTTAATTTAAAAATCCTGGAAAATTTATACCTTACATTATTTACAGTATAGGATTTATGTATAATTATTATAAATTTTGGAACTCGTATGAAGCCTATAAAATTTTAGCAGTCTACCTTGGTTAGTTTTCGGTTTCACAGTTTTGTGTTGAAATCGTTATTTATTAATTAAAATGTAAGAATTGAACGGTGTTAATATTTTTATTTGAAAGCCAAATATGTTTTGTTTTCGATGGTTTTAAATTATGTTAAATCAATGGTTATATTTTCCCAAATGATTTTCTAAGTTTTCCGCTATGATCACAATGGTAATATGAACATAAATAAATTAGCCTAAATGAATTACTTAACAAGCTTTGGCTTAGTAGTCGGGCTTCGGCTATGATATCGAAGTAGCACTTCGGGTTTTCGGGCATGGGATTCGGGCAGGATCCGGGCCCGAAAATTGGAGTGTTACAATTTGGTATCAGAGCAGAAATTAGATCCTTTCGGAGCTAGTTGTTGCACAAACAATAATAGTAAATGTTAATTGTGTTTCGATAAACTTGGTTGTTTGTTTTTCTTTTTAGCTTGAATTTTTTTATCGCTGCGTTACTTTAAATTTAGGGACTAAATTTCTTGAAGTGTGTGAGGTTGTAATCTCCGTCTCCTTTTTAAATTGTATTTTCGTCTTTTACAAAAAGAGTATTTTTGTAATTTACCTTGAGAGGTTATTTTGGTATTTTCATATTATGGTTTGCATGACACGTCAAATTTATATCCTATTTGCTAATTATCAATTTTACATTTTGTTACATTTTGATTAGTATTGTAGAAGAATTAAATAATATTAATTACCAAATATTGACACTTGTCAACTTAATATTGGTCGTAGGAGTTAGAATGTTTCTAAACAACAACTGAATCTTTGTGTGATTAGACTCACGTGATCAAGGGTCGCAGCTAGAGAACTAGTATGATTAGAATTATGTTTCTACCGCGTGTCACCGTTTTATAGGTTACTAATGTATAGTAAATTTTAGTACGTGTAAACTAAACTAAACAGTTCCTTAGAAACCTTTACCGAGTTTATATGAAAATTAGCTTAGGATTATACTTTTAGTGCCAAATGTCACGGTATCATTAGATAATAGTAATTAGGGTTTAATTTTGACTATATATGTCAAGAGGAGTTCTTTAATCGGTCGAACATTTCTTTCGTTTGGCGTTTAGATTACCACAAAAAGAAAAGAAAAATACAACAGACATGAAGATTCTTTTTGGCATATCACATAGATCATTAAGGATAGGTCGGATCTTCTTTAGCACCGATTAGATTGGAGATTATGGGTTCGTATTTTATTGCTACGGGTTTGAGGTAGGCGCAACACAATCAAAAACCTTTTTCTATTTAAATTATTTTAATTTAATTTATGTTTGCAAGTTTTTATGAATATACGGATGATAATCGATGTTGTGAGCATGATTATGAATGTTGGGCTGCGGTCCATAGATTGTGGTTCTTAAAAACATTATTGATGGGATACGAGATATCCTTGGGAACGGTTCTGTTTCCCTAAACCCACGTGGGGCTCCCTGGGGCGAGCAGATTGATTGATTTGATTGTTTTTATGGATGTGGTGTTGCCATGTGTTTGTGATGTTGTTAAACATGCTAGTTATTTTTAAAAGGATTTGAAAAATATTTCATAAAATGTTTTGTTGCTTCTTTGCCTACTGAGTGTCAAAACTCACGTCGTATTATGACAAAAAATTCCAGATTTGATGGATGACAAGGAGTTGATCAACGTGGAGCCTAGAGAGTAATTTGTAGTCCTTAAAATTATTGTTTATGTGTAAAATTCTAATTCAAAGATGTAATTAGTCTTAGATTTAAAGATAAAAAATATTATATGATGTTGAGTTGACTCATTTTAATTTTTAAATTCCTAACAGCTTTTGGTATGATTATTTTTGTAATTAATGTAAAACATCTTAAGGGATACTTGATAAAAAACCGTAGAATTTTCTGATTTGTATACATATTTTTAAATTAATTATTTTTTACCCATATTAAATCCAGAAAATAGTCAACAGTTGTAAATGTCTCTTAAATATCCTATTTTAAGATTATGATCATCTGATTTTTAGACCTTAGTGTCTTACGAAGAAGTAAAAACTTATCGTTTTCCTTTCCAAAACGAGAATACTCATTCAATTTTGAGTTGTGTGTAATTTAATATAATTTTTCTAAAACAGCGTGTAACAGTTTTAATTTTCTGCAGTGCTGGTCAACTTCGTGTTTAACCGTGGTCATAGGTTATTAGACTTAATTTAAAAATCCAGGAAAATTTATACCTTACATTATTTGCAGTATAGAATTTATGTATAATTATTATAAATTTTGTAACTCGTATGAAGCTTATAAAATTCTAGCAGTCTACCTTGGTCAGTTTTCGGTTTCACAGTTTTGTATTGAAATTGTTATTTAGTAATTAAAATGTAAGACTTGAACGGTGTTAATATTTTTATTTGAAAGCCAAATATGTTTTGTTTTCGATGGTTTTAAATTATGTTAAATCAACGGTTATATTTTCCTAAATGATTTTCTAAGTTTTCCGCTGCGATAACAATGGTAATATGAAAATAAATAAATTAGCCTAAATGAATTACTTAACAAGCTTTGGCTTAGTAGCCAGGCTTCGGCTATGATATCGAAGTAGCACTTCGGGTTTTCGGACATGGGATTCGGGCAGGATCCGGGCCCTAAAATCGGAGTGTTACAATTTGGTATCAGAGTAGAAATTAGATCCTTTCGGAGCTAGTTGTTGCACAAACAATAATAGTAAATGTTAATTGTGTTTCGATAAACTTGGTTGTGTGTTTTTCTTTTTAGCTTGAATTTTTTTATCGCTGCGTTACTTTAAATTTAGGGACTAAATTTCTTGAAGTGTGTGAGGTTGTAATATCCGTCCCCTTTTTAAAGGGTATTTTCGTCTTTTACAAAAAGAGTATTTTTGTAATTTACCTTGAGAGGTTATTTTGGTATTTTCATATTATGGTTTGCATGACACGTCAAATTTATATCCTATTTGGTAATTATCAATTTTACATTTTGTTACATTTTGATTAGTATTGTAGAAGAATTAAATAATATTAATTACCAAATATTGACAATTGTCAACTTAATATTGGTCGTAGGAGTTAGAATGTTTCTAAACAACAACTGAATCTTTGTGAGATTAGACTCACGTGATCAAGGGTCGCAGCTGGAGAACTAGTATGATTAGAATTATGTTTCTACCATGTGTCACCGTTTTATAGGTTACTAATGTATAGTAAATTTTAGTACGTGTAAACTAAACTAAACAGTTCCTTAGAAACCTTGACCGAGTTTATATTAGAATTAGCTTAGGATTATACTTTTAGTGCCAAATGTCACGGAATCATTAGCTAATAGTAATTAGGGTTTAATTTTGACTATATATGTCAAGAGGAGTTCTTTAATCGGTCGAACATTTCTTTCGTTTAGCGTTTAGGTTACCACAAAAAGAAAAGAAAAATACAACAGACATGAAGATTCTTTTTGGCATATCACATAGATCATTAAGGATAGGTAGGAGCTTCTTTAGCACCGATTAGATTGGAGATTATGGGTTCGTATTTTAGTTCTACGGGTTTGAGGTAGGCGCAACACAATCAAAAACCTTTTTCTATTTAAATTATTTTAATTTAATTTATGTTTGCAAGTTTTTACGAATATATGGATGATAATCGATGTTGTGAGCATGATTATGAATGTTGGGCTGCGGTCCATAGATTGTGGTTCTTAAAAACATTATTGATGGGATACGAGATATCCTTGGGAACGGTTCTGTTTCCCTAAACCCACGTGGGGCTCCTCGAAGGGCGAGCAGATTGATTGATTTTATTGTTTTTATGGATGTGGTGTTGCCATGTGTTTTTGATGTTGTTAAACATGCTAGTTATTTTTAAAAGGATTTGAAAAATATTTCATAAAATGTTTTGTTGCTTCTTTGCCTACTTAGTGTCACAAATCACGTCGTATTATGACAAAAAATTCCAGTTTGATGGATGACAAGGAGTTGATCAACGTGGAGCCTAGAGAGTAATTTGTAGTCCTTAAAATTATTGTTTATGTGTAAAATTCTAATTCAAAGATGTAATTAGTCTTAGATTTAAAGATAAAAAATATTATATGATGTTGAGTTGACTCATTTTAATTTTTAAATTCCCAACAGCTTTTGGTATGATTCTTTTTGTACTTAATGTAAAACATCTTAAGGGATACTTGATAAAAAACTTAGAATTTTCTGATTTGTATACATATTTTTAAATTAATTATTTTTTACCCATATTAAATCCAGAAAATAGTCAACAGTTGTAAATGTCTCTTAAATATCCTATTTTAAGATTATGATCATCTGATTTTTAGACCTTAGTGTCTTACGAAGAAGTAAAAACTTATCGTTATTCTTTCCAAAACGAGAAGACTCATTCAATTAAAGGTTGTGTGTAATTTAATATAATTTTTCTAAAACAGAGTGTAACAGTTTTAATTTTTCTCAATCTTTGGTCAACTTCGTGTTTGACCGTGGTCATAGGTTATTAGACTTAATTTAAAAATCCAGGAAAATTTATACCTTACATTATTTACAGTATAGAATTTATGTATAATTATTATAAATTTTGTAACTCGTATGAAGCTTATAAAATTCTAGCAGTCTACCTTGGTCAGTTTTCGGTTTCACAGTTTTGTATTGAAATTGTTATTTAGTAATTAAAATGTAAGACTTGAACGGTGTTAATATTTTTATTTGAAAGCCAAATATGTTTTGTTTTCGATGGTTTTAAATTATGTTAAATCAACGGTTATATTTTCCTAAATGATTTTCTAAGTTTTCCGCTGCGATAACAATGGTAATATGAAAATAAATAAATTAGCCTAAATGAATTACTTAACAAGCTTTGGCTTAGTAGCCGGGCTTCGGCTATGATATCGAAGTAGCACTTCGGGTTTTCGGACATGGGATTCGGGCAGGATCCGGGCCCTAAAATCGGAGTGTTACAATTTGGTATCAGAGCAGAAATTAGATCCTTTCGGAGCTAGTTGTTGCACAAACAATAATAGTAAATGTTAATTGTGTTTCGATAAACTTGGTTGTGTGTTTTTCTTTTAGCTTGAATTTTTTTATCGCTGCGTTACTTTAAATTTAGGGACTAAATTTCTTGAAGTGTGTGAGGTTGTAATATCCGTCCCCTTTTTAAAGGGTATTTTCTTCTTTTACAAAAAGAGTATTTTTGTAATTTACCTTGAGAGGTTATTCTGGTATTTTCATATTATGGTTTGCATGACACGTCAAATTTATATCCTATTTGGTAATTATCAATTTTACATTTTGTTACATTTTGATTAGTATTGTAGAAGAATTAAATAATATTAATTACCAAATATTGACAATTGTCAACTTAATATTGGTCGTAGGAGTTAGAATGTTTCTAAACAACAACTGAATCTTTGTGAGATTAGACTCACGTGATCAAGGGTCGCATCTAGAGAACTAGTATGATTAGAATTATGTTTCTACCATGTGTCACCGTTTTATAGGTTACTAATGTATAGTAAATTTTAGTACGTGTAAACTAAACTAAAAAGTTCCTTAGAAACCTTGACCGAGTTTATATTAGAATTAGCTTAGGATTATACTTTTAGTGCCAAATGTCACGGAATCATTAGCTAATAGTAATTAGGGTTTAATTTTGACTATATATGTCAAGAGGAGTTCTTTAATCGGTCGAACATTTCTTTCGTTTGGCGTTTAGGTTACCACAAAAAGAAAAGAAAAATACAACAGACATGAAGATTCTTTTGGCATATCACATAGATCATTAAGGATAGGTAGGAGCTTCTTTAGCACCGATTAGATTGGAGATTATGGGTTCGTATTTTAGTTCTACGGGTTTGAGGTAGGCGCAACACAATCAAAAACCTTTTTCTATTTAAATTATTTTAATTTAATTTATGTTTGCAAGTTTTTACGAATATATGGATGATAATCGATGTTGTGAGCATGATTATGAATGTTGGGCTGCGGTCCATAGATTGTGGTTCTTAAAAACATTATTCATGGGATACGAGATATCCTTGGGAACGGTTCTGTTTCCCTAAACCCACGTGGGGCTCCTCGAAGCAGCAGATTGATTGATTTTATTGTTTTTATGGATGTGGTGTTGCCATGTGTTTTTGATGTTGTTAAACATGCTAGTTATTTTTAAATGGATTTGAAAAATATTTCATAAAATGTTTTGTTGCTTCTTTGCCTACTTAGTGTCACAAATCACGTCGTATTATGACAAAAAATTCCAGATTTGATGGATGACAAGGAGTTGATCAACGTGGAGCCTAGAGAGTAATTTGTAGTCCTTAAAATTATTGTTTATGTGTAAAATTCTAATTCAAAGATGTAATTAGTCTTAGATTTAAAGATAAAAAATATTATATGATGTTGAGTTGACTCATTTTAATTTTTAAATTCCTAACAGCTTTTGGTATGATTCTTTTTGTAATTAATGTAAAACATCTTAAGGGATACTTGATAAAAAAACTTAGAATTTTCTGATTTGTATACATATTTTTAAATTAATTATTTTTTACCCATATTAAATCCAGAAAATAGTCAACAGTTGTAAATGTCTCTTAAATATCCTATTTTAAGATTATGATCATCTGATTTTTAGACCTTAGTGTCTTACGAAGAAGTAAACACCTATCGTTATTCTTTCCAAAATGAGAAGACTCATTCAATTCTGAGTTGTATGTAATTTAATATATTTTTTCTAAAACAGAGTGTAACAGTTTTAATTTTCTGCAATGCTGGTCAACTTCGTGTTTGACCGTGGTCATAGGTTATTAGACTTAATTTAAAAATCCTGGAAAATTTATACATTACATTATTTACAGTATAGATTTTATGTATAATTATTATAAATTTTGTAACTCGTATGAAGCCTATAAAATTCTAGCAGTCTACCTTGGTCAGTTTTCGGTTTCACAGTTTTGTGTTGAAATCGTTATTTATTAATTAAAATGTAAGACTTGAACGGTGTTAATATTTTTATTTGAAAGGCAAATATGTTTTGTTTTCGATGGTTTTAAATTATGTTAAATCAACGGTTATATTTTCCTAAATGATTTTCTAAGTTTTCCGCTGCGATAACAATGGTAATATGAACATAAATAAATTAGCCTAAATGAATTACTTAACAATCTTTGGCTTAGTAGCCGGGCTTCTATGCTATGATATCGAAGTAGCACTTCGGGTTTTCGGACATGGGATTCGGGCAGGATCCGGGCCCGAAAATCGGAGTGTTACAATTTGGTATCAGAGTAGAAATTAGATCCTTTCGGAGCTAGTTGTTGCACAAACAATAATAGTAAATGTTAATTGTGTTTCGATAAACTTGGTTGTGTGTTTTTCTTTTTAGCTTGAATTTTTTTATCGCTGCGTTACTTTAAATTTAGGGACTAAATTTCTTGAAGTGTGAGGTTGTAATATCCGTCCCCTTTTTAAAGGGTATTTTCGTCTTTTACAAAAAGAGTATTTTTGTAATTTACCTTGAGAGGTTATTTTGGTATTTTCATATTATGGTTTGCATGACACGTCAAATTTATATCCTATTTGGTACATTTTGTTACATTTTGATTAGTATTGTAGAAGAATTAAATAATATTAATTACCAAATATTGACAATTGTCAACTTAATATTGGTCGTAGGAGTTAGAATGTTTCTAAACAACAACTGAATCTTTGTGAGATTAGACTCACGTGATCAAGGGTCGCATCTAGAGAACTAGTATGATTAGAATTATGTTTCTACCATGTGTCACCGTTTTATAGGTTACTAATGTATAGTAAATTTTAGTACGTGTAAACTAAACTAAAAAGTTCCTTAGAAACCTTTACCGAGTTTATATTAGAATTAGCTTAGGATTATACTTTTAGTGCCAAATGTCACGGAATCATTAGCTAATAGTAATTAGGGTTTAATTTTGACTATATATGTCAAGAGGAGTTCTTTAATCGGTCGAACATTTCTTTCGTTTGGCGTTTAGGTTACCACAAAAAGAAAAGAAAAATACAACATACATGAAGATTCTTTTTGGCATATCACATAGATCATTAAGGATAGGTAGGAGCTTCTTTAGCACCGATTAGATTGGAGATTATGGGTTCGTATTTTATTGCTACGGGTTTGAGGTAGGCGCAACACAATCAAAAACCTTTTTCTATTTAAATTATTTTAATTTAATTTATGTTTGCAAGTTTTTACGAATATATGGATGATAATCGATGTTGTGAGCATGATTATGAATGTTGGGCTGCGGTCCATAGATTGTGGTTCTTAAAAACATTATTCATGGGATACGAGATATCCTTGGGAACGGTTCTGTTTCCCTAAACCCACGTGGGGCTCCCTGGGGCGAGCAGATTGATTGATTTTATTGTTTTTATGGATGTGGTGTTGCCATGTGTTTTTGATGTTGTTAAACATGCTAGTTATTTTTAAAAGGATTTGAAAAATATTTCATAAAATGTTTTGTTGCTTCTTTGCCTACTTAGTGTCACAAATCACGTCGTATTATGACAAAAAATTCCAGATTTGATGGATGACAAGGAGTTGATCAACGTGGAGCCTAGAGAGTAATTTGTAGTTCTTAAAATTATTGTTTATGTGTAAAATTCTAATTCAAAGATGTAATTAGTCTTAGATTTAAAGATAAAAAATATTATATGATGTTGAGTTGACTCATTTTAATTTTTAAATTCCTAATAGCTTTTGGTATGATTCTTTTTGTAATTAATGTAAAACATCTTAAGGGATACTTGATAAAAAAACTTAGAATTTTCTGATTTGTATACATATTTTTAAATTAATTATTTTTTACCCATATTAAATCCAGAAAATAGTCAACAGTTGTAAATGTCTCTTAAATATCCTATTTTAAGATTATGATCATCTGATTTTTAGACCTTAGTGTCTTACGAAGAAGTAAACACCTATCGTTATTCTTTCCAAAACGAGAAGATTCATTCAATTCTGAGTTGTATGTAATTTAATATATTTTTTCTAAAACAGAGTGTAACAGTTTTAATTTTCTGCAATGCTGGTCAACTTCGTGTTTGACCGTGGTCATAGGTTATTAGACTTAATTTAAAAATCTTGGAAAATTTATACATTACATTATTTACAGTATAGAGTTTATGTATAATTATTATAAATTTTGTAACTCGTATGAAGCCTATAAAATTCTAGCAGTCTACCTTGGTCAGTTTCTTATTTCACGCTTTTGTGTTGAAATCGTTATTTATTAATTAAAATGTAAGACTTGAACGGTGTTAATATTTTTATTTGAAAGGCAAATATGTTTTGTTTTCGATGGTTTTAAATTATGTTAAATCAACGGTTATATTTTCCTAAATGATTTTCTAAGTTTTCCATTCGATAACAATGGTAATATGAACATAAATAAATTAGCCTAAATGAATTACTTAACAAGCTTTGGCTTAGTAGCCAAGCTTGGCTATGATATCGAAGTAGCACTTCGGGTTTTCGGACATGGATTCGGGCAGATCCGGGCCAAAAATCGAGTGTTACAATTTGGTATCAGAGTAGAAATTAGATCCTTTCGGAGCTAGTTGTTGCACAAACAATAATAGTAAATGTTAATTGTGTTTCGATAAACTTGGTTGTGTGTTTTTCTTTTTAGCTTAAATTTTTTTATCGCTGCGTTACTTTAAATTTAGGGACTAAATTTCTTGAAGTGTGTGAGGTTGTAATATCCGTCCCCTTTTTAAAGGGTATTTTCGTCTTTTACAAAAAGAGTATTTTTGTAATTTACCTTGAGAGGTTATTTTGGTATTTTCATATTATGGTTTGCATGACACGTCAAATTTATATCCTATTTGGTACATTTTGTTACATTTTGATTAGTATTGTAGAAGAATTAAATAATATTAATTACCAAATATTGACAATTGTCAACTTAATATTGGTCGTAGGAGTTAGAATGTTTCTAAACAACAGCTGAATCTTTGTGAGATTAGACTCACGTGATCAAGGGTCGCATCTAGAGAACTAGTATGATTAGAATTATGTTTCTACCATGTGTCACCGTTTTATAGGTTACTAATGTATAGTAAATTTTAGTACGTGTAAACTAAACTAAACAGTTCCTTAGAAACCTTGACCGAGTTTATATTAGAATTAGCTTAGGATTATACTTTTAGTGCCAAATGTCACGGAATCATTAGCTAATAGTAATTAGGGTTTAATTTTGACTATATATGTCAAGAGGAGTTCTTTAATCGGTTGAACATTTCTTTCGTTTAGCGTTTAGGTTACCCACAAAAAGAAAAAAAATACAACAGACATGAAGATTCTTTTTGGCATATCACATAGATCATTAAGGATAGGTAGGAGCTTCTTTAGCACCGATTAGATTGGAGATTATGGGTTCGTATTTTATTGCTACGGGTTTGAGGTAGGCGCAACACAATCAAAAACCTTTTTCTATTTAAATTATTTTAATTTAATTTATGTTTGCAAGTTTTTACGAATATATGGATGATAATCGATGTTGTGAGCATGATTATGAATGTTGGGCTGCAATCCATAGATTGTGGTTCTTAAAAACATTATTGATGGGATACGAGATATCCTTGGGAACGGTTTTGTTTCCCTAAACCCACGTGGGGCTCCCTGGGGCGAGCAGATTGATTGATTTTATTGTTTTTATGGATGTGGTGTTGCCATGTGTTTTTGATGTTGTTAAACATGCTAGTTATTTTAAAAAGGATTTGAAAAATATTTCATAAAATGTTTTGTTGCTTCTTTGCCTACTTAGTTTCACAAATCACGTCGTATTATGACAAAAAATTCCAGATTTGATGGATGACAAGGAGTTGATCAACGTGGATCCTAGAGAGTAATTTGTAGTCCTTAAAATTATTGTTTATGTGTAAAATTCTAATTCAAAGATGTAATTAGTCTTAGATTTAAAGATAAAAAATATTATATGATGTTGAGTTGACTCATTTTAATTTTTAAATTCCTAACAGCTTTTGGTATGATTCTTTTTGTAATTAATGTAAAACATCTTAAGGGATACTTGATAAAAAAACTTAGAATTTTCGGACCCGAATCCCATGTCCGAAAACCCGAATCCCATGCACAAACAATAATAGTAAATGTTAATTATGTATACAAATCAGAAAATTCTACGGTTTTTATCAAGTATCCCTTAAGATGTTTTACATTAATTACAAAAATAATCATACCAAAAGCTATTAGGAATTTAAAAATTAAAATGAGTCAACTCAACTCAACATCATATAATATTTTTTATCTTTAAATCTAAGACTAATTACATCTTTGAATTAGAATTTTACACATAAACAATAATTTTAAGGACTACAAATTACTCTCTAGGCTCCACGTTGATCAACGCCTTGTCATCCATCAAATCTGGAATTTTTTGTCATAATACGACGTGAGTTGTGACACTCAATGAACAAAGAAGCAACAAAACATTTTATGAAATATTTTTCAAATCCTTTTAAAAATAACTAGCATGTTTAACAACATCACAAACACATGGCAACACCACATCCATAAAAACAATCAAATCAATCAATCTTCTCGCCCCAGGGAGCCCCACGTGGGTTTAGGGAAACAGAACCGTTCCCAAGGATATCTCGTATACCACCAATAATGTTTTTAAGAACCACAATCTATGGACCGCAGCCCAACATTCATAATCATGCTCACAACATCGATTATCATCCATATATTCGTAAAAACTTGCAAACATAAATTAAATTTAAATAATTTAAATAGAAAAAGGTTTTTGATTGTGTTGCGCCTACCTCAAACCCGTAGCAATAAAATACGAACCCATAATCTCCAATCTAATCGGTGCTAAAGAATCTCCTACATATCCTTAATGATCTATGTGATATGCCAAAAAGAATCTTCATGTCTGTTGTATTTTTCTTTTCTTTTTGTGGTAACCTAAACGCCAAACGAAAGAAATGTTCGACCGATTAAAGAACTCCTCTTGACATATATAGTCAAAATTAAATCCTAATTACTATTATCTAATGATACCGTGACATTTGGAACTAAAATTATAATCCCGAGCTAATTCTAATATAAACTCGGTCAAGGTTTCTAAGGAACTGTTTAGTTTAGTTTACACGTACTAAAATTTACTATACATTAGTAACCTATAAAACGGTGACACGTGGTAGAAACATAATTCTAATCATACTAGTTCTCTAGCTGCGACCCTTGATCACGTGAGTCTAATCTCACAAAGATTCAGTTGTTGTTTAGAAACATTCTAACTCCTACGACCAATATTAAGTTAACAAGTGTCAATATTTGGTAATTAATATTATTTAATTCTTCTACAATACTAATCAAAATGTAACAAAATGTAAAATTGATAATTAGCAAATAGGATATAAATTTGACGTGTCATGCAAACTATAATATGAAAATACCAAAATAACCTCTCAAGGTAAATTACAAAAATACTGTTTTTGTAAAAGACGAAAATACCCTTTAAAAAGGGGACGGATATTACACACGCCGCCTAATATTATATGTCCCGAACGAATGCAAACGATATATCCCTGTCCAGGACATGCGATTATGCGCATTATCACCTTCTGTGTTGTTGAAAAGATTTCTAAGTTGCACCAGGATAGTCAGAGTAATGTCACTTGAAATTGGTGAGTTGTTCAATATAAGCTATAGCGAAAGCCGTCTGTTTATAACGATCTCTTATTATGGTTAAGTAAGGTAATATCTTAATTTGATCTTTCTTTATGGATTGATTAGTTTCCAGTTTTAATTTAGGCTCTCTCTGACTAAAACTGCGTGCTTTTGTTAGTTTCATTGACTTATCTCATGCTAATAATTTACTTACTCTAAAATTGCATGCTTTTTTTAGTTTCGATGACTTATCTCTTGCTCATATTTTACTTACCCTCTGTAGAGAATTTGAGCAGCTGGGGGAGCTCGGATAGACAGGGATGCTAATAACTTTACTGTAAAGGAAAGAAGTGGGTTAAAGAGGATATTTTCAGTTCTGTGATTGAGCAAAAGTTGGTTTCATTTGGATTTGAGTTTCCATGAAGTTGGTATCATATTTGCAAGAGTTTTTGATCGATGAAACAGGGTTAGAAGTTGATATTTCTGTTGTTTATTCTACGAAGAATGGTGACATGTTCCTAGGCTGCAACAAAAGATATCATCGACTGCACATCAAATGCTGGAGCTAATTCCCAAGAGATAGGCTTTGTTCCTCTACATAACCCATCAGTGGCAGCTCTATTCAGCTCGCACTCACATCTTTTCCACCTGCATACAACCATCACCACTCCATCCACCACCAGACCATAACCAATTAAATACCATCAGCGCCATAGTAGTCCATATCCACCTGCATCACTTTAGTTCACCAGTCGCAATTCAGTCCACATCCACCTGCTCGCTACTGCCATCACCAGCAAGCACCTGAACATTGCAGGTAACTTCCTTAGATCCATCTATCTTTTTTTGAGTATTTGTTAATGTTATCATCAGTACTAGTCTGAACTTCTTGATGTGGAGTACATGGAAACTTAAAGAAACGGATGGATCCCATGACCTGATTTTCTCTTATTCTAATTACGGGTTTTCTCAATTAGAAAACATTAGAATAAGTCATTTGAACATCCACTCATAGAATAATATATTTTTTTTATGAAGTACATCCAATAACTAGCGTGACTTAAAATTTTGATTCGTACCATATCTTTCTCAAGAAACTGCATCTGACTATCTGGTTAGTGACCAAGATGGTAATCTCGAAAATCTAAAAGGCATTTGAAGCTGCTAATATAGCAGGGGATGATGTAGCAATGGTTAGGTAGTGTGCATGTGGTGTTTGAGGCTTTGAGCTTATGTAGGTGGTGTTTGAGTCAACATTAAGATGGGAGTTATTTGTGTTTAGTTTACTAAACACATACACTAAGAATACATATATGCTTTGTGCAGAGCTTCAAACAAAAAGAGAGTTACCAGGGTGGAGCATAACCGAAGGAATGGTATTATGCGCTCTTTTGAGTGATTACCGTGGGGGAAAAAGGAATGGTATTATGCACTACCAAAACATCTTAGCTGGGAAGTTAATGTTCAGATTAGATCTAAAGCTTTTAAATTGGTAAATCTCTAATTTGTCACATGGTTTGTGTTCTTCTTTAGATTAAGTTTTCGAAACTAATCTAGCTGGTAAACAAAAATAAGATTGTCTTACTTCTTTTTCATCTTGTATCTTATTTATGACTTCTGTGATTTGTGTTGTTCATATATAGAGAACTACTATCAAAAAGGAAAAAAGGTGTACCAAAAATAAGATGTACCAGAAGCATTCGATAGACCTTGGGTTATATTCAGAAGGTATTCATTTTCCAAATTCAAGTAAATGAAATTTATATAAACTTATATTTTAAATTTCGCTTTGTGCGCTTTCAACTTTGTTGCCGTGTTTTCTGAAGCGTGGCATCTCAATTCATTTGGTGCCCTTTCTCTACTGCATTTTCTTTAATCTTAAAAATAATATAATATCTTCATTGACGGATGCATAGGGTTCTTATTTATACATCTCTTTTTGCTTGCAGACACTAAAAGTACTCCATGGTGACATCATGTTGGGTTTATGTTTCCATTCTTCAAGTAAAGGTAGAAAATCTTATCCCATTATTTAATTCAATCTTTAAAAACAAACAGGTTTAAGTGGATTATCAACTTACGTTGGGAATTCATGTTTGTCGTCTTAGCTCAAACATAAGAGCACATGGATTTCACCCATGTTTGTTGTGGGTTCAACTCCCACAGATGGATTGGTTATATGAGTAATTCAAAACCAGAACCAGTTTAAAATCTAGATTTCCTAAACCTTGCAGTTCTCCTTTATATATCTGAATTGGATTTCCTGTTCCTAACAGTTTTCTGTTTTCCCATATATCTTCCTCTATATATACACATTGGAAAGTGTTTAGTTTACGATCAAAGTCTGGAAACATTGTGGAACTTTATATTTCACCACGCCTGCCTTTAAATTTTGGCCACTGACCATGTCCGTAGGTCCCGGACCCCTCCGGCTATCCAGCTAATTAAACACGCTACTGTGACCCGACTAATTAGCACACTATAGTATGACACGACCAACAAAATATTTTGGCACTACACCTGCCTTTAAAAAATTTCCACCGCCGGGGCCATAGGCCCCCGCCCCCTTTCCAGCTACTACCACTAATTAAAAACGCTATTGTGACCCGACTAACTAGCATACTATAGTATGACACGGCCAACAAAATATTTTGGCACTATACCTTCCTTTAAAATTTCTCTACCGCCGGGGCCATAGGCCCTGGGCCCCTTTCTAGCTACTATGGTCCAACTAATTAAAAACGCTACTGTGACCACAATCATATTTTTATATATTGATTCTTTATGTAAATCTCCATGTCATATTTTTTTTAGCTATATTATATTTTAAGTAATATAAGCTTATAACGACTATTCGAAAATCGACGAATATGATGGGGACATTCGTATTCGTCGGATTCGTCAATCCTGCGGCCCAGAATGAGTAATTTGGGGAGGAAAAAAAAGTAAAACGTGAGACATAGCCACCGTCGGATCGAGCAATCATGTGGCCAGGATATATCACTAGGCGAGGGACATATCGTGTGCATCCAGATCCTTGGGAGTACTTCGGAGACGTCCGATTATCTTTTTCCAAATTCTTCTTTTACCTACCGCGAATAAGTGAAGTGAAGATCACTGCAATTCGATTTGTTTTCTTAAGAAGAACTTTTCTCTGGCTCAGGAACAATCAATCGCCACCATCAACAAAAATCAATCAATACAATTCGAAAAAATCCACAATTGGCGCAGATTTCTTTTCCGAACCCTAATTTTGGGTACTTGATTTTGAATAATTGAAATAGGTTTGGGTTTGTCTCGAATCAACGGTTCAGAGAAGATGATAATGTATGGAGTTAGGGTTTCTGATGAAATTAAGGTTTCATATTTGTTGTTGAAGAAATTATGTCAGGACCGTGTGCCGAAAAATATATATTAAGCGGCCAATTCGATTAGATTCGTGAATCTCTTCTGGGTTTCTTACTTCTTCTCTTGGTTCTCTAAGAAACTCTGCCGCTCGAGGTTGATCACCACCACCATCTCCTTCTTCATCTTCTTGCATTGAATCAACAGCAAAGTACCCACCAACACAATATGACGAGAAATAATCGAGCTGAACCCCACCAACACCATATCCATCGCCACCATTAACAAAAATCGATCAATGAAATTCGACATAATTCACAAAGAAGAATAATGATAAGGGTTGAGAGTTCTTGGATGATGATAAGGGTTGGGTTGAGCTCAATTTGCAACCAAATGAAGAAATCGATATTTAAAAAATATTCCAGGTTCAAATATTCCCATCTGAATTGTCTTCTTTAATCTGTTTCGTTCTTTATTAATTAGTATACTATGGGTTTTTTTATATTTATCATCATTAGCTGTAGATGTATTCAAAATTATGATTTTTTTAATTGGTTGAACTGCTGGTTTTGAATCTTAAATTGAGCCGAAGTTACAAACCCTAATTATATTTTTGGGGATTTTTTGGTTTACAAATTTTAGTTGATTTTTATATACAAAATATGCTTTAGCCAAAAAATCCAATTGACAGGTAATTGCAGGGTTACTGAATCACACCGTCTATTTGGTATTGGTTTTTTCGGGGAGCATGAAACTGAAAATGATAGGTAAACCATCGTGTTTACTGAATATTTAATGTGATTCAATGCTCTAGGCATCAATATTGGGGTTCTTTTAACTACTCCATTAGATGTTTGTGTTTGCTAGAGAAGTGTTATTGCCCAATTTGCAGGTAATTTTGCGAGTCTATTCGATATCAAGCACGTCACATGCCAACGGCTGCTTAATTATGGTTATTATGGGAGAAGTATAATGTGATACCTAGGACAGAAAAGATCAATGTTGAGGGGAAGGTGATTCTATAGTAGTTGAGTTTTTGAACATATGCTGAATTGGGATATGGACTACCAAGTAATGCTTACGGCGTTTAACATGGAGAACAAAGGCTGTCCGGGATTCACAAAGACTAGGTCGCTAAATATTATTATTTGAAGTGGTATCGGTATGCCGATATTGATGATCCTGATTGGTCAGTACTTTGGAAGCTCTAACACTGTTAATTCGGTAAAAAAATCCGGTTTGTTTGATTAATTATTGAAACCTCCCTACTATAATTGTTGCACTTTATTTATTTATTTTCATACATTGGAGAGTTAATTTTTTCTTTTATATGAACAAATAATGCCTTGCATCTTAATTCGGATATTAATTCATATTTGTTAAAGTTGTAGCTATACTCATTTCGACTCCCCGATGAAAGCTTTGTTAAATTAATAGAAGCCTAGCACATCAGGTAAGGAGGGAACGTGAAGCATTAGGAAAAAAAAAGCATAAAACATTAGAAAAAGGACAACAAAACATGGAGCAGGATCAATCCATGGTAAGCCAACTATGTTCTTATAGTTGTTTTGTCTCTTACATTGTTAGAATACTACGATTTTAAAAAATTAGCATAACATAAATCGAGTACTGTGATAAGAAAAAGCACAAAAAAATATGGAGCGGGATCAATCCATAGTAACCCAACAGCTATGTTGTTGTTATGTTTTAAGTAGTTTGGCTTATCATGTCATTGTTTCACATGTCTGGGATTTAACGACTACTATAAAAAAGATAATGATACTGTAGTATATCTATAGATCCACATGTGCCACGAAATAACTATATTTATTTTTCTAATGTATAGAGATACCCGATGAAACAAAATGCAGGAAGATAAAGAGCAAGAACTTTGCAAGAGAAATCGAGGAAACTAATCACCCATATAATGTAGAGTTCCAAAAACCAAATCTACCAGATTAGTGGAATCGTACTTGACATGAATCCCTGGGTGTGTCATCATCCAAGATGATGGTTGAACAGTTGATAGGAAACCAAGAATGTAGGGTTTCATCTGTTTGTGAACATCTAGAAGCAAGTGTTATTTTTTAAAAGCGCAAGTTAGTTTTTATAAAGGAATTCATTATTGATTTCAATTGGTAAATTTTTACAAGCCATTAGAACTACTACATTTATGAAACTGACTTAACACTTGATATTTTCAAATACAAAGTCAAGAATCCATTCTCTATCCCTCTATCTCGTAAAAGCATCAAGTCCACTTTCACCAACGAAAATTGAATGTTTCAACTTCATTAATTTAAGGTACAACTTCAAAACTTCTATTTTTTATTTTATTTTTTTTGACTGTAAATTGAAGGTTGTTGAATGTTAATTGGATTTTTTAGTTGGTACCACTGAATTCTATCCAATATCGTATACATAAGTAGGTAGGGAAATGAAAAATGTCAAATTGATTGAATTTTGCTATTTTTTGATGGCATTGGAAACAGAAAATGTTATGAATTTATGAATGGGTAATGCAAAAACAAAAACAGTACTTATTACATCTTATAATCAGAAGAATCAAGATCTTTTTAAAGTGTCCTTTGCAGTGTGTTTGTCCAGCTAAAGGGGACTTAATGAGGGGTGTATGTGTGGGGGTTTGAATTTGCAGTTAACTTATTGACACGGTTTTGTTTCGTTTCTTTCCTTTGTTTACTGTTAAATTTGATATTTTTTCCTGATCGGTAAACTGATTGAATTTTGGTATTTTTAATAGCATTCGATATGGTAAACTGATGAAGTACTTTTATTATAAAATACCAGATATGGTGAGAAATAGATTAATTGGTTAGAATCTCATTGTTTCTGATTTTTAAATTTGAATTTTATTATCTCTGATGGTGTTGATTGTCGTTTATCAAACTCATGCAAACATGTTTGTTCTTTTGTTCTGTTTGGTTTCTTTTTGTTTAATTTTATCTGATTTTTTCATCTCTTTCACCACAGGGGAGGATGTTTGATCAATCATAAGATGTGAAAATATAATTTGGTTTTATGGATTGTTACAGATAGATTGATTATGATTTTGGGTAACTCAAAGACCCTAATCCACAAGTTTCTTTCATTTGAGGTAGGAGTTTTCCTTCCCTTGATTTTGGATCACTGAGAATTGTTGGTACTATTAAAAGCTAATCTTGGTTACCAATTCATTCATTATTTTCTTTTTCGTTTGGTGTTTATGTAAATTGTTTGAGGTTCCGTTGCTTACATGTGATGGTTGTGGGATAGAGTTTTGGTTTTTAAGGTAATGTTAAATAGGGTTAGTAGTGAGTGATGGTTGTTTCAAAGAGTTTGGGTTTAGGATTTACAACCTTCATCTTCTCTGGAAACTTCTGTCTTATCATGCACCTAAGGCTTCTTTTGTTTACTGTTGATAAATAGGGTTAGTAGTGATGGCTGGAGCTTTTGTAGTTATTATACATTGCTGGATGTTTCAAAGAGTTAGTGTTTAGGCTTTACAACCTTCATCTTCATTGGCAAATTCTGTCTCAGCACGCACCTCATGCTTCTTTTATTTACAGTTTACACACAGAGATTTTAAACCTGGTATGTTGCGGAAAAGTTGAGATGTCCAGCAAGTACTTTGTTCGAGTCATTCATTTTTGTATTCCCTAATTTTGTTAGTTAAATTTCTTAGCAATTTGGTGTTTCTTTGTTTGAGCTTAATGTATGGAGTGTATTGGTTGCTATCAAAACATGTAAGACCAGCTTTACATTTAGACACGCCTTCGCATATTAAAGAAATGCTCATGATGCATACAATCTCTTACTTGCTGCAAATTAGAAGACTGTGAAGCTTGCTGATTTGTTCTTGCTAGAGAAGAGTTGGTAACTAAGATGACGACTGCAGAAACTGAAACTTAACTGTGGATGGCTCCTGAGGTTCTCACTTTTGACCCTTTGATTTTTAGTTGAACCCATAAGTTTCCTATGGTATTTCCAAATTTCATTGGAATTTCCAATTTTCTGTGGATGACTAAAATTTCCAATTTTATTAGGTTTCAAAATGGCTTTTTGGCATCACTATGAAAGGTGAACTTGATTCATAAATCTAAGGATAAATCTCTGCTTGATGGGTTGTTTTATTTAGAGTCTTCAATGACTTTCCATAAGGCATTACTAATTAGATTAGGTTAGATTATTAACATTAGATGTGAGTACTGATTATGTGATTATGAATGGTTGGTTCAATTTTGGGGGCTTGATAGGGTGACCCATCCAGAAAATTTTGACAACAAAAAGTGTGAAAGACCCGATAGTACAGAAAATTAAATGCATCATATTGAACAATTAAATGCATAATATTGAAAATACACAAACGAGAACTCAACCATGTATGAATTTGATTTTTAACTATCCTCTTTGCTTTCAATCTTCAGAATGTAGCTATAGATTTTGATGATTTGATTAGGGTTTAATCTCAGGATTTCTATTTTTGTGTAGAGAGACAATGAGACATTGAGAGAAAGAGTTAGCATCCATCTCAGGTAAATTTTCTAAGGTACCCATCTTTGATTGTTCTATTGTTCTGTTGTCTAATTTTCTAAAACAAAGTAAACTTTATTTTGTAGTGTTTTATAGTTAAAAAAGAAAATATTTTTGGTTGAAATCAGAAGTGGGCAGTTGGATTGCAGGTACTCGATTTGATTATTTGTTTGTTTGAGTATCTTTCTTCCCAAGGAAACCATAATTCTACCCATTGTTCTTAACGTGATCCACTGTTAACTATTCTTACTGAACACCGCCTCCATTATTGTTAATATTAACTAAATTAGGAGAACCTTAATCGATTAATATGAAGTTACACTGCTTCTGGAATTAAGCAATAATTAGAACTGCCGTGTTAGTTTCATCGATGTTGAAAAAAAAATTGTAATACAAAAACGTCTTTTATATTTGGTTAGATATCGTCTTCCGGATTGTATATCTTTGATACTTTATTGACAGTGCTCTATTGTATCTATCCTCAGAATATGCATCTTTGCTCCATCTATTTATGACGCAGTAGTTTTCGTACCCAAAATCATCCCTCCTCGACATTGGTAAGACTATTACCAATTACTAGAATTCCTAAAATTATTGATTTATGGTGTGTTGTGTTCAGGGTTCAATATTAATTTTATTTATCACGCCGAGAACTCACTGCAAGCTAGACGGTTACATTTAAACAAGGATCATTGTAATTATTATGAAACTTCAATTATTATATTTGGTTCATTACGGTAAAGTGATAGAGAAGAGGAAAAACTGAAGATAGCTTAAGCATACTTTTTTTATGAGAATATCAATATATTGTTGTGTTTCCATGCAGCTAACATTCGGAAAAAATAACAGAAACTATGGGACTAACTCCTCTCTAATTAATCATATCTTGATGGATTAATGCTTTTGGTCCGTCATTCAAATTAACTGTGGCGGAAGACGGTGAGAACAACTGGAAACTAATGATTTAAGGATGCTCTCAATGTGTTGGTATAAGGTTTAATCCATCTTTGAGATGTGTAACTGGAAACTAATGAGTTATTAGAGATGACCAATACAGTGAAATCCAACCTAATTAACCTAATTAATATGATTTGAATCATATGTTTTTGTAGGTGTTGGTTGTTCAGTCGAGAGCAGCTTACGGGTGGTTGTCTTTGTTATTGTCATTACAGACCTCAACATCTACCATCTCATATTGTGAGCTCTTTTAATTCTTATCAGTATGACTTTGTGCTTCGCTGATGCACCTTACCTGCAATTCGTGGATTTCAGTGTGTCGTGCTTCATGTATTTTTTTTTTTTTTTTTGCTAAAGGTTGTGCTTTATGTACAGTAGTAGGATCATTTTAATCAATCATTCTTTGCATGAGGATAATATCTTGGCTTTGTAATCATTTTTTTTTTCATGTTCAACACCGGTGTCAACCAATGTTACTTCCCTGAGGAAGAGGTTGCCAAAAGGGAACTGGTAAACTAAACATTATCACTTTTGTATGATCACTGAATTTGTATTTGCAGCTGATCCCATCAATATATTTAGATAGGTGTTGCTGATTCTAGGAACTTACCTTACAGATGGGGTAGATATGCTCAGTTCAGTTTAGCAGAGGTAAATCAAATGGCCAGTAAGCTTACTGTTCGAAAAGCTACGTATTTGAGTTTATATCATTCTATAGTACTCTATTGGTTTTACCTTTTGGTTTCATATGATAAATCAAATACACTTTTTCTTCCGAGTTGATTTTAAATATGCCAAGGCTTTGCGTTTAAAACCAACTAATTTACGTTTGGTTATTCTTTTCTTAAGCAAATTTCAGGTAGTGAAGATCTGGTTAGGATGCTGACACTTGGATCTCCTGTGAAAGTAATTCACCCTAGAAGAAAGGAAATTTGTGTGCAAAAAATATGCACCGAAAACCCAGCTAACAAAGCTTTGTCCTTTGGCAGATGTATCTTAACCATCTATATCCTTACATACTTCAGTTTTGGATTTAACAATTAACAAGATAGTACCATGTATGGCTTTGAATTTCTCTCAACATTATCAATACTAGAAAGACACATTTATACCGAATTGATTACCGTGGTGAACAAATAAATATGGAACACAGTATGTATTCAGTTGAAGAAGCTGGTGAACTGCCATAATATTTGTTGTGGGTGAACCATGGAGTTCAAAGGGTATTTTTACTCCTTTCTTACATGGTACAGTACTAAAAATTGGCTGGCAGAACACAGAAGCTGCACCAATTTGTTGTTCAGACTACGAATGAGATTCGAATAGAGAGAATCTTCTTTGTCTTTTGATATTGCAGGTGATAATAAATGGAATGCTAGAATGTGTTTTTACTCGATTCACCATTATTTTATTTTTCTACATACCTGTTTTATTTTGTTATTGATTTACATTCTTTTTTTTCAAGGAATGCTTTTAATTTCCTGATCCCAATTAGTCTCTTTCGTTAATGATTTAATATAGAAGGCCGGTGCTGGAATATTATCGATCACCAACTTTGAGAGCTTAACAACCACCTTCAGCTGCCAATGCCAAAGAACGAAGTTATTTTAGATCTTATTGTCATCGATAACAACAGAATTCTATTGTTTGTGGTAATTACTGATTAGTTAACAGACCTTAACCAAACAAAACCGTCGGTCAAACTTCACTTTTATTTAAATATCATTGAATTTGGACCCGGATACTTAAAGGTGTATGATGTCGTCCGTAAGGCATGTGGAAACATGATTGCCCATAGTGGAACTCATAGCCGAGGTTCCTAATATCTTTTCCTCTTGAACAGTACATTGAGGAAAAATTGCGTAGTCAAATTGCATGGTCTTATAGCAAGGCTCGAATATATTTAAGCTTCTTCAGAGTTTATCTTATAGCAATGCTTGAGTATACTGAAAGATTCCCTATGAAAATAAATTCAATTTCAAATATTTGAATAAATCCTAAGTGCTAGAAATGCAGATTCCGGCTGTACTAATTGCATAACTGATGAGCTCTAGCAATTTTGGGTTTTAACAACCCCAAAAGATGTTTGTGCATGCTAGAGTCTAATATGAGAATGACAAGATGCTGAGTAAGTTTCATTCTTTATCTCGGTAAATCTCACTATAATAATCCCAACCATACTTTATTGGAGTTCTTTTTACTACTCCTGCCTTTATTGGACAAGATGTGGGCACTACTTCTTCCTTTAAAATCTTTCCACCGTCGGGGCCGTAGGTCCCGGACCCTTCTGGTTATTATAATGGGACCGACTAATTAAATATGCTCCCGACTAACTAAACATGCATGCTCCCAACTATTAAATGCTGGACTCACTAAAATTTGTGGCCCCGTCCCCTTCCGGCTACTATGATCCAACTAATTAAACACACTATTGTGACCCGACTAACACACACACACACTATAATATGACACGACCAACTAATATAGAGACCGTTCTGCAGTGATGCGACTAACTAAATATGTTCTTGTCTATTATGGATAGGATCAACTAACACACTAATTAAAATTTAGGCATTACATCTTCATTTAAATTTTCTCGACCGCCGGGGCCGTAGGACCCGGCCCTTCCGGCTACTATGATCCAATTAATTAAACACGCTACAGTGACCCGACTAACTAACACATTATATTATGACACGACCAACAAAATATTTTTATTGTTCTACTATGACCCAACTAACTAAATATGCTCTCAATTATTATAGACAGGACCAACTAACATACTAATTTAAATATGGGCACTACATGTATCTTTAGATTTTTTCTACCGTCGGGGCCGTATGACCCGGCCCCTCCGGCTATTACGATCCAACTAATTAAACACGCTACTGTAATCCAACTAAAATTCTATGGAAATATACTGGTCGACCGACCAAACAATAAACAAAACTATAAAACAGTTGAGCCTCGACGGAACATGGAAAATCGATAAGAGGTCATAAAAACTTTTCGAAAATCGACCTATTCTCCCCCTTAAAAAGATGTTGTATTTGTCTCCTGGACAAAGGTGTTCGTCAGATTCGGAGATCCTGTGGCCATGATATATCATCGGCGAGAGATATTTAGGTTCATCGGATCTGTTTTGGGTTTATTTTGGGGGACGTGGATTGTGCCTTGGCTCGACCATAAATTCCCTAATTCCCTAACGTGACCAGTGTTTAATCCATGCGTTCATTGCGGTGCCTAATATAACTTGGTTTCTTTATTCGTGTCACTCCCTCTTCTTATTCTCTTTCTTTCTCATCAAACTTGCGCATCTAAGAAATCCTTCTTCTTTCTCATAAGCTATAATAACAAAATCGTAGTTTTCACCGATTTTCGTTTTTGTTGATTTGCTAACAGGGATTGAGAGAGATTAAGAGTGAATCAGAAGTTCACTTACAACACTACTATTGAATGGTGTTTGGTGACTTAGGGTTTTAGAAGAAATTGCAGATTAAACTGAGGAGGGAATCAGAGAAGAAATTGATATGGATTCGTCAAGATAAGGCTTATTGAGAACTGAGATCGATGATTAAGTCAAAATAGTTGAAATTTTTTAGAATTAGGGTTTGGTTTTGGGAAGAGCTGTGTCTGAATCGGTAAGAATGAGAATGGGGTTAATTGAAGATAGGTGTTTGAGAGTTCTTGGATGATGATAAGGGTTGGTACAACCGAATGAAGAAATCAATCGAGAAAAAATATTCCAGGTTCAAAAATTTATCAATTTTTTTTCCTATCAATTTCAATTGAATTTCGATTTCAGAATTACTTATGATAGGTGTAGAATACACCGTATTTATTATCTAGTATTCATGCTTTCTTTGCTATTTTTCGTGTGAATTATGTATCTTATGTGTGAGTTTGAGTGTATTAGGTGCTTTGGAGTTGTATGGAGCAAAAGAAGAAGAAATTAGCCATTCGGAGCAAAAAGGGTAAAAAGGTCATTTCACTGCGACCAATATCGGAGAGTCGAGCCATGGTTGAGGGTCGACCAGTCCTACAGGAGCACTAAAGACAGAGAGCTGGTGTTAAGGGGTGGCCGCCTGTTATGGGGTATCTATTGGGTTATCCCCTAGCCTATGTATTGGGGTGTCAATAACCACCCCAATCATTCTAACCTAAATTTGAGAGATACTTTCTCTCATTCATTGCTTCTTCCATCACTGAAATTGATAAAGGAGAAAATGTGGCTGCTGCTGAGGTTAATGGAAGGAACTACTGAGTTCAGGCTTGAGAGGAGATTAGGGTTCTATTTGAGATGGGTTGATTGAGAAGCTGACCAAGGAAATGAAGGACTGTCTACTGCTGATTTGGTGGATACCGTATGGGCGAATGGAAGAAATTAAGATGTTCTTGAAGTTCAAAAGGGGATCTGTAGTTTTACTTGAAGTAAAAAGCAGATGGAGAATTTTAGGTTGCAGCTGGTGGTGTTGAATGGGATATCAAGCTAAGAGTGTAAAACTCAGTCAAGAATGCAACAACAAAGGAGGGATGCATCTAGGTGGAGTTTTAATGGGAATTGCAGGATTATTGCAGCTAGAATTGATGTGCAAACAGTTGCAGGTTGGAGTTGAAGCCAATTTGAGAATTGCAGTGGAGTTAATTGTGAAGTAATCTGGAATGCATATGAAAATGGGTGTGGTGGTCATGGAGTAAATCTGAGCAAGTGAGGCTATGATGGCTGTTTCACTTGAGAGAACAAGTTCTGGAGGTCTGAGCTTGGTGATGATGGAATAGAATGGAGTGGTACTGTTGGTGTGATGTGAGGTTGATGTTACCAATGAAGGGAGATGCAACTGAAACCCTATTGCTGCTATGAAGGTAGTGATATGCAGCTTCTTTGCTGCAATGAAGATACAAAGGTGGAGAGTTAGCATGGAGGTAATGGATTACATGGATGGTGGTTGTGTGAGATGCTAGTAATTTACTTTTTTGCTGCTCAGGGAATGAAAGGAGTATAATAAGTTGGCTATGGTAGATGTTGCAGGAGGGAAAGTGCTGCAATTGTAGCAAATATGGGTTTGCACTGGATTTGAAGTTGTTGCAGGAACTGGAGAGCCACAGTAAGTGACTTCTAGGCACACAAGGAGGTGGTGGTCTGTGAACTGAGATGTTGCAGTTTAGTTGGAGGTTGGTGTTTAAATGGGTTTGTACAACTGCTGTTGGTTCAAGGAAACTATAGATTCTATAGGAGTTAAAGTGATGTTGCAGTTCATGCCATGAGGATGATTTGAGGTAGTGGAGCAGCTGTGATGCGGTGCAAGGGGCTAGATGGTGCTGGTATGGCAGCAGTAGTTGAAGCTGCAGTTTGGGTGAAGCTTCTCATGGAGCTGTGTAGCAGAAAGTGAAACTGAAGTAAACTGGATTTGATGGTGGTGCTGTGTGGTTGGATGGTTTGTTGGCTGCGCAGTTGAGAACAAGGTGTGAATGTGGAGTTGCTTCTGGATCTACAGATTACAGGTGAGTCGCAGCTGGAGTTTCTAAGCAATGGATTGTGTATAAATAACCAGAGATGCAAGAGTAATTGCAGGGCAATGGAACCACATGAGATGGTTAATGGATGTGAGAATTACAGGGACTGGAGAATTGCGATTTTGCTGGAATTATGTCTGCCAGCGAAGTAAGCCGAATACCCAAGTAATAAGACTTGCTGCCATTAGGAACTGATATTGCTGCCATGGACTGTTCGAGAAAATATCTGAAGTTGTAGTGCAGGGAAGAACTCAAGTAGCTGAGTTGCAGGTGGCCTAAGTAAGAATGCAGAGCTGAAGCAGTGCTGGGATGCAAGGAATGTACAAGGATGGTTCTAGTGGAGTTGCAGTCGCAGTGCGAAAACGGAGCGAAATTGGTGAGTCGGTGAGCATAGTTCTGTTTATCGGATTTTGAAACCGGAAGTATGCATGGTAATGTTTAACTGAATCATGAAGGGGGTATGAGTCGAATGGAAGAGTTGGCGGCCGGACATATGAGTTACGCGTCGCGCTTTTGGGTGCGTTTTCGCAAGGGATAGAGAGTTGGATTTTGATGGGTTATGTAAATGTTTGAAATGCATAAAAGCAAAGTTGAGCCACTATAAGTGTAGAATTGCCTAGTGATAGTCTCCAATGGTAAAAGTGGCCTGAGTCAATTTTCCGGTGACCGGATTCCGGTGATGACGTCAGCATTCCGACGACCAGTTTTGGATTCGAAAATTCCAGAAATATATTTTTCTCACATGGGCTTGGTGGACTGGTAGATGAACGTGGACTTGAAGATTTTGAGGACTTTGACCTATTTTTGGAAAGCAAGGGCTATAAAAAGAGAGTTTCTACAACAAAGAACAACGTTTGTTTTTATTCTATTCTTGGAGCTTTTGCAGAGAACAACTTCTAGGGTTTGCTTTCTTTTATGTTTCATCTTACTTCTTTGAATATTATGATGATGAACTCCATGAATATGAGTAGCTAAATACAATAATTGGTTATGGGATAAAAAGTTGATTTATTTAAGCATGTTATTTGATTCTATGATTTAGTTTTGTTTCAATTTTATCGTTTATGATTCATTGTTTTATTATCATATGATTTGAATGCTAGTTTGGTTGAGTCCGGAATCAATTAGATTTGTTTTCCTCTCTGTATCTATATTAGGGTTTTCAATACGTAAAAGTTGTTATCTCTGATTTTTAGTAGCATCTTGTGGTTAATACTTGTAGTGATACATCTTTTTATTCGCATATGAATCATAACCTTTGTTAAAACGATTTAGTGCTTTTACACGTTTGTTTGCATCGATTAGTCTTATTTCATAGAACTTATTGCTCTTAGGGAGTTAACTATAATTGTGCTTTTACACTTTAGGTTGCTTTTTAAGAAGATTTCACAATAGCATCTTTTAATGTTGTTTGTGATAAAATCAGGAAATAAACGGGATACTCTTGCGATCAAGATATCCTAGGACTTTTGATAATTGAGAGATTAAATACCAATTATAATCATAGATGAAAAATACATGTTTATGAATGACACTATCCCTTAACCAATATCTTCTCCTTCTTGATTATTCGAACTATTTACTTTGATTTAGTATTATTACTTTGATAAAAACAAAAACACAACTTGGGTTATTTGGTTACATAAGAATCTGAAAATTGCATAACAACAATCGCCTCTCTGTGGATACGAACTCTTTCTTATCGAATACTATATTCATATTAGTTAAGTGAGGAAGTGAAATTATATTTTTGACGCATACAACACGCATCAACTTATACCCACAGTTTTGCTGATAAAATATCTTGCTGATTTGGGGTTCCTTGAACAGTTTCTACAGAAACTTTGGGTTAGAGTAGGAGCAGAACTGTGGGTGTCTTGAATCAACTAGGTATTTTTAGATTCCCTTTAATGTTAAAAAATTTGAATTCAGTTCTGGGTTATGAGGTATTTTACAGTTATAGGTAGAGAGATTCTTTATTGTAACTTCGGAGTATATAATAAAGCAATCCAGCTACATTGTGAGTCATTATTTATTCCTTTTAGATATAACTGTCCAAGGACCAGTCTTGCTTCTTTGCATGATCAGTAGCTTTCATGGATTTACAATTTCATCCAAATATATATAGCCATTTTGATTCATCTATCAATTTATCAATTTTCGTAGACCGTTGAAGCTTTCACATACTGATAATTGTGCATATGTTATGTTGCCTGAGTACAACAAGTTGTATGAAATATAATGCAACACATCAAATCTTGGGATCAAAACTGTTCTGATTGAAGAAATTCAACCAGAGGTCAATTCAAGATGATTATGATGGCTAGAAGGGAGGATGAGACGTATATGTTAAAGGTGGAGTTGATTTTTCTATACAAATTTTGTTTAAATCAAAATTTTAAACGAAATGGAGTTACTGATTCACACGCGTCTCTTTGTTTAATCAAAATTTATGCCCTTGCATAGTTTTGTCGGACTGATACACAGTTGAATTGTTTGTTGGTTTTGTATATGGTGGTGACATACTATTTGGATAGAAGAATGTTGTATTGGTTATATGCCCGGTTACTTATCCTGTAGTATTATGCAACTTATGTGCTGCATTCAAGGCTGGGAAGAACGAACATGGATGGATGATTTAAGGTAATTCTCTGTTGTTTTTAATTCTTTCTTGGGTTGTCATATCAATTTCCTGAATATTGGGTACGAAGGTTTGTCTTATCCTGCTTAGTTTCGAAAATGATTAGCCAAAGTTCAAGTGTGGGTTGCTGAGATTTATTGCTATTTTTCTCAACTGTGGATTGTTGATATTTGCTAATTTGACGAATTTTGCCTAAATTGATTCTGAGAGATATTTGATTGTATTTGCCTTCTACCGGCTATCAGATGTGATTTTTTTGTTTTTTTTTCTTTTCTTGGCAGGTGTTCCCATTCATTGGTTTACTTGCGGATAGAGTAATTCGGGGCCGTCGATTCTGTTTTGGCTCAAAGTAATTCTTTTTTATCCTTAATATTAACAGTTAGCTAATAGAGGGGAGAAGTATGTCTCATAATTCATTGGTATACTTTCATGTTACAATTACACAGGAGTAAAGCCAGTGCGAGAGACCGTTATAGACATTGCATCTGCTAGTCTGCGATTACAGCTCACTGGTGATGCTCCCCACGTATTCCTTGCGGACATCTTGAAGCTCGATAAGGTGGCTTTGATTCATGCTCTCGAATCCATATTTTAATCACATTAGTGGCAGGTAATTTCGATGTCCGTGTGTTTTATCCGGAACAAGAATATCTCAAAATCTATAGTAACCGTTTAGTCTTGATAATTCTTTGTATTACCGATTTCCTTATTTAATTATCTATCCCTAATTATGGGTTCCTGATTCAAAAAGTTTCCTTATACTTGAACATTTCTTAACTGATCCTCATTGCTAAATATATATAGTTGCTTGAAGATAACTATAAATGTATCTATGAGTCTATGACCAGCTGTTTGTTCACTCAATAAAAATCAATTTATTTTATGTAATTGCATACTTTTTAAAAAATAGAGTTAGTTCAGATTTACTTCGAGCCGGGAATTGATTTAATTTCATCTCTGCATGCTTAGGGTATTGATTTCCAATTGATTTGTTGTAATTTCTGATTCCAGATCTCAACTGCTATTCGCAGTAGCTAATTGTTATTTTCTTATTTCTTCTCTGTTTGGTTAGGGTTGGTAAAGAGATATGGGTTTGCTTCGTATTCGAGTTCTTTCCAGGGAAATCAATTTTCTTTTTTCGGGGGCTGAATAATGGTTGTGCTGATATTATTTGGTTAGAATTGGTGTGGCAGTTGGAACTTAGGATGATGGCTGATATAAATTAAAGGGATTTTGTGTTGTTAAAATGATGGTTTACTGTGAATTGAATTTACATGAAATTGGTTTAGTTTGGAAGTGTATAAGTATAAAGGCTACAACAAGAAGAGAATGGAACACAACATATTAGAGTAAATGCCTGAATGAGTCTCTTCACCATATCAAGATCCAGTCGAGTCTGTTTTCCAGAGGTTGTGATCAGGTTCAGTTGAGATGGAAGTGGTCTGTTGGGGTCAATTTCTTGAGGTGATTTTCAGCTGTAAAAAGGGATGCTGCAACTGTTCGTATTGATAGCAACAAAGTGTTGTTTGCAAGTGACCAAGTGCAGTTTGAAAGACAATCCAGATGACTGGATTTTGGTCCTTACGCTAGCAGTTATAATGCTCGCATGGAAATGCAGGTAAATATGAAATAACGGGACCTGATTTCGAGGTTTTTAATTTTGTTTTTAGTTTGGCATGGAAGATATTCTTAGTGATTACTATATCAACGTATTTCTCAGTGGGATCTCTACTCCATGGAAATAATATTTAGTAAAGCACAAGTACTACAGGTCTTGATGGTGGAAATAAAAAAAAAGTGTTATTTAAAAAAGTGCAGAAGTAAACATTGCTTCCAATGAGGTACGGTATTCTGAGTTTAAATGGTTTTGCTACTTTGTTTGAAACTAACTCGGGTATGCTATTGTATTTAATGTATAGCTTCCTTGCCTACCAAATAATTACAAAACGTACATAAATTTTGTGGGAGAATACTGACCACCGTATTATTCTTTAGGTTTTAACTGTCAATATTACAAAGAATAAGATGAAGTGAGGGACTTATGGAGACTCAACGACGGATATGAATATCAAGTATTTTGACTTCTGCTTTCAGATTCTTTTAGATTTTTTGAGGATTCAAATCTGGAAATTTTATCATGAATTTTGAATATTTATTATGAATTTTGAATTTGGGTTTGTTTTCTGTTCGGGTTTGTGTTACTAAACATTGATTATCCACCTTATCACTTGATTCATAAATACAAGGAGAAACATCTGCTTGATGGGTGGTTTTGTTGTTTAGTTGATCATGAAAGATGAAGACTAACGTATTTTTGATGGGTGCAGATTTGACAATGTATGTTTACTGCTAATGGTGGCTCCAAGTCCAGTAGACTAAGGGTTTGTATTGTTTTGACTTAGTTTTTTTCGTTTCTTTTTTTCTTGCTTGATTTACCGGAAAGCATGATGGTGCGATGGTCTATTATTCAACTGTTAAATACTTCCATCATTGATAAACTTGATAATTCCACTCTTTTTAAGATGTTGAGAGTTAGAATTTAACGTCATCGGCAGGAACCTACAGTTGGAGAGTAAGATTTATGTATATAATTTCGGTTTTTTTATACTGCTTGATTAATAGTTAGGTTTCCGATCTACCAATTTCTGTTGTGATCAGAGTTACCACCATTTTTTATTTGTTCGTTAACTTTTATGGCCACATCTAAAGATGATAAGCTTGCAACTGATCCTCTTAGTTCATGGTTTTGAGCATTAGCAAAGGACTGTGGTCTTGGTCATGCTTCATATGCCCATATGGCTGAGCAGTTATAAGAAGTAGTGAGGGCTCAAGAAAATGTTGACAGTCGAAGTTTCAGGCCTCTCTCCTCAGTGATCAGATGACATGGAAAATTTGCTATCAAACAACCACAGTACAACACTTCGAAGTCTAGATATAAATTCATCCAAGTGCATAATGGAAGCATCTAGGAAGTTGAGGTTCAGGGACTAAAAGGGGAGAAAGTAGTCATAGAGGTAGTGGCTTCGATAAATTGAAAGCTTTCTCATGTAACATGATGTGAGGCCCCAATAACAAAGTTTATTTAAGTTTTGTGTTGCTTATGACCAGAACCATCGTTGATGCAATATGCTTCAATACCTATCTTCACGTCAGCTGCTAATTTTTTTTGGACTTCATTATGTCTGTTCATGTGGAGTCGAGTGACGATGTCAAGAAATAATATTGGGCATGTGATTAAAGGATATTTTAATGGGTCGTAGTATTTTTACACTATAAATGGCCTTATATCCTTACTATATATCATTAACCTAAATCTATAGTATTGATTATCCATCCGTATGTTATCAGGTCAACATTATACGATTAGCTTTACTAAATGCAGTGGCTTCCAGTAATGTGGGGAATGTTCATCGCCGAATCGGGAAGTTGAATTTAGAAAGAGTATTGAATATGCATATTTATATTATTCTGCTGCTTGGATCAATGTCTGGGCCATAGTGTGGTTCCTATCCATCTTTCATATTGTATTGTCTTAGGTTTAGAAAAAAAAATTCAGTTTTATTGGTACGCCCTAAAAAAGAGTTGCATGGTTGCATTTGTACGCCCTAGAATAAGTTGAATTTCAACTTATTTTTACTGTCGTTGAGTAGAGGATGATCAGGTTGAATAATTTGTTCCTGGTAAAAGCGACCCATTATATAAAGCACTACCACACTAATTTTAATGTGGTCACTACACCTGCCTTTAAATTTGCTCCACCGCCGGGGCCGTAGGCCATGGCCTTATCCGTATATTATGGTCCAACTAACTAAATACCCTACTATCACCCGACTAACTAGCACACTATAATATGACACCACCAACTAAATATTCAGACCGTTCTGCTATGACCCAACCAACTAAATATGCCCCCGACTGTTATAGATAGGACCAACTAATAGACTAATTTTAATGTGGGAACTACACCTGCCTTCAAATTTTCTCCACCGCCGAGATATGGCCACTACATCTGCCTTTAAATCTACACCGCCGAGACCGTATGTCCCGGCCCTATCGGGCTACTATGATCCAACTAATTAAACACAATACTGTAACCCGACTAACTAAAACACTATAATATGACACGACCAACTAAATATTGGGACCAACTAATTAAATATGCTCCCGACTAACTAAACATGCTCCCGACTATTATAGACAGGACTAATCAACACACTTATTTAAATCTGGGCACTACTTCTGCCTTTAAAATTTCTCCAACACCGGGGCTGTAGGCCCCGACCCCTTGCTTTATGTTATTAGGGTCCGACTAATTAAAAACGCTATTGTGACCAGACTAACTAATACACTATAATATGGTACGACCAACTAAATATTTGGGCACTACACCTGCCTTTAAATTTTATCCAACGCCGAGGCCAGGGGCCCCGGCCCCTATCCGGATACTATGTCCCAACTAATTAAACATGCTATTAGGGGGGAATATTTTCGGAAAACGACAAATATACCAAACAAATGAACAATAAACAAAACTCTAAAATGGTTGAGCCCCTGTCAAACATGGAAAATCGACGAGAGGTTGAGTGTCAGCCGCAGGCCGGCGTGATACCTAGTAGCTCTTACAGAATAAGGTTTTCTTTGACAAGGATAACCTGAAATTGGATATTTCCCCGGCAACCAGAAATGGCTGGAAATTTTTCATTTTTTTTTTGGTGCAAGCTTTTTGAAACTACAGCAACTGTTGCGAAATTCTTATTTTCAAACTTGAGCAACTCATACGAGCGTTCCAAATAAAAATGTTGAACTGTCAAGAATTTTGTAACTCTTGATACCTGCTACAAATTTTCGATCTCTAAAATGTTCCTAAAAATACACGTTAGATAAATAAACTATCTTTTAAGAGTGGATAATGGAGAAAGAAAACACGATTCATTTTCTAAATTTGTATCAGAGCATGTTGTTGCAATCTTATTTAGCAACATCCCATTGTCGGTGAGATGACTTTGCTGCAAAAAAAAAAAACAGCAGCAGTTTCTGTTTCAATATCATTTCCTTGCCACATCAAGTTCTTTTCGGACGTTTATATGGATAATAAAATTTACAACAAGTAGAAAGGCTTCTCTTAAATATAGCCCATGTTTTGATTAACTATAACCCACATAAAATAAGCCATTAATCTAACCAAACATATTCTTATACTTATTAATAACATAACCCACAAAATTATACACAAATTTTATTTGTACTCCCTATAAATTATCAAATCCCTAAATCAAAAAAATAAAATAAAGTTAATTATATAATTTTCATAATTAAAGTTATGTAAGATCTACGGCGTAATTGATCATCTTAAAAAAAAATTATAGAATATAATAGTGTTTGTGGAGTTTAGAAAATTGATTATTTAGAAAAGAATCAAAACCTTAGTTGATTTTATTTTGGTTTTAGATTGATATTATTGTGGAGAATTTTTAAGGGAATAATTAGAATATATAACCTCAATCGATATTATCGTAATCATGATGTAGAAAAATAACACCATCGTAAGGAAAAGGTGAAAAGTTGAGTTTAGTTTGTGTTGGGGGAAAAGTAAATATTAAGGTTTATAATTGGGAAATTTGTAAGAATAATTAGAGGGAAATTAAATAAACTGAAATATAATTAGACCGACCGACTGATGCGAGGGAGGACTTTATACATGGTGACTTTGGGTCAATGAGAAGCATGACTTTTTTTTCTCCAGTTTAACACAAAATGATTGCATTTGGGTGGTTTGGTGTAATACCCTGGAAATTTCCAAATTGTCCCTTCCTTTTATTCTAATTACTATAACTCCTTGTGTAACTATTTTTTCAGAGGGTATACTTGGCAACCAAACTTTAATATAACATATATAAAAATCCGTGCCTTAGAATTTTATAAATTTTATCTCGTTCGAATGGTTTTAAAAAACACTACGCAATGAGTACAAACAATAATATCAAATTTTGTGTTTTTACCAAAAATTCTGAGGTGTTTATTATTTTAGGTACAATTTTTGAAAATTAAATATATATCTATTATGCAAACCACCACAAAGTATACATAATATTTTATATAGCCATATTTTGTTTTATGCATCAACTTATTTTCCGTTGTAACTAATAAAATGATATACTCCTTCCGTTTTAAAAAAAATGATACTTTCAATTTAGACACAATTTTCGAAAATTTAATGCATAGCCATTATGCAAACCACCATAAAGGACACATTATGTAGCCATATATTGGTTTATGCATCGTCTAATTTATCATTTCAGGAAAAGTGATATTTTCACTCCGTGTCAGGAAAAATGATATTTTCACGCCGTGTCAGGAAAAATGATATTTTCGCGCCGATTTATTCGATCGGCCGTCCCACCTGGCAGCGGTCATCTAGTTTAGTTTGGATCTAAAAAAGGGTTAGGATTTGTATTTTGATTTTAGGAAAGAAATATTATGATTATAGTAAAAAGATTAAAACATGTTGGGTAACTTTGATTTTTCATTTTAACTTAAATTTTTCGGGCTATAATTAATAAAACTGTGGGCTACAATTAAGGGAAGCCTAAAGAAAATAGAGTGGGGAATTTCTCAGGTACAGTGGGAAATTTTGCGGGCAATTTAGACCAATTTTGCAGAAATTTACAAAAATTTAGCGAGCCAGTGATCATTTTCTAACAAATTTAACTGCCACCTCCCACTCTGGTGTGTATGCTTAATTGCTTATTGTATGGATCACCAAAACGGAGTTAGCTAAGGTATCTAGTATCTACATATACTCATGTAGTACGGCATGCATCTAGATTACTAATTTTGTCACGTACTGTTATTACACCTATACAAAAGTAGTTGAAGATATGAATAAGTTAGTTGAAGATAATATTCACCCATCTAAAATTAATCACTCAACCATCTATATTTATGCAACGAGATGTATCAACAAGAATTGGTTAATTGGTAGTTGCTCATTATAAAGCTGGGATACCTTTTTAAAAGGACGTATCATTGATTTAGGTATTACCTAAATACTATCTACGCTTTTCCTTATTACTACCCAAGGTCTTAAATGATAAAAATTGTAGACCTAAACTAAAGTGGATGATTAAAACGCATCTTCTTTGACAATTACCTAACAGGCTAACACCATTAGGTCTACCAAAAATAAGCTACCACCCATAATGGCCATAACGACCGCCAACGCCACCACACCACCACCTTCAATTTAACAGCATTAAAATCATAATTTTATTAAGATTAATTTTAAATTTTGATTACGATTTTAGTTTTAAAAATTAGATAAATTGACTCCTTTTTCTTACGGACACATATTAAGTTTTAACTTTAATAGATTAGGGATTAATTTCGAAAAACTATAATGCAAGTTCCACTAAAATCGATTATAGGATCAAAACAAAAAAGAATCCATTATAGGGACAAATGTCAATCGTTATAAGAATAGCTTGTCAGTTCCTTTGTTATATGAAAAAATTATAACTAAGAACCATGCAAATGTCATATGCAGTAACGAGGGGGGGGGGGCAGTGGTATCTATTAGTGTTGATGGAAAAAAATAGTTTTTTTTTTGTGTTAGGGTGTAGCAAAGAAGAATGTGAGTTATTTTTACCAGTTGTTGATTAGGTTTACTACCACTAAGATTTTAGATCGCGGGTGATAATTAAGAAAAGCGTAGGTGGTATTTAGGTAAAACCTTTCCAAATTATGACTATATATATGTATTGTAAGTTTCCAGACGATGTCTCTGTAGTGCAAGAAAAGTTACTAGGTGATGATGTTAGTGTTCCGATTTGAAATTGCATCGCCATATGTGGTCTTATGCCATTTTTATAAGGAAAAAATAATCAAAATGTCCCAATTTGGGAAGCATGGTTGCGATAATGCCCCAGATTTTTTTTAAAATTAAAATTTCTCAATCCATTAAGTCATTGATCCAAGATAGTTAAGTAGTGAATTTGGCACACATGTGAAAAAAATAAATAATATCCCTTCATGGTCAAGGGTTTTAGGGTAAAAGGTTTTAGAGTTCAGAGTTTAGAGTTTAGGGATGAAAGTCTAGGGTTTAAGGGTGGGGGTGGTGGCGGCGACGATGCTGATGGTGGTGGCGACGGCGGCGACAACGATGGTGATCGTGGTGGTGGCAGCGGTGGTGCTGGCGATCATGGCGGAATTTTTGGCGATGTTGGTGGTGATGATGGAGGTTCTGACGTTTTTGCTTCTTGACACAATCCGTAATATTTTCTTATGTTGAGTAAAATCGAGTAAGATTGTCTCTTTGTTCGTAACTGGCCTTGAGATTAATTTATGTCGATACTATGGATACAAATCCTTGTGATTTGTTAATGTCCGCCAAAAAATAATAATTCACAAACGCAAGGTCACTCGTGTTATTCTCTTGGGAATGAAATTCAATCTGGGAAAGTTCTTAAATGAACTTGTGCTTAATTGTTATATCTTTTTGGGGAGTGTGGCTGTGGAATTTTAAAGGGAATGCTTGTATCTTTTTGATCTCCTAGGATGAGCCCCGCGCACACCAAATCAGAAACAAAAAACATCCTAGTGCGTAGCACGGGCACCAATCTAGTAAATTCTAATAAAAGAAATCCAACTAAACCTCAACGTCCAACCATATTCTATTATTCATCGCATTAATAATATCTCACTTGGCCGGGTTCTTCCATGATTTGCATCTTTCCTCATGAGTAATGGATCCATTAATAATTTCTCACTTGTTTGTCTACTCCTGGTCTCCTGTAATTAGGTTTTCGAAACATTGCCTTCTAAAAGACCTTATTTTTTTCAACCACTTTCGGCCAAGAATTATGGTTGGCCTTTTTGCTTGTCCATATTTTAAATATAGCTTAGCAAAAAGAGACCAACATTGTACAACTCTGGAAGATGAACACCATTTGGCTTATGGTGATGGAAACTAAGTTTCGGTAAACTTTTTTTTAGATCCGCCATTTCAGGTTTTTAATTAATAAAATGTATTAAAATTTAGCAGATATATTCACTTTTTCAGATCAGTATACCACGGAAACTCAGTTTTTGTCGACCATCGCTTAGCCATAATGAGAAACATATGTGTTCTCCTCTATGGCCAGGCCAAGCCCAACGATTTCACCACATTTGAGCTAGGCGATGCTCCATACTGGTTGTGTTTCACGAGAATGTGTCTATAGCCAAGCCAAAAGCACCGTCATATTGCTTATATTTTCTTTATTTGATTTTTTCTTCTTTAGTTTCTTAATTTAAGCAGACAAGTAATAAATTCTTGTATTCTTTTCTTTGGTGTGCAAATATTTTGATACTCTTTTGTTTGATCAATATATCTTTATGGATTGTTAAATTTTTTTTTAAATAATTATATTGCTCACCTGTCAAGATTAGACTCTTCCAAGATATGATCTCCTTTATCATGAATTATGGTTTCAAAAATTCGTAACTCACTGGGAAACAAAATAGACCATGTTTGAGGGATTCTATTTTATTTTTAACACATTTAGTTGGCTTTTAGGTTTAGTTTCATACGTTCATGCCCATCAGTTAAAAAATATCATTAATGAACCGGTGTTATCTTTCAGATGGAGGACAAAGGCTGCTATATCTTGTGGTCTATATATTCCTTACGTCTTTACATTATGTGTCTCCTTAGTAGCTAGCTGATATATGCATACAACGTGTTAGGGCTGGCATGAACGTGCACAATTAAGTCCCTCTGACTGCAACAAGTAACTGCACCATCTAGTCTTTAGCTAATGAGAACCGCATGTCTCTTCTATAAGAACAATTAAGGTCTGGAAACACCAGAATTGCGCAATGCTTGTTTAAGGGTAGTGCTGCTGCCTTTCAAAAATAAGGTGTACCTGTTATGAAGGTACAAAACTATCCGAATGACCTATAGGGAAAATATTATCTTATTAACAACTGATGCTTTTATATCTTGATTAATATATAAAAAGAAATGATGACATGTAACCTCATGGTCTACTAATCTAAAGACTTAAATGCCTAGATAAATAAAGCTCCCATGTTGAACGGTGAGGAAACCCTCATTTCCTATTGGACGATTTTTTTTTTAGTTTTGTGAAACGAGCGTTGAACGGTGAGGAAACGCTCGTTGAACGTTGAATCCCCGCGCACACCAAATCAAAAATGCATTGCCACGGGACGGGGCGAAGCCCCGCGCGCACCAAATTTTAAGAAAAAAAAAATTGCACATATTCTCCACGTATTTAATGTATTTGCCCGCCATACCAAATCAAAAATACATCGCCAATGGGCGGGGCGAAGCCCAACGCACACTAAATAAAAAATGCATTGCTACGGGGCGGGGAGAAGCACCGAGCTAACCAAATCAAAAACATTGCTACGAGGATGGGGCGAAGCCCCGCGCACACCATGTTAAAAGAAAAAAATAAATAAAATCTGCACATATTTTCCACCTACTTAATGTATTTTCCCCGCCACACCAAATAAAAAATACATTGTCATGGGGCGGGGTGAAAACAAACCAAAATTGCAACGCCCCGGGACAGGGCGAAGCCCAGCGCACACCAAATCAAAAATGCATTGCCATGGGGGCAAAGCCACGCCAAATTAAAAGAAAAAATATGCCCGGTGCGTAGCACGGGCACAAATTTAGTTTTCTTTAAACGGTTAATTATCTTGTTGCATGAATCTCCATTAATTAATTTGAAGGACAAAATAATTAAGTCGCTATAAAAGAGGACACCCCCTCAAGTTCAGTTGTGTAGCCAAAGGAGGCAGCCTTTGAGTTATAACTACAATACATAATCTCTCCATCTCTATCCAACTATCATGGATCTCCAACTCACTTCAATTATACTACTTTTGGTTTTCCTAATTCCCTTTTTGTTCATGGTTTGGATGAACGGAAAAACATCAACCCATCACAAATTGCCTCCAGGGCCAAGAAAAATACCTCTTCTAGGAAATTTGCATAACATGTTCGGCTTGCCGCACCATACACTCAGAAACCTGGCCAAGAAATATGGGCCCCTTATGCACTTACAACTTGGTGAATTTTCTGTTGTCATTGTATCTTCTCCAAGAGTTGCAAAACAGATAATGAACACCCACTGCTTGGTTTTTGCAGATAGACCCGACTTTCATGATGGAAAAATTGCAGGATGGGATTCGACTGGCATAGCACTTTCTCGCTATGGTGATTACTGGAAGCAAGTACGAAGGATTTCTACCTTAGAGCTCCTAAGTGCCAAAAAGGTTCGGTCATTTAAATCTCTAAGGGAGGAAGAAGTGTCAAATATGATTCAAACAATTTCATTGAAAACTGGATCACCCATCAACTTGAGTGAGAAAATTTCATCCTTGAGCTATGACATAATCTGCAGGGAAGCATTCGGTAATAAATGGAAAGATAAACAAATGCTCATATCAGCGCTACATGAAGGCTCTAGTTTGGCAGGAGGTTTTTCCTTTGAAGATCTATTCCCCTCTCTGAAATTGCTTCACTTTATTGGTGGAACGAAAGAGAAACTTACGAGGATACATAAAAAGATCGACACCATATTTGAAGAAATGATCGAGGAACATAGAAGGGATAAATTACTAACTATTAGTAATGGTTATTTAGAGGAGGATTTTCTAGATGTACTTCTTTGGGTTCAACAGAGCGGTGATCTTAAGGTTCCGCTGACAACCGACAGTATTAAAGCAGTAATTGCGGTTAGTACTAAATTCTACTTGTGTATATTTTTTTTTTATTGTATGAATCGTGCACAGACAAAAGTTTTTGCGTTGTTTTGAAGTATTCGACTATGGTTACTTCTTGTCAGGATATGTTTGGTGGAGGAACCGATGCTATAAGCACCACGGTAGAATGGGCCATGTCTGAATTGCTAAAAAACCCAAGTATTATGAAGAAGGTACAAACTGAGGTGAGACTAGTCTTCGAAGAGAAGAAACAACTTGATGAAACGGACATTCATGATTTGGAATACTTGAAGTTAGTAATAAAAGAAACCATGAGACTACACCCTCAAGCTCCACTCTTAGTACCAAGACAAAGTAAGGAAAGATGTGAGATTGATGGATATGATATCCCGACAAAAACCAAAGTGATTGTCAATGCGTGGGCTATAGGAAGAGATCCAGAATATTGGAATGACGCTGAAGAATTTGAACCAGAGAGGTTCCGTGGTAATTCAATCGATTATGAGGGCACGAACTTTGAGTATATTCCTTTTGGAGCTGGTAGGAGGATCTGTCCAGGTATTTCGTTCAGCTTAGCTGTTATGGAACTAACACTTGCGCAGTTACTATATCACTTTGACTGGAAGCTCACTACAGAAGGGAGACCAGAAGATCTAGAAATGACAGAGTGTTTTGGTGTAACAGTTAGAAGAAAAAATGATTTGTTAGCGATTCCCATCCCTTATGTTCCTTCATCATTTTGTTTTCGACAAGTTACTACATAAGTAATGCTTATTCCCAATCCTTATGTTGCCCCATGATTTCGTTAACTATCAACACTTGCTAATTAAGTCAGCACCTATGTAATTACGATATAATTGTTTGCTTGTAATGGCTTGCACTATCATGGTTCCTTTTTATTCAACTCGATCCACTGATTTCTTTAGCAGTTCCTAACTCCTTTCAAACCACGGTTAAACAAAAGAGTTAATTTTGCAGCTATGAAAATAAATTCATCCAAAAGTTGTTAAACATTTGTTTTTTCTTCTGATGATTAATCGGTTTGAAACAAAGTGTGGAAGACTTTCAAATTAAAATGAAGATTCAGCAAGAGAGTTGCCTGGATTACCATCCGGGGAGAAGTAAAATATTTGTGTTTAATGAGAAACTTATTTAAATACCCCTCAAAATCTACCTCTTGAAAATATGTTTTTACTCAATTTTTGAAAATACCCGTACCTTCTGAAAGTGGAAGCAACTTTTTAAAAGTTTCTTCCAAAAGCGGAAGCAAGTAGAAGAAGTTGCTTACATAAGTGGATGGAAATTTATATAAGTTGGTTTCAAAAGTGGAAACAACTTTCCCAAATTGACTCTAATTTTATTTTATTTTAAATTTTTACCCCTAGGGGTATTTGTGCAAAGTTTACCATCTTTCCCAAGTTGGCGCATATCCATCATCCGTTGGATCACTTTCACAGGAACTGAAATCTAGGATGTAACCCCTCCTATTCCGCTCTCTAAGATCTCCGCCAACTCTAGTAACTCCAAAAGTTTCCACTGAAATTCCAGAACTTTTTCAATCAGATATGGAGATTTTGGATTACCATACCTATGTCGATTTCTAATCAACAAGCATATGTTAAGTTAAAAAAAAAATTGTGTTGATACTGATAACATTTTTTAAGTTAGAATGCATACGTTGGTTGCGAGTTAAACTACAGTCACATTGACGGTAGATTTGGTTCAATGCACATCCGTGTACACCAAAGTGAACAGTAATAGAAAAGAAATTGCTATTACCTAGCTAGTACATTGGTAAATAATGCAAGGGTTTTGTTATCTTGTGCATTCATGCACAAGATAACATCCAATCATTGCATCGGGAAGGTGCAAAAACAAATAAAAAAATAAGAAAGATGATGTAAACTTGAATTGGAGAATGCAAATTAACATAGATTTACCAAATGTGCATTTGTTGAGAGTGAAGTTTTGCAATCTCCACTGCAAAATAACACATCTATCTTATTTTTTACTGTCCAAAGCACCTAAAACGTTAATATACTATGAGTAAAAGGGATACTCAGGTTAATGGCAGAATCATTCAAGCTAATGTGGGGAAATCTTTATTGCAGAGTAACATTGCTTATATGATTAAACTTTTTTGCTTGGAAATGCTTGCATGGTACTCAATCTACTAGATCAAGGTTGGCCATCTACAATAACAGTATTGATACTCACTGTTGAATCTGTGGGAATGCTTAAGAAACTATATAACATATCTTGTTAGAGTGTAGGAATTCTAGAGCTGTCTGAAGAGCAATGAACATCAACATCGATGCTATTTTAGATAGCTGCAGTAGTATTTGTGAATGGGTGGAAAGTTGTGTCTCAAGAATTCAATTAATGCTGATGAGAAAGGGTTATACACTCTTATTATAGAGGCCTGAGTCTTATGGAAGGGTAGGTGTGACCCAGTGTTTCAGGGAGTCTCTCTTAACAAATCTTCTCATAGAATTAAGTATCACCCAAATTCCCATTTTCACAATGATGACATACATGCCCCTAATCCTAGTGTTGCTAGTTTATCTCATTGGAGACCCCATATGCAAGACTTTCATAAACAAAATGTTGATGTTTTTTTTAATATTGTTATGATACTAATTAACTTGGTAAGGGTATTGTGCTTCGTGATCATGCAGGTACCTAAACATTTAAGTTTAAGTTTTAATCATCGTTTTTTTACTTTCATGAGTCGAGTTGACAATCAGAATATTGTAGCTGATGTTGCAAAATTTGTTAGAGAAACATCATCATCAGTAACCCATCGTGATACTTCGCATGCTCATATTTGTGGTCCCCTAACAAGAGACCTAAACAGTCCACTTCCTTAATAATAAAACCATTTCTTTTATAAAAAAAAGAACATTGGTAAATTATGCAGGAAATCCTATTCCGATTACTTTAATTAATAGATAAACTTTAAAGCATAGGCACATAAAAAAGCAGAACTCCTCAACAAACAATTATTTACATATTACACCCATTTTAACCAAGTACGGTAAAATGATCAAGCAGCTGACGAACAAGATTATTATTTGCGTTTTAGGAGAACGAACAACATAGTAGTTTTCTCCATGGACGTAGTCAAACTTTCAAAAGTATCTTCGATTTTTTGGGGACATAGATGCTGGAAGAGGTGATCAATAATATGCTCATTGAATCCAAAGTGTGATATTATTACCCCTTCGGTGGCAGCTCTTACATGCTCACTTAGTATTTGTGCAGGGGGTCTCATTTGATTTGCTTGAGGAAGGATATCCGCTATTCTTTCTATGTTAAAATACCCATTTCTCCTTACCAATTTCTTTAGTTCTTTTGGTGTCGTTGAGTATACTGGCAAATTGAAAGAGTCCACTTTTGCTTCTTCCACTATTCCCTGAAAAATTGTACCGATTGAGCAAAAGTAATATTAACACATAATAATAATCATTCTTGTTAACATAACAAAACTAACATTAACATAACATTCTTTACCAATCAAAAATAAATAAATAATCATTCTTGTTATCTAATTCTCTTTTTCAAAATAAAAACTAAAACTAGATGACCGAGCGCAGTGTGGGGCAGGCTGGCTTTTTGCAACTATTTCTCAATTTTTTCAACATTGGTTATTTAAAGCGATTTTAATTAATTTTGAGTAAATGAAAATTAGTTTATAGTTCAACCGAAAGATTTTGGCTCGAACCAAAGAAATTTTAGTTAGATTAAAAGAATTCTAAAATCAAGATTGTTGTTAATAGCTTTCTGCAACACGTTCAACACTTTATGCAACTATATTAAATTTTGGAATATTAAATGACTATCTTTTTTCCTAGTATTTTCTAAACTACATCAAGTTTGAGCGAAATTTTGGAGCTAAACACTATGTTAAATATTTAATTTTATTATTTTCTCTTTAGTTTAAGAAATGTGGATTAGTTTTGGAGTATCAGGAAAACGGGAGATTGAAATGGTTGTAAAAAAACAGAAAATATTATGTTAAGCATGATTAAACGATGCACGGATCGCTTCTGAAAACCTTGGTTTTCCTAACTCCCTCCCATAAAAGAACAAACAAACAAATCAAAAAAATAAATAAAAATAAGCTCATACCTCCTTGGCCATTTCCATGAAACACGATCCCAAAATATCATAAGCAGACACCGTTGGTACTCGAGAAGGTGGGGTCTCATCTGGGATGGTTGGAACGGCCAGAACAGTAAGAACCACCAAGCCCCCAGAGATAACCTCTTCAGCACGAGCATGAAGAAAAGCTTCAATGTCCTTGGCATATTGAGCTGAATAAGCTTCAAATACTTCTTGTTTTGCATTTGTGTAGTGGATTCTCCCTTTATTATAAGCAGGAGAATTGACATCTAATACTTCGTTTGGTACACGAGACAACCAATGAAGCGAGGTGGAGGAGTGAACAATATGAAGAGTGCCCTTGGGAAATAAACGGGAGTGAAAAGAACCGGGAACACCGGCAGCGAAATAAGGCTTTTCTGGGGGGAGAGATGCAAAAAGGGTGTTGAAATCATTTGATGCATGGTCATTAAAATAGACATGAAATTCAGGAGGCGAGCCAGATTTACGGTATTTAAGATCAATAGCGTCGATTATGTTTTGCATAGCAATGAACGTATTTGGTCCTATGGAGCAACCGAAATCTGCTATCCTAAAAGTGTTTGATGATGGGAAATTTTGGATGTCAAGATAATTTGCAATTGCCTCATCAATCATCGATTTAGACCTATCCACAACAAATCTCTGCGAGAAAAAGAAATTTAATTCATGCATAAATTGGTTTAAGTATAACATGACAAAGGATCAATAAGAAGTTCATATTACCTGAAGAGAGGAGTTATTGGCATAGCTATTACGCCCATATCCACCATTCATTGGAATTGCTTCAATAGTAGATGAGAGTGTTTTTGAGGGTACCATTTCCATATTTCTCTGTATAACGTTTCCAAAGATCTGTAAGTGTGTGAGTTTATAAACGGTTCCAATAATTTCCTGGAACAGTTATTCAAGAGTTGGTAATATAAGTGGCGTTTTGTGCGGTGCTGTACTAAGTCACATGTTGGGATGGACTGTGTTGTGCTCAAATTTTGGCGCATAGTGCTGGGCTACATCACATATTGGCACGACCCAATTTATACCTCTAACTATATGGTTTACTTGGGGCATCAAACAAATCTGGCGAGATTTTTGGTCATTTATTTATGTATATTATTATTACAGCACACAGCGACTGTAATATACTAGTAAGTAAATACATGCGTTTTATTGAATTCCACGGGCTCAAAGATTGATACTAGTTATCTGTATTTGTTTATTTTACACAAAATTGGTTAAAAAGACCAAAATTAACAATTTTTGAGTGAAAAAGACATCTAGATTTTGATATTGTTTTAAATGGACAAAAATATAAAAATAGCATGGATGTAACCAGTTTCATCCTACCCATTTTCAAATACTTTTTCTTATTTTTAATTTATATCAAGATGCATCCAGTTTCATCCTCGCTATTTTTTAAATTTAAGCTAGGATGATCATTCTTGCTATTTATTTTTTTGTCCATTTCACTCATACTAATTTTTACTCGTCCATCTAAACCATGATTTAATTTTTTTTGGACAAATATCCCATTTTCCGTTTATTTTAATCTTTCTTAAGGAGAAACAAAAATATATATAATTGATTCTAATGGATATTCATCCAACATTGTTGAGAGCTTTATCATTATTACTTTCTTAGCAAACGCTGCGACACTTCACATTAAGGAGTTGGTTGTGTCCCCCGAAGGTCAGGAAAAGGACCTTAAATTATAGTTGAAAAAATACTTGCAATCCAGCCGTATATTTATTAATTTTGAACGTACTTGGCATATTTCTATTATTGGCTTGAAAACCTTTTACCAATGTCATGGTGTTTTGGTTGACTAGATGATTATGTGAAGATGAAAGCTCAGATATAAGCTTTAGAGTAATTCTACCGGTATAGAGAAATGATTTGCAGCCTGATACTGGTGATTCTTGGTCCGATCGTTTCATCTTATATAAGTATGATCCGAGATGAAGAACTGTGGGATTGGTGGTGTAAAAGTTTTACTTTTGGTCGAACTTTGACTTTTTCAAGCTTTTTCCTAAAGTTTAGGAATTTAGGGGCCAAGTTAGGAAAACTGGTTTATTTTTTTATTTTTTGATGGATTAGGAAACTAGTTTCGAAAGTGAAGTTTTCTTAAGAGCAAAATTTGATTCCGTATATAAGGATTAGAATTAAAGGTGCAGAGAAAATTCAACCTAGAAGAGTGGAATTCTAGAGCTTTGTGTTTAGATTTTTGGTCTCTTTATTTGGGAGAGTCGAGTTCTACTTTGAAGGTCAACACATGTGTAAAAACAAAATATGCAGAGAAAGGATCTTGATGTTACCGTGTTTAAGATTTCCCTAAACCAAGTTTCTAGAATTCCATGTTTCTCCTCTATTACTAGCAATCATAAATGGTGCGGAAGAGAACATATATTAGGATGACTTTAAGAATGGTTTTAGAGAGCAGGCATTTATGGTTTCTCCAACTGTGTTCTCGGGAATGTTGTTAGCTCTTTTGTTTGGTTCTCTTATATGGATTGGAAACAATATGTAATGGTCTTTGGTTAATAAAACTTTTTATAATAGTGCTGGTCTTGGATATAGCCTTTAAAGGTGAACCATAGATATTTTGTGTTATGTGGTTGTTTATTATTTATCTCTTTTATTTATTCTCCGTATTTGGTTGAAATCGTCAATTGCTCTTTGTGATTTTGTACACTCTGCGGTGTTCGGGATGCCAATTTTCCCAACAGTCAGTTGCTAGATTATAAAACAAGGCTTTCATCGTGAAAGTTAATTGGATTGGTTCGGGTTAAAAAACAGAAAAAAAAACAGTGGACTGTTACACCTGACGGTCAAAGAAAATTAAGCTGATAAAACACTTAGAGATGGCTGAATTTTAAGCTTGTCCCTTGATAATGCGGATGGGAAACGCGTGGGCACGCCCCTTAGTGATAATGCCTTTGTCTAAACTTTTAAGGTAGGTAGTTTTTTAACCTATTGCTAGTTAACTTTTTGCAAGTACTTTTCCACCAGCTGGAAACAGTTTTAAATTACAACCCCTGATCAAATATTAATTTCTTTTTAAGTAGTGTTAGTAAGTACTAACTAATTGACGATATGAATGACTTAGCAGATGAAACATTTAAGAATGCCTATACTACTGCTGCTCTACTAGTACTACTTATGTCTATTTATGGATATAGGACCATAATTCAACCATGTACATTTATGTAACTTAGCCGTATCAACCACAAATAATTCGTTGTGGTTCATCATATAATAAACGTAGGTAGGACCAATCAATCAATCAATAACCTAAACACCCAACTACATCTCTCACATCACGTCGAGAGTTGCGGTAACCTCCTCACCCATTGGCCGGTGAACAAAACCCTCGCACTTGATTGACCGAAATCAAAGTTAGCCCCCTTATATTTCGTGGCCGTTATTTTTTAATAGAATATGAAATCTGGCCATCGGATTAGCGGCAAAATCTACAAATATCTTTCGAGTAGGGCCCACACGTTTTTTTTTTTTGGGAAAAAAATGAGAATTTCCATGTAAAAAAAATCAACATACAGTATAACTTCTTTAAAATAATACTCGGTAATATAATATTTTCTTTAAAATAATAAAATTTCCTGGTCCCGACTCGGGCCCTTAGTGCTAAAATAATAAATTCGATAAAATCATAAAATAATACATTTCAAAAGTTTTCCTTAAGCATTAATAGGTCTCAAATAATATATAAAATAATAATGCTACTGTAAAAATAAAAAATAAATTTCATACATGTTAAATTTTCTCCAAATATGATTCTATATTGATTTGATTTTCTTATAAATTCAAATCAAGTTGTATTTCATCCATAATAGTTCTTTATGCACTCAAAAGATCCAGGGTCACGTTGTTATATTGCAAGAAGAAGTGTTGAAGTGTGATTGATACTTGGAATGGTGTATTCTTATTGCAACTAGTCAATAATATAATATCTCAACAAAATTAATTGATATTATATTTACGATCTACAATTGTTATTCAACCTCCAAACTAGTAATTATCCTATATAATAATAATATATTATTTAACTATAAAATAATAATTTATTATATTATTGATAATATAATATTTATTTAAAATAATAAATTATCTGGGTCCCAAGCCTATTATTTTATAGAAGTTATACTGTAGATAAGTTTTTACGTGATTTTTTCATGAGCAATTAATGGAAAAGAAGATCTTCAGGGTAGAAGTCGAAACAATTCTATTTTTAGAAAAAAAATCCGAAAATTTCCATATCAGAAAAAAAATCAACCCAAATAAGTTTTTATATATGAATTTTTTTTATCAGCAATTGACGGAGCAGGTGGAATTTTTGTGTAATATAAGATTGGACGATTCTATAATTGGCAGTTAATGCTAGGTTTACGTCCAAATCCAAGCTATGATATCGTTGCACGGCTAATTTCATTAATATATATTTTAGTCATAATTTCATTAAAAATCTAAGAACTTCCAACAATATTTTGCCATAGTCATATTTAGCATTCCTTAGAAATTCTTTCCATTCTCAAAAAGAAAATTATTACCATCCTTGTTAAATTTATTTTCAGAAAGAAATCTAACTCAATGCACCGATACTTACCATTCCTATTAGATATGTTTCCTGTTTAAATCATTGATGATTCTGTATATAATAAATCAAAGTAATTTCCTTATTCATTATTCACCTTTTTTCTTTTCTCACATCTCGCATCTTAGAACCCGCATCTTAGAACCCTAGAACCCTAATTCGCTTGATGTTAGTTGTACTACTCTTTTTCTTTTTTTAGGTTGGTGTTTGGTTGTTATCTCTTTGATGATGATTTTTTTTGTTTAATTTGTAGGTGAAGAAAGATAATCCGAAGAATGGGTGTTTCTCTCCGACTTATGTTATTATCTGACAGAAATACGTCAACAATTGTGACGATCTATTTTACTGTTTGTGCGAATGATTCACTGAATATGTTTGGTTGGTGTTACATTCATTCTGCGATACAATACATCTGCAGCTTTGCACTAATTTTTTTGTTTTTTAATGAAAGGAAATCTTTGTTTTCTTCTGCAGAAAATCACACCAAGAGAAGATTCTTAAATCAAACAAAATGGGAGCCTAATCTGGTTTCATCAACTATGGATCTGAGATAGATTTTTGGGGGTTCTTCTACTAATTTTTTTTAGTGTACATCCAGGTAACCTTAACTTCAGTTTTAGAGTTTCTAACCAGATAATTCTTAGGGTTTATTCCAAATTTTAGTTTTCTCTACTCTATTTTGTTTTTTGCTTTACTAGATACTCTTAGTTAATCCTGCATGTTCTAATCTTTTCTCTATTCTATTTTGATTTTTTAAAGGTAGGTTTGTTGTGGCCGAGATGAGAACACGGAGAAGGCACGTATGAGATACGCTGAGCTAAAGGTAATATTGCCCTGCTACTCCTCTGAGATGCTATAGCAATTTACAAATTACCTCCAGGATACAACTATCAAGTAGTTCTACTCTATGTGTAGCATACACAGAGAGAACCCTTAGAACTTGGCAGCAAAAATGAAAAAACAAAAGCACAAATCGAAACTACAACCAGTTTCAGATAAATATAAAAACTAATTTATGTTTCGTAAACTATGATGTTTCGAAACTAATTTCTCGTTAAACAAAGTTTCTGTAAACTAATTTCTGTAAACAAAGAAGTAGTTATACAAAATTATGTTTCTGTAAACTACAACTTGTTTAAGATAAGAACTCGATTTTTTTGTTTCTGTAAACTTAAAAAGAAATTGTTTCTGAAAGCATAAGTAAAGAATAAGAATTTCAGAAGAGAAGAGTTCTGAAAGGTATGGTTTACAAATGAAGTTTACAACTCGTATTTATAGCAAGAAAATGTTCGAACGTTGGAAGAGAATCCAAAGCACGACAGACTGTCCGTGATTCACGCATCTCGAACGTTGCAAAAGTAAGGTAAAAAATCGCGTTAAAAGAACAGTGCACATGCATTCAAAATTTTCGAGATTCTTCTCGAGGAAAACACCGTGTATGCAATTGTCAAGAAAACCGTGTGACACGCGTGAAAGAAGATGCTTCTCGAGGCTGTCGGTTATCCAAAACCGAGAAGGCAAAGAATAAAATTCTTTACATGTGTGGGAGAAGCGTGTGGTAAATTTCAGTAAAAATAAAGGATGGGTCGGATACACCCACACCCACACCCACACCCACACCCACTCCCACTCCCACGCCGAGCCGAGCCGAGCCGAGCCGAGCCGAGCCGAGCCGAGCGTGCTTCTGTGCGAAGCACCGCGCGAACGGGAAAGGCAATAAGAAATGCAATAAGGTTTAGGCAACCTTGCCATAGTCTAGGGCTTTACCCATACACAAAGGTCTAAAGACCCAAAGGGCCATACCCTTAAGGCTAAACCAATGCTATTTAAGTCTAAAAATCTTAGTGTTTTAGTCTATATGGGACTAATGTTTTATTCATTCACATGAAAAAACATCTAGGGAGCAATAGGTCTTGGGATCAAAACATGGTCCATGCATTTTTTTTTTATTAAAACAAAACATTGTTTTTTATAACAAGAAGAACTAGGGGGCAGGTTGTGTTGTTAAACATGGAAGAATTATTATTGTGGTTGAATTATTACTGCTATGAATATGTTTGTGACGTAGATGGTACTGCAGCTCGATGTGGATATGAAGAATTTGCTGGAATGGTCCTCTAATTTGATTAGATACATGTTCTTCTTTTTTAGTTTAATCTTTAATGTATTTTTTCATAAAAGCATAAGTTAGATTACTTTGTTATATTGTTTCTATTAGATGCTAACTAATAATGTGCAGGAAATAGATTTGTGGCAATGATGCATCATTGCAACAATCCTTCAATCAAATGAGAAAACACGAAACACCTAAGTCTATCATTGTAATGTTGATGACTTTTGTCTAATACTTTCCCATTTGTTTCCCATTTGTTCCAAATGTTGCAATGACCTAATATAAAAGAGATATAGTGTACTAATACTAAACAAGGCCTCAACTGATACTAAGATTATAGTTGAAACGGGGTTCTGTAATGAGAAAGCGGATTACGTATAATATGATCAAGCAATCTTCTTGACAGACCAATATATAGTTTAATTTAAAGATTCATTCCATCTCGGGTATTATTGAGTTTTTTTTTTTTTTTTTTTTTTTTTTTGATACTGATATAGTATTTGTTTTTGGATTGCTTGCAGACATCTCTGTGATGCTATTCTGAAAAGAAATTCAGCTTATGAATTTGGTTTGAGCTTGCAGGCTTTGAGATTGGTTAGTATACAACCATTTTTTTTTCTTTTTATTTCCACGTGTATTGATTATGCAGTGGGGTTTATTGTTCTTTCGTATTCTCTTTTGATTTTTGATTTGTTGCTTTCTCTTGGTCACGAAATAAGAGAAGAGGTAAAGCTAAGATGCAATCAACATTCATGTCTCTTTTTGAATTCGATCAATGGAGGTGCACGAACATATGGTAAGGTTCAGGGCTTTTTCTTGAACAACTAGGAATTTATAGTCATGCTATTTGTTTTAACAATTATTGTCTGTATTTAGGTGACTGTTTTTGTTGCAACAATATTTATCAATTTAGTTTTTTGTTTTCATTATCCTTGAAAGCTTGGGCATCAGTTATGGCTGACTTTATAAATTCTTCGAACAAGCATTGCTTTGATAAAATGTGTGTTCTGTAGAGTAACCTTAAAATGTGAACCTTGATTTAGTTTATCATGGTTTGTTTTCTTGGGGTTAGAATTATGTGGAAGCTGTTTTAGAGAGTGGGTAGTTCATAGATTAAGGATTCAGTAGTTGGCTTCTTAGTTTAAAGGCTTTAATCACGTTAAGCAGTGTATTTCTTCTCAAATTGCAGCCAAACTATATTCTTTTAAGAGCTCAGAGTAGTGTTTGACCAATGTCACTAGGAAAGGGTGGTGTTACCTTGCTTGGGGATTATGTTCGTGCTAAATTTCCAATCTGGATGCATGTCTTTTGAGGTACGCCATACTAAAAAACTTTAGTAGAGTTGGAAAGTTATTGTCTCTTCCATGAAAACTATCTCTTAACGGCTTCCAATATATGTATCTTGGGATGCTGGTTTGAACTTATTATTATAGGATTGTAACCAGTTGTAAAGCTAGAAAAAGTAGGAAAAAAATATATAATCTGTTATCTCGGTTGGCGTCTACTTTGAAGTGGTAAGCTTACTATCGAATGCTTGGCCGAAGAATCATCCTCAAATCTGTATTGTTTCTGCCCTCATGAGTACAGATTTGCTGCTTTTTTTTCATTATATTTTTCGTTAACGTCTTCATTTTATTTATTTCTGTTGTTGTTCCTGTAGGGTTTGGACATCATGAGTACTTTTCTCGGCCACAACTTTTATGAGCTCATGCAATTTTTTTGCATGTTCTGGCCCTTCTGTAAGCATATGAGGCATTGGAACCCACGAATTATTGGCCACGATTTGAAGTCATCCAATTTGTTGGTGGGAAAGAACTGGATTGTGTGTAATCAAGCAGCTATTTTATCCTTTTTCTCACATTTTTATAATGCACATAATTAGATTGGGAAAGAAATGTTCGTAGCTGATACGTTTGTATGTTCCATTACTAGGCTGGTTTTTATGTGTCGTAGGAACACCCAGATGTCAATGTATGGACAAATAATAACTGGTTACCATGATGATTTGGTAAAGGATAGGATGTTCCGTCTTTATGGGGTCCGAAAACATCGTATTACAAAATTGAACATGGAATTAGCTAAAATGTTATTCTAGCTCCCATCATAAATAAAAGAGTTGGAAATGCACATGGTCATAGGTGTTGGTATATACAGTATAATGTGTATGTGTATCATAGTAACAACCAATTTTCACATCAAATTTAATGGAAACAAGAACTTTTCCTAGCAAATTGACTATCTTATCGAGCGCAGCAATGCTCATTATTTTTCAAGACGGAACAAAGACCCAGCAAAATCTCTAGATGTACCAAGAGATATTCACACCTTGTTAAATTCCCAAGTACCCCGTGCAAATGGATATCATGCGGAACATCAAAATGATGAGAATGTAATTGATTGCATCTTTTATAGTCTCTAATATATTTGAAAGGAAATATATTTTAGAGAAACTAATGAGTTGATCTAGTGCAATGTAATTCACAATAATATTTGGATAATTAAATCATATTGACTCCGACGATGAAATGTTGGAAACTGACTCATACAAGCTTTTGGAATAACCATACAAATATCACTTTATTTGAGTGAACGAAAATGGGAAAAAGATTGACATGCTATGAAGTAACGACATATCTCTCAATAAGTGTTTTCTAAAGTAACAGATGCACAACCCCCTCCCTCCCATTATGCTTTTAAGTAAGAGAGCATATCACTCATTTTACAAAGTCTTTAGTAAAACAGGATCGAGACCATCCTAAGATGCAAATGGTAAACAATACATATTACAAAGATAACAAGGTGAAATTTAGAAAAATATTCATACAGAATGTGGACCATTAAAGTGACTGATGGATCTGGTGAATATTTTGACATTTTGGACTAGTTGTAGTCCCAAAGAAGTTTGCGCTTGAAACCTCCTAGCACATACTACACAATGCAAAGTCTAAAGGCTAACCATCCTTTTTAATCCTAGAAAATGTACATCAAAAGGACTTGATGAATATTGCATGTTTTATAGGATCAATATAGAGCTTCTTATACCCAATGGTCTCGCAGAGGCTACCATCAAAGGTTACATATGGTTCCTAAGGAATAAGTTATGCGTACCAACCTATCTTTTATTGCTTTGGGGATATGCAATATTACATGCATCTTTACTTAATTTTTGTAGAACCCAATATTAGTCAACCTTTTTTGCGCTCTAGTTGGTAACTGAATTTAAGCCTAACATTTATGTTCTTACATATTTTTGGTTGCACTATATATGTGCCATTACGAGTCCACGTCGTACTATGATGGGTCACGAAAATGATTAAATAATTTTGTTGGATATTTAATCTCAACAATTATCCGCATTTAAAAACCTTTGGAAGGAGATCTCTTACCTCTAGATTTGCAGTTTATCACTTTAGTGAGACAGTCTTCCCGTTGTTAAGGGGTGATAAGAAAAAGTATTTTCTAAGTAAATGACATGAATTATTGTGGTGTGTTCCAACTGTGTCTCATATTGATTCTTATACTCCGCAAATGTAAATGTGAAGTGATAAAGAATATTCGATTTTCAGAATGTACACTGATGTTGCTAAAATGATGAGATCACACATACCAGCTACAAACCTACCTGCAAAGTTACAAATCCTCAATACGAGATATACACCATAGACTAAGGTGTTACAACTACACTCAGTGGAAGTGTGGTTGAGGCCGTGGCTCCATAAAGGAAGTTGGAGAAACCATTTCGTTCGAACAATCCTCACCTAGAAAGGAAGTAGGTGAGTAAGGCACAACTTATTTATATTATCAGAAATCATCTCATATGACTGTCTCTGAATATGTCCATGGTTCAAACTGGAGGATGCTCCAAAGTTTTAAATGATTCTAGAGAACAATGAAATCCTAACGGATTACCAGAATGCATATGAGCCAATGGAAGGATCATGCGTGCACAATGATGATATAATCCATAAATAGTTGCTCCATAAGTAGAGCACAATAAGATTGAACCATGCTTTATTTTGGTTAATTTAAAATAAATAACATATTTGGACTACACAATCCAGGTATAACTTAGTTCTTTGGCAAATATACGGGTATATGGTGTGGTAGTACTAACCAACCAAGTGTAAAGACTATTGGACATACATAATTAATTTGTCATAAAGCATAATGAGAAGAAAGTAGTTTTAAAGTACAAAGACTCGCCTTGTGGCGCGAGGTTTCTCACAAAGCCGTGGAATTGTTCTCTTGTAATGAATGTTATAGAGTTCTAATACTTAGTTAGCTTGGTAATTTCAAAAGGACTAGAAATGCAGCATATATATATGGTTGTTATGTATCTCTGAAAGAATCAAGAGATAAAACATATTTACAAAAGTACTTGATAGACTTTTGTTTCCCAAATCAGATGACTCTAAACCACAGAGTACGTTTACAGTTAGATAGAACGCTCACTTATAGATTCAAGAAATCAAGTGGACGTGATATACCCATCTAAGTGGCTATTTGATTTGGAGGGGATATACAAGTAAGTTATTTTTCCTTGCGTATTCATAAGAAATTTCCTGATTTGGAATTGTAGCTATTTATGTTGATGGTACAAACATGATGCGTACTCTTGATGTAATAAGAGACTTTAAAAGATATTTAAAATCCGAATTTGAGATGAAAAATATGGGAAAAGATCGACCGAATACCGAGCTTGTGGTATATTATCCCACCAGTTTGCATTTATCTAAATTTGTCAGAAAATTTAACATAGACATGCATCCTGATGGCACTCCCATGATTATTCGAGGTTCAAATATAAGTAAGTAACCATTTCGTCCAAAGGAATATGAGGAAGATGTGATGGGAGATGAAATTCCCATATCTAAGTACAATAGACGCATTGTTGTACTTAGTATAACAATGTACTTGATTAAATTTTATATCCTCAGGGAACTTGTTAGCTAGATATAGCTCCGCGCCACCGCAACGTCATTGGAATGGTATAGTTAATGTAATCATGTACTTAAAAATAACTATCAACTTAAATTTGTTGTATCCCCTACAAAGACATTAAAGGAATGCTAATGAAAGTGCAATCCAAAAGTTTTTGATTATGAAGGAACAATAATCTCTTCTCCAACGAAAGTAATCTGAGAGAGATATGGTAGATTATTTTCTAAGTCATTACCAATATTCAGTTTCGAAAAATACATGACTAAAGGAACTGTCTGGAATAACTCTGAAAGTAATCAGGGGGAGATGCCGACATCAGGGGGAGGATCTAAGGATATGATGTCGACATATTTTACTTCGAAATTGAAGTTGTGTTGTACTTTTTTTTTCCTTCGATCGAGAATAGTTTTTCCCGAAGGGTTTTGTCTCTCGACAAGTAAAGTGTGATAAGCCCCTTATGACAGCATTAGACTAACGAAAATTGTCTGACATCAGGGGGAGCATCTTATGGTATGTTGAACTATTTTCCTTCATCGAGGTTTCTTTTTCCCACATAGTTTTGTTACTCGGAAAGGTTTTTAATGAGACAACAACAAACACCTGGAATGTAATTTCCCAGCTAAGGTTATTGTCTTTCCCACGAGGATTTTCTTCCTTAAGAGTTGTGAAGCAACTAGTCAACTTCAACAAAGCAAAGTGATCATCTGCAACAGATCACCTTTACATGCATCTATCATGTTGTACTCTTTTCCCTTCATCAAGGTTTTATCCCACTGGGTTTTCCTTGTCAAGGCTTTAATGAGGCAACACATTCGAGTTCAACTATGTTCTGAGTTTCCTTATTATTGTACTATTTTTTCTTTAGTTCAGGTTTTGTCCCTTTGTTTTTTTTTGGCGAAGTTTTAACGAGTCAATTAACTTAGACTCATCGATCTTTGAAGATCATATTGCATGTGATGAACTACATGTAAAGCACAAGACAACATGTGAAGAATTGTACCAAGGTTTTGTTGCACTAGGTTTTTCCTTGTCAAAGTTTTAATGAGGCAATTGACTTCGACAAAAGTCATCCAGGAGAGAAATGCATTTGAAGAACTACATTTGAAGAACTATATTTAAAGCTTTATGTATAAAGTTTTGTTGTTGAACCACACAAGGGGGAGTGTTGTAGGGCTTACGGCCCATAGATGTGTGGCCCAACTACATAGTTAGGGACTTCCTTTGTTCTGTGTAAAAGTATATAACTCCTATGTAATATCTCTCTAGACTATCAATAAGACATCTACCTCTCTTCTATTATCTCGTTGTCTTCTCTACTTTTTCCTCAATCAGATAATAAAATTTACAACAAGTAAATTCCCAATAGTTAAAGAAAGGCTTCTCTTAAATATATCCCATGTTTTGATTAACTATAACCCACATAAAATCATTAATCTAACCAAACAGATTCTTATACTTTTTAATAACATAACCCACAAAATTATACACAAATTTTATTTGTACCCCCTATAAATTATCAAATCCCTAAATCAAAAAAATAAAATAAAGTTAATTATATAATTTTCATAATTAAAGTTATGTAAGATCTACGGCGTAATTGATCATCTTAAAAACAATTATAGAATATAATAGTGTTTGTGGAGTTTTAGAAAATTGATTATTTAGAAAAGAATCAAAACCTTAGTTGATTTCATTTTGGTTTTAGATTGATATTATTGTGGAGAATTTTTAAGGGAATAATTAGAATATATAACCTCAATCGATATTACTGTAATCATGATGTAGAAAAATAACATCATCATAAGGAAAACGTGAAAAGTTGAGTTTAGTTTGTGCTGGGGAAAAAGTAAATATTAAGGTTTATAATTGGGAAATTTGTAAGAATAATTAGAGGGAAATTAGAAATAAACTGAATTATAATTAGGCCGACCGAGTGAAGCGAGGGAGGATTCTATATATGGTGACTTTGGGTCAATGTGAAGCATGACTTTTTTTTCCAGTTTAACACAAAATGATTGCATTTGGGTGGTTTGGTGCAATACCTGGAAATTTCTAAATTGTCCATTCCTTTTATTCTAATTACTATAACTCCCCGTGTAACTATTTTTTCAGGGGTATAATTGGCAATCAAACTTAATATAACATATATAAAAAACTGTGCCTTGGAATTTTATAAATTTTATCTCGTTGGAATGGTTTTAAAAAACACTACGCAATGAGTACAAACAACAATATCAAATTTAGTGCTTTTACCGAAAATTCAGTGGTGTTTATCATTTTAGGTATAATTTTTGAAAATTAAATATATATCTATTATGAAAACCACCACAAAGTATACATAGTATTTTATATAGGCATATTTTGGTTTATGCATCAACTTATTTTCTGTTGCAACTAATAAAACGATATACTCATTTCATTTAAAAAAAAAATGATACTTTCAATTTAGACACAATTTTCGAAAATTTAATGCATAAACATTATGAAAACCACCATAAAGGTTGCATAACACATTATGCAGCCATATATTGGTTTATGCATTGGCTAATTTATCGTTTCAGGAAAAGTGATATTTTCATTCCGTGTCTGGAAAATGATATTTTCACACCGTGTCAGGAAAAATGATATTTTCGCGCCGACTTCTTCGATCGGCCGTCCCACCGTGGCAGCGGTCATCTAGTTTAGATTGGATCTAAAAAAAGGGTTAGGATTTGTATTTTGATTTTGGGAAAGAAGTATTATGATTATAGTAAAAAGATTAAAACAATGTTTGGTAACTTTGGTTTTTCATTTTAGCTTAAATTTTTTGGGCTATAATTAATAAAAGTGTGGGCTATAATTAAGGGAAGCCTAAAGAAAATAGAGTGGGAAATTTCTCAGGTACAGTGGGAAATTTTGCGGGCAATTTAGACCAATTTTGCAGAAATTTACAAAAATTTAGTGAGCTAGTGATCATTTTCCAACAAATTTAACTGCCACCTCCCACTCTGGTGTGTATGCTTAATTGCATATTATATGGATCACCAAAACGGAGTTAGCTAAGGTATCTAGTATCTACATGTACTCATGTAGTACGGGATGCATCTAGATTACTAATTTTATCACGTACTGTTATTACACCTATACAAAAGTAGTTGAAGATATGAATAAGTTAGTTGAAGATAATATTCACCCATCTAAAATTAATCACTCAACCATCTATATTTATGCAACAAGATGTATCAACAAGAATTGGTTAATTGGTAGTTGCTCATCATAAAGCTGGGATACCTTTATAAAAGGACGTATCATTGATTTAGGTATTACCTAAATACTACCGACGCTTTTCCTAATTACTACCCATGGTCTTAAATGATAAAAATTGTAGACCTAAACTAAAGTGGATGAGTAAAACGCGTCTTATTTGACAATTACCTAACAGGCTAACACCATTAGGTCTACCAAAAATAAGATACCACCCATAATAGCCATGGAGACCGCCACCGCTACCACACCACCACCTTCAATTTAACAACATTAAGATCATAATTTTATTAAGATTAATTTTAAATTTTGATTACGATTTTAGTTTTAAAAATTAGATAGATTGACTCAAGTTTCTTATGGACACATATTAAGTTTTAACTTTAATAGATTAGGGCTTAATTTCGAAAAACTATAATGTAAGTTCCACTAAAATCGATTATAGGATCAAAACCAAAAAGAATCCATTATAGGGACAAATGTCAATCGTTATAAGAATAGCTTGTCAGTGCCTTTGTTATATGAAAAAATTATAACTAAGATCCATGCAAGTGTAATATGCAATAACGAGGGGGGGCCAGTGGTATCTGTTAGTGTTGATGGAAAAAAATGATTTTTTTTGTGTTAGGGTGTAGCAAAGAATAAGGTGAGTTATTGTTACCTATTGTTGATTAGCTTTACTACCACTAAGATTTTAGATCGTGGGTAGTAATTAAGAAAAGCGTAGGTGGTAGTTAGGTAAAACCTTTCCAAATTATGACTATATATATGTATTGTAAGTTTCCAGCCGATGTCTCTGTAGTGCAAGAAAAGTTACTAGGTGATGATATTAGTGTTCCGATTTGGAATTGCATCGCCTGATGTGGTATTACGCCATTTTTATAAGGAAAAATAATCAAAATGTCCCAATTTGGGAAGCATGGTTGCGATAATGCCCCAGATTTTTTAAAAAATTAAAATTTCTCAATCCATTAAGTCATCGATCCAAGATAGTTAAGTAGTGAATTTGGCACACATGTGATTACACAAATGTGAAAAAAAAAACAATAATATCACTTCATGGTCAAGGGTATTAGGTTAAAAGGTTTTAGAGTTCAGGTATTAGGGTTGAAAGTCTAGGGTTTAGGGGTGGGGGTGGTGGCGGCGACGATCCTGATGGTGGTGGCGACGGCGACGACGATCCTGATGGTGGTGGCGACGGCGACGACAACGATGGTGATAATGGTGGTGGGAGCGGTGGTGCTGGAGATGGTGGCGGCATTTTTGGCGATGGTGGTGGTGATGATGGAGGGTCTGGCATTTTTGCTGCTTGTCATACTCTGTAATATTTTCTTATGTTAAGTAAAATCGAGTAAGATTATCTCTTTGTTCGTAACTGGCCTTGAGACTAATTTATGTCGATACTATGGATACAAATCCTTGTGATTTGTTATTGTCCGCCAAAAAAAAAATTCTTTAACAAACGGAAGGTCACTCGTGTTGTTCTCTTGGGAATGACATTCAATCGGGGAAAGTTCTTAAATGAACTTGTGCTTAATTGTTATATCTTTGTGGGGAGCGTGGCTGTGGAATTTTAAAAGGGATGCTTGTATCTTTTTGATCTCCTAGGATGAGCCCCGCACACACCAAATCAAAAACAAAAAACAGCCCAGTGCGTAACACGGGCACCAATTTAGTAAATTCTAATAAAAGAAATCCAACTAAACCTCAACGTCCAACCATATTCTATTATTCATCGCATTAATAATATCTCACTTGGCCGGGTTCTTCCATGATTTGCATCTTTCCTCATGAGTAATGGATCCATTAATAATTGCTCACTTGTTTGTGTACTCCTGGTCTCCTGTAATTAGGTTTTCGAAACATCGCCTTCTAAAAGACCTTATTTTTTTCAACCACTTTCGGCCAAGAATTATGGTTGTCCTTTTTGCTTGTCCATAGTTTGAATATAGCTTAGCAAAAAAGAGACCAACATTGCAACAACTATGGAAGATGCACACCTTTTGGCTTATGGTGATGGAAACTAAGTTTCGGTAAACTGTTTTTTAGATCCGATATTTCAGGTTTTTAATTAATAAAATGTATTAAAATTTAGCAGATATATTCACTTTTTCAGATCCGTATACCACGAAAACTCAGTTTTTGTCGAGCATCGCTTAGCTATAATGAGAAACATATGTGTTCTCCTCAATGGCCAGGCCAAGCCCAACAATTTCACCACATTTGAGCTAAGCGATGCTCCATACTGGTTGTGTTTCACGAGAATGTGTCTATAGCCAAGCCAAAAGCACCATCATATTGCTTATATTTTCTTTATTTGATTTTTTCTTCTTTAGTTTCTTAATTTAAGCAGACAAGTAACAAATTCTTGTATTCGTTTCTTTGGTGTGCAAATATTTTGATACTCTTTTGTTTGATCAATATATCTTTATGGATTGTTAATCTTTATAAAAAATAATTATATTGCTCACCAGTCAAGATTAGACTCTTCCAAGATATGATCTCCTTTATCATGAATTATGGTTCCAAAAATTCGTAACTCACTGGGAAACAAAAGGTTTTGTTTCATACGTTCATGCCCATCAGTTAAAAAATATCATTAATGAACCGTTGTTATCTTTCAGCTGGAGGACAAAGGCTGCTAAATCTTGTGGTCTATATATTCCTTACGTCTTTACATTATGTGTCTCCTTAGTAGCTAGCTTATATATGCATACAACGTGTTAGGGCTGGCATGAACGTACACAATTAAGTCCCTCTGACTGCAACAAGTAACTGCACCATCTAGTATTTATCTAATGAGAACCGCATGTCTCTTCTATAAGAACAATTAAGGTCTGGCAAAAATAAGGTGTACCTGTTATGAAGGTACAAAACTATCCGAATGACCTATAGGGAACATATTATCTTATTAACAACTGATGCTTTTATATCTTGATTAATATATAAAAAGAAATGATGATATGTAACCTCACCGTCTACTAATCTAAAGACTTAAAGGCGTAGATAAATAAATCTCCCACGTTGAACGGTGATCATTTTTTATTGGCCGATTTTATTTTATTTTTAAGTTTTGTGAAACGAGCGTTTTGGTAAGGACACTTATCAATGTATGGTTGGTTTAAAAAGAATAGGAAAAAGATTAAAACAAGGAAACCAAATTCAATATTTAGGTGAGGACACTTGAAAATATATGATTGGTTTAAAAATTACAAACTTAAAAGGAAAGCCTAACTTACCATGTTTGGAATCTTATGGAAGTTCCAATTCAACTTGGATATAAAATATGCACATATTCTCCACCTACTTAATGTATTTTCCCCGCCACACCAAATAAAAAATACATTGCCATGGGGCGGGGTGAAGACAACCCAAAAATGCATCGCCACGGGACAAGGCGAAGCCTAGCGCACACCAAATCAAAAATGCATTGCCATGGAGAAAAGCCACACCAAATTAAAAGAAAAAATATGTCCGGTGCATAGCACGGGCACAAATCTAGTTTGTCTTTAAACGGTTAATTATCTTGTTGCATGAAGCTCCATTAATTAATTTGAAGGACAAAATAATTAAGTCGCTATAAAATAGGACACCCCTTCAAGTTCAGTTGTGTAGCCAAAGGAGGCAGCCTTTGAGTTATAACTACAATACATAATCTCTCCATCTCTATCCAACTATCATGGATCTCCAACTCACTTCAATTATACTACTTTTGGTTTTCCTAATTCCCTTTTTGTTCATGGTTTGGATGAACGGAAAAAAATCAACCCATCACAAATTGCCTCCAGGGCCAAGAAAAATACCTCTTATAGGAAATTTGCATAACATGTTCGGCTTGCCGCACCATACACTCAGAAACCTGGCCAAGAAATATGGACCCCTTATGCACTTACAACTTGGTGAATTTTCTGTTGTCATTGTATCTTCTCCAAGAGTTGCAAAACACATAATGAACACCCACGACTTGGTTTTTGCAGATAGACCCGAATTTCATGCTGGAAAAATTGCAGGATGGGATTCGACTGGCATAGCACTTTCTCGCTATGGTGATTACTGGAAGCAAGTACGAAGGATTTCTACCTTAGAGCTCCTAAGTGCCAAAAAGGTTCGGTCATTTAAATCACTAAGGGAGGAAGAAGTGTCAAATATGATTCAAACAATTTCATTGAAAACTGGATCCCCCATCAACTTGAGTGAGAAAATTTCATCGTTGAGCTATGACATAATCTGCAGGGCAGCATTCGGTAATAAATGCAAAGATAAACAAATGCTCATATCAGCGCTACATGAAGGCTCTAGTTTGGCAGGAGGTTTTTCCTTTGAAGATCTATTCCCCTCTCTGAAATTGCTTCACTTTATTGGTGGAATGAAAGAGAAACTTACGAGGATACATAAAACGATCGACACCATTTTTGAAGAAATGATCGAGGAACACAGAAGGGATAAATTATTAACTATTAGTAATGGTTATTTAGAGGAGGATTTTCTAGATGTACTTCTTCGGGTTCAACAGAGCGGTGATCTCAAGGTTCCGCTGAAAACCGACAGTATTAAAGCAGTAATTGCGGTTAGTACTAAATTCTATTTGTGTATATATTTTTTTTTTAGTGTATGAATCGTGCATAGACAAAAGTTTTTGCGTTATTTTGAAGTATTCGACTATGGTTACTTCTTGTCAGGATATATTTGGTGGAGGAACCGATGCTATAAGCACCACTGTAGAATGGGCCATGTCTGAATTGATGAAAAACCCAAGTATTATGAAGAAGGTACAAACTGAGGTGAGACTAGTCTTCGACGAGAAGAAACTTGATGAAAAGGACATTCATGATTTGGAATACTTGAAGTTAGTAATAAAAGAAACCATGAGACTACACCCTCAAGCTCCACTCTTAGTACCAAGACAAAGTAGGGAAAGATGTGAAATTGATGGATATGATATCCCGACAAAAACCAAAGTGATTGTCAACGCATGGGCTATAGGAAGAGATCCAGAATACTGGAATGACGCTGAAAAATTTGAACCAGAGAGGTTCCGTGGTAATTCAATCGATTATAAGGGCACGAACTTTGAGTATATTCCTTTTGGAGCTGGTAGGAGGATCTGTCCAGGTATTTCATTCAGCTTAGCTGTTATGGAACTAACGCTTGCTCAGTTACTGTATCACTTTGACTGGAAGCTCACTACAGAAGGGAGACCAGAAGATTTAGAAATGATAGAGTGTTTTGGTGTAACAGTTAGAAGAAAAAATGATTTGTTAGCGATTCCCATCCCTTATGTTCCTTCATAATTTTGTTTTCGACAAGTAACTAAATAAGTAATGCTTATTCCCAATCCTTATGTTGCTCCATGATTTCGTTAACTGTCAACACTTGCTAATTAAGTCAGCACCTATGTAATTCCTATATACGTCATTGTTTGCTTGTAATGGATTGAACTATCATGGTTCCTTTTTATGCAACTCGATCCACTGATTTCTTTAGCAGTTACTAACTCCATTCAAACCACGGTTAAACAAAAAAGTTAATTTTGCAGCTATGAAAATAAATCCATCCAAAAGTTGTTTTACATTTGTTTTTTCTCCTGATGATTAATATGTTTGAAACAAAGTATGGAAGACTTTCAAATTAAAATGGAGATTCAGCAAGAGAGTTGCCTGGATTATCAGTCGGAGCGAATTAAAATATTTGTATTTAATGGGAAACTTATTTAAATACCCCTCAAAATATACCTCTTGATAATATGTTTTTACTCAATTTTTGAAAATACCCATAACTTCCGAAAGTGGAAGAAACTTTTTATAAATTGCTTCCAAAAGCGGAAGCAAGTAGCAGAAATTGCTTACAGAAGTGGAGGAAACTTGATATATGTTGGTATTAAAATTGGAAACAACTTTCTCAAGTTGACTCCAAAAAAAAATTAATTTTTACTCCTATGGTATTTGTGCAAAGTCTACCACCACAAAGTATACATAGTATTTTATATAGGCATATTTTGGTTTATCCATCAACTTATTTTCCGTTGCAATTAATAAAACGATATACTCATTTCATTTAAAAAAAAAATGATACTTTCAATTTAGACACAATTTTCGAAAATTTAATGTATAGCCATTATGCAAACCACCATAAAGGATGCATAACACATTATGCAGCCATATATTGGTTTATGCATTGGATAATTTATCGTGTCAGGAAAAATGATATTTTCACGTCGATTTATTCGATCGGCCGTCCCACCGTGGCAGCGGTCATCTAGTTTAGATTGGATCTAAAAAAAGGGTTAGGATTTGTATTTTGATTTTGGGAAAGAAGTATTATGATTATAGTAAAAAGATTAAAACATGTTTGGTAACTTTGGTTTTTCATTTTAGCTTAAATTTTTTGAGCTATAATTAAGGGAAGCCTAAAGAAAATAGAGTGGGAAATTTCTCAGGTACAGTGGGAAATTTTGCGGGCAATTTAGACCAATTTTGCAGAAATTTACAAAAATTTAGTGAGCTAGTGATCATTTTCCAACAAATTTAACTGCCACCTCCCACTCTGGTGTGTATGCTTAATTGCTTATTATATGGATCACCAAAACGGAGTTAGCTAAGGTATCTAGTATCTACATATAATCATGTAGTACGGCATGCATCTAGATTACTAATTTTGTCACGTACTGTTATTACCCCTATACAAAAGTAGTTGAAGATATGAATAAGTTAGTTGAAGATAATACTCACCCATCTAAAATTAATCACTCAACCATCTATATTTATGCAAAGAGATGTATCAACGAGAATTGGTTAATTGGTAGTTGCTCAACATAAAGCTGGGATACCTTTATAAAAGGACGTATCATTGATTTAGGTATTACCTAAATACTACCTACGATGAGAAAAATTGTAGACCACGATCTTAAATGATAAAAATTGTAGACCTAAACTAAAGTGGATGAGTAAAACGCGTCTTATTTGACAATTACGTAACAGGCTAACACCATTAGGTCTACCAAAAATAAGCTACCACCCATAATAGCCATGGCGACCGCAACCACCACCACACCACCACCTTCAATTTAACAACATTAAGATCATAATTTTATTAAGATTAATTTTAAATTTTGATTACGATTTTAGTTTTAAAAATTAGATAGATTGACTCAAGTTTTTTATGGACACATATTAAGTTTTAACTTTAATAGATTAGGGCTTAATTTCGAAAAACTATAATGCAAGTTCCACTAAAATCGATTATAGGATCAAAACCAAAAAGAATCCATTATAGGGACAAATGTCAATCGTTATAAGAATACCTTGTCAGTGCCTTTGTTATATGAAAAAATTATAACTAAGATCCATGCAAGTGTAATATGCAGTAACGAGGGGGGCCAGTGGTATCTGTTAGTGTTGATGGAAAAAAATGATTTTTTTGTGTTAGGGTGTAGCAAAGAAGAAGGTGAGTTATTGTTACCTATTGTTGATTAGGTTTACTACCACTAAGATTTTAGATCGTGGGTGGTAATTAAGAAAAGCGTAGGTGGTAGTTAGGTAAAACCTTTCCAAATTATGACTATATATATGTATTGTAAGTTTCCAGCCGATGTCTCTGTAGTGCAAGAAAAGTTACTAGGTGATGATATTAGTGTTCCGATTTGGAATTGCATCGCCTGATGTGGTCTTACGCCATTTTTATAATGAAAAATAATCAAAATGTCCCAATTTGGGAAGCATGGTTGCGATAATGCCCCAAATTTTTTAAAAAATTAAAATTTCTCAATCCATTAAGTCATCGATCCAAGATAGTTAAGTAGTGAATTTGGCACACATGTGATTACACACATGTGAAAAAAATAATAATATCCCTTCATGGTCAAGGGTATTAGGTTAAAAGGTTTTAGAGTTCAGAGTTTAGGGTTGAAAGTCTAGGGTTTAGGGGTGGGGGTGGTGGCGGCGACGATCCTGATGGTGGTGGCGACGGCGGTGACAACGATGGTGATCATGGTGGTGGGAGCGGTGATGCTGGCGGAATTTTTGGCGATGGTGGTGGTGATGATGGAGGTTCTGGCATTTTTGCTACTTGTCACACTCCGTAATATTTTCTTATGTTGAGTAAAATCGAGTAAGATTGTCTCTTTGTTCGCAACTGGCCTTGAGACTAATTTATGTCGATACTATGGATACAAATCCTTGTAATTTGTTAATGTCCGCCAAAAAAAAAATTCTTTAACAAACGCAAGGTCACTCGTGTTGTTCTCTTGGGAATGACATTCAATCGGGGAAAGTTCTTAAATGAACTTGTGCTTAATTGTTATATATTTGTGGGGAGCGTGGCTGTGGAATTTTAGAGAGGATGCTTGTATCTTTTTGATCTCCTAGGATGAGCCCCGCGCACACCAAATCAAAAACAAAAAACAGCCCAGTGCGTAACCAGGGCCGGCCCCGAGCCAAAGTCAACAAAGTTTGACTTTGGGGCAACAAACCACTAGGGGCAACAAAATCGTAAGATTTTATTGCGAATATGTAGTATCATTTGGATTTTTCAGTAAATATTGTTTATTTTACCCGGCAGTTCGGGCATATTTTAGAAAGTTAGAGATATCTTAGGCATTAGATTATTGTTTCTATTAAAATCAAATTTCAAACTCTTTTCTATATATCTAGATTACTACTTATACTACTTAACTTGATTTGACGAAAGCCTTGAACATAAAAGTGTTGGACAAAGTGTCTTACTGAATTATAATTAGAAGTGAAATTCATTAAAGAAAACAAATTTACAAAGGATGTATCCTCCATGGCTCCATCAATATATACAGTAGAACAAACCAAGGGATTACCAAATATCAATCTTGTCTGCCCCAAGGGACAACAATACCCATAAAACGAAAATGCCTTCTACAATCCGAGAACATCTTGGCTAAACACACGTCTTTTTTTTAGCTTCCATATTTGAGAAAGGCAATCTTGAAGTTGCATGCCCCATTATTACAAGCGCAAACTTCTTCAGGACACCATGAAGTTCCTTGCATCATTTCACAAATATAACTAATACAATACCCATCAAAATTAAAATTAACCCATGAAAATTAACCAATGCCTTAATATTCTACAATCCATAAGGGCCTGAGAACATCAAGATTGATTTGAACTAAACACACACATTAAAAGAAATAAAAAAGCAGATGATCATGGATAGCATTATGATTACATTACACAAAAATAGATTTTTTCTAACAAAAGATTACGCTTTTATTTCTCCATTTTCAAAAGCGATTTGAGAAAGGCCTAACTATTAGTAAATTCTAATAAAAGAAATCCAACTAAACCTCAATGTCCAACCATATTCTATTATTTATCGCATTAATAATATCTCACTTGGCCGGGTTCTTCCATGATTTGCATCTTTCCTCATGAGTAATGGATCCATTAATAATTGCTCACTTGTTTGTGTACTCCTGGTCTCCTGTAATTAAGTTTTCGAAACATCGCCTTCTAAAAGACCTTATTTTTTTCAACCACTTTCGGCCAAGAATTATGGTTCGCCTTTTTGCTTGTCCATAGTTTGAATATAGCTTAGCAAAAAGAGACCAACATTGCAACAACTATGAAAATGCACACCTTTTGGCTTATGGTGATGGAAACTAAGTTTCGGTAAACTATTTTTTAGATCCGATATTTAAGGTTTTTAATTAATAAAATGTATTAAAATTTAGCAGATATATTCACTTTTTCAGATCCGTATACCACGAAAACTCAGTTTTTGTCGAGCATCGCTTAGCTATAATGAGAAACATATGTGTTCTCCTCTATGGCCAGGCCAAGCCCAACAATTTCATCACATTTGAGCTAAGCGATGCTCCATATTGGTTGTGTTTCACGAGAATGTGTCTATAGCCAAGCCAAAAGCACCATCATATTGCTTATATTTTCTTTATTTGATTTTTTCTTCTTTAGTTTCTTAATTTAAGCAGACAAGTAACAAATTCTTGTATTCGTTTCTTTGGTGTGCAAATATTTTGATACTCTTTTGTTTGATCAATATATCTTTATGGATTGTTAATCTTTATAAAAAATAATTATATTGCTCACCAGTCAAGATTAGACTCTTCCAAGATATGATCTCCTTTATCATGAATTATGGTTCCAAAAATTCGTAACTCACTGGGAAACAAAAGGTTTTGTTTCATACGCTCATGCCCATCAGTTAAAAAATATCATTAATGAACCGTTGTTATTTTTCAGCTGGAGGACAATGGCTGCTAAATCTTGTGGTCTATATATTCCTTGCGTCTTTACATTATGTGTCTCCTTAGTAGCTAGCTGATTTATGCATACAACGTGTTAGGGCTGGCATGAACGTACACAATTAACTCCCTCTGACTGCAACAAGTAACTGCACCATCTAGTCTTTAGCTAATGAGAACCGCATGTCTCTTCTATAAGAACAATTAAGGTCTGGAAAAAATAAGGTGTACCTGTTATGAAGGTACAAAACTATCCGAATGACCTATAGGGAACATATTATCTTATTAACAACTGATGCTTTTATATCTTCATTAATATATAAAAAGAAATGATGACATGTAAGCTCACCGTCTACTAATCTAAAGACTTAAAGGCGTAGATAAATAAAGCTCCCATGTTGAACGGTGATCATTTCTATTGGCCGATTTTTTTTTAAAAGTTTTGTGAAACCAGCGTTTTGGTAAGGACACTTATCAATGTATGGTTGGTTTAAAAAGAATAGGAAAAAGATTAAAACAAGGAAACCAAATTCAATATTTAGGTGAGGACACTTGGAAATGTATGATTGGTTTAAAAATTACAAACTTAAAAGGAAAGCCTTACTTACCATGTTTGGAATCTTATGGATGTTCCAATTCAACTTGGATATAAAATATGCACATATTCTCCACCTACTTAATGTATTTTCCCCGCCACCCCAAATAAAAAATACATTGCCATGGGGCGGGGTGAAGACTACCCAAAAATGCATCGCTACGGGACAGGGCGAAGCCCAGCGCACACCAAATCAAAAATGCATTGCCATGGGGCAAAGCCACACCAAATTAAAAGAAAAAATATGTCCGGTACGTAGCACGGGCACAAATCTAGTTTGTCTTTAAACGGTTAATTATCTTGTTGCATGAAGCTCCATTAATTAATTTGAAGGACAAAATAATTAAGTCGCTATAAAAGAGGACACCCCCTCAAGTTCAGTTGTGTATCCAAAGGAGGCAACCTTTGAGTTATAACTACATTACATAATCTCTCCATCTCTATCCAACTATCATGGATCTCCAATTCACTTCAATTATACTACTTTTGGTTTTCCTAATTCCCTTTTTGTTCATGGTTTGGATGAACGGAAAAACATCAACCCATCACAAATTGCCTCCAGGGCCAAGAAAAATACCTCTTATAGGAAATTTGCATAACATGTTCGGCTTGCCGCACCATACACTCAAAAACCTGGCCAAGAAATATGGACCCCTTATGCACTTATAACTTGGTGAATTTTTTGTTGTCATTGTATCTTCTCCAAGAGTCGCAAAACAGATAATGAACACCCACGACTTGGTTTTTGCAGATAGACCCGAATTTCATGTTGGAAAAATTGCAGGATGGGATTCGACTGGCATAGAACTTTCTCGCTATGGTGATTACTGGAAGCAAGTACGAAGGATTTCTACCTTAGAGCTCCTAAGTGCCAAAAAGGTTCGGTCATTTAAATCACTAAGGGAGGAAGAAGTGTCAAATATGATTCAAACAATTTCATTGAAAACTGGATCACCCATCAACTTGAGTGAGAAAATTTCATCGTTGAGCTATGACATAATCTACAGGGAAGCATTCGGTAATAAATGCAAAGATAAACAAATGCTCATATCAGCGCTACATGAAGGCTCTAGTTTGGCAGGAGGTTTTTCCTTTGAAGATCTATTCCCCTCTCTGAAATTGCTTCACTTTATTGGTGGAACGAAAGAGAAACTTACGAGGATACATAAAAAGATCGACACCATATTTGAAGAAATGATCGAGGAACACAGATGGGATAAATTATTAACTATTAGTAATGGTTATTTAGAGGAGGATTTTCTAGATGTACTTCTTCGGGTTCAACAGAGCGGTGATCTCAATGTTCCGCTGACAACCGACAGTATTAAAACAGTAATTGCGGTTAGTACTAAATTCTACTTGTGTGTATATATATATATTTTTTTAGTGTATCAATCGTGCATAGACAAAAGTTTTTGCGTTGTTTTGAAGTATTTGACTACGGTTACTTCTTTTCAGGATATATTTGGTGGAGGAACCGATGCTATATGCACCACGGTAGAATGGGCCATGTCTGAATTGCTGAAAAACCCAAGTATTATGAAGAAGGTACAAACTGAGGTGAGACTAGTCTTCGACGAGAAGAAACTTGATGAAACGGACATTCATGATTTGGAATACTTGAAGTTAGTAATAAAAGAAACCATGAGACTACACCCAAAAAACTCCACTCTTAGTACCAAGATAGAGTAGGGAAAGATGTGAAATTGATGGATATGATATCCCGACAAAAACCAAAGTGATTGTCAACGCATGGGCTATAGGAAGAGATCCAGAATACTGGAATGACGCTGAAGAATTTGAACCAGAGAGGTTCCGTGGTAATTCAATCGATTATAAGGGCACGAACTTTGAGTATATTCCTTTTGGAGCTGGTAGGAGGATCTGTCCAGGTATTTCGTTCAGCTTAGCTGTTATGGAACTAACACTTGCTCAGTTACTGTATCACTTTGACTGGAAGCTCACTACAGAAGGGGGACCATAAGATTTAGAAATGACAGAGTGTTTTGGTGTAACAGTTAGAAGAAAAAAATTATTTGTTAGCGATTCCCATCCCTTATGTTCCTTCATAATTTTGTTTTCGACAAGTAGCTAAATAAGTAATGCTTATTCCCAATCCTTATGCTTTTTTTGATAAAAGTGTGAAATTTATTAGAGAAAGATGAATGTACACAGTCCACTAAAAGTAGAAAAACAAAACAAACAGAACGCGCGACTTTATGAAATTAAGAAAAAACAGTTTCCCAGTTGTTGATTGTGTAGGAGAAGTTGAGGTGCACTTTCTTCCCTGAGACAGCAGCCCAGGAAAGTACAAGAGTTTTTGCTTCATCTGACAACTCTTTGTCTGTCTTGAAACCATACTTGTCTTCAAAAGTACGACAATTTCTTTCTCTCCAAAGAACCCAAATAACCGCCGCAGGGATTAGTTCCCAAACTATTTGCCCCGAAGCCGAAAGGTGATTGCAAGGCCAGGAATGCGCGAACCCGAGCATTGTCTCCGGAAAAACCCAATCACGTAGCTTTGCAGGTGTAGTAGCCATCCACACCTTATAAGCCACCTTACAATGGAGAAGTAAGTGATCTTGAGATTTCGTGCTGTCTCCACAGAGGATACAAGAGCTATGAATATCAATGCCTTTGTAATGCAACATATCTAGGGAGTTAAGTTTACCGTGTACCGCACACCAAACCAGGAAGTTAATCTTTGGAGGGACGTCCTTCTTCCAAGTAAACTTGTAAGGGAACTCTGCGGTGCCTTCACCGATTATTAATGAGCCATAAATAGATTTAACGGAGAACTGACCCGTATTATTAAGATTCCATCTTCTAGTGTCCTGGAGCGTGTCTCTTGCCGTTGGATTAGAGCCGATGATAGTGATAAGTTCAGAAAACTGATTTGCTTCCACGGAAGAAAGAATTCTTCTAAAATCAAAGCACCAAGAGTCGTCCGCCGAGATATGATCTCTCACACTTCCATTTTGTAACCTATCTATCTTGTAGAGTGATTTAAAAATGTTAGCTAGACAATCATTTCCCACCCATTTGTCGTGCCAGAAGGAGATCCTTGCAGGTGCAACTTTAACGAAGAATTTTTCGTGATTAGAGCTTGAGTTTCAGTAATTGTTCTCCAACACGACACACCGTGAGGTATTTTGACTATACCCGGAACCCAGTTTGAGTAATTATCCCCATATTTTTCCGCCATTAACTTGTACCATAATTGATTTTTTTCTATACCAAACCGCCAGGCCCATTTTGCCAAAAGAGCAAGATTCATTAATCTTAAGTTTAGAACTCCCAGGCCGCCATTATCTTTTCCAGCGCGAACAATAGACTAGTTGATGAGATGAGAACTACCATTACCAACCGCACCATAATCCCAAAGGAAATTTATCATTTTCTTCTCTAGGATCTTGATAATTGAGATAGGTGCTTTGAATAGTGAGAAGTAGTACATTGGCAGAGATGAAAGAATACATTTAAGAAGAGGCATTTTACCACCTTTTGAAAGTGAAATTTGATTCCATACAGAAAGTCTGTCGTCAAATTTTTCTACAATTGGGACCCAAATGGATTTTGAAGAAGGTTTAGCACCAAGAGGCATGCCTAGCAAGAAGGTTTAGCATTCACAAGAGACTTTCAATTATCACATGCCTAGATACATAAATATAGGTCATCTTGAAGCGAGAATTCACTATAGAAAAAGATTTGCATCAAAGTAATAAAATGGCCAAGAAGTTTATCCGTATTGGCTGTTAAAATAATATCATCAACATAGAGGAGTAGGTATGCTCAACCATTGTACTAAAACCCAACCGTTGTGCCCATTCACCGATATGTGGCACATCCATATCACGCTCAAACTGTGTTTTAACAAAAGATGATTGGTAAAATCATCCAATAATATCCAAGATAAGCCTTGTTTTGGTTGTATTGACTTTCAAGCCTCGCAATGTACTCAAAAGAATAGAGCGAACATTACTAGAGTTTGAGACGCATCATCATCAGTAAAATTGAGAATAAGTTTGTGATCTCATCTTTCTTAACGCTGTCCACAAAAATATAGTGTCATCTCGCATAGTTGCTTTGAATAAAGGAGGCAGATGATTCACTATAGTCCCATTATCGACCATGGATAACGAAACCGTTAAAAAGATTTGCATTACTTTCAAGGTTTGCTGGCTCCTTCCTTTATTGTCTATGTATCTTAAGGACAAGCCTTCCATTGCAACATTGAAGAGCAGAGGTGATAAGGGACAACCCTGCCTTACTCCCCTAGTGCTGCCAAAGAAACCAAGAGGAGCGAACATCCGTTGATAAGGATAGAATTGAGAAAGTTGTAATAACATAACTTCATCCAAAACTTCATTGCAACATTGAAGAGCAGAGGTGATAAGGGACAACCCTGCCTTACTCCCCTAGTGCTGCCAAAGAAACCAAACGAACATCCGTTGATAAGCGCCATTTCTTGCTAAAACCCATTTTATGTAGCATAAACTCTAGATAATTCCAGTTAACCCTATCAAAAGCCTTTTCTAAGTCGATTTTGCATATGATACCTGGATTATTGGATTTTAATCTTGAGTCCACCAACTCATTTGCGATGAGAGTGCCATCAATGATTTGCCTTCCTTCTATGTAAGCACACTGTACTGGAGATATTATTTTATTCATGACTAATTTCAATCTGGTTGCAAGGACTTTAGCTAATATCTTGTAGACACTAGTTAGAAGACAAATCGGTCTGCAATCCTTGATTGTTTCTATATGATTTTTCTTATGAACCAGCGTAATAAAAGTAGTGTTGTGCTTAGTGTCGATGCTACCTGTGTCGTAAAATTCTTTCATAGTACCCAGGATATCCTCTTTTAGAAAACTCCAGCATTTGTGGAAAAACATAATTGGAAACCCATCGGGGCCCGGAGCCTTGTCTTGACCTAAGTCTTGAATGGCCTGCAAAACTTCGGCTTCAGAGAAAGTTGCATCTAAAATTTCCGACTCAATTGAGTTGATGCCGTCAAAATCAATGCCTTCAAGAGTAGGCCTGATAATCTCCTCTTCCCTGAAAAGATTTTCATAAAAATCTACAATATGGCTTTGTAATTTGTGTCTGTCAGAAACCAAGTTGCCATCAATGTATAGCTGCTTGATCCTGTTGTATCTCCTTCTAGCGGTTGCTTGACTGATGAAGAAAGAAGTGTTCTTGTCTCCTTCTTGTAACCACCTGTTTTTAGATTTAATCTTCCATGAGACTTCCTCCATCTGTGTGACATGTTCAAATTCCTTTTTGAAGTTTAGCTTTTCCTGCAGTTGGGTTTCAGACAACAAAGAATATTCAGCCATCGCGTCGAGAGATTGAATTTCTGACAGAATGTCCTTCAACTTCGAATCCGTTCTACCAAAAGTGTTTATGTTCCAATCCTTCAAAATTCCTTTGAGAGTCTTGAGTTTGCACCACAGAACCTGACTGTGAGTACCTACAAAACAGAAGGAAGACCACCATTCTTCTAATAAAGAAATAAAACCAGTCTCCAAAAACCACATGGTTTCAATCCTAAAAGGAGTAGGTCCCCAAGAAGGATCTGAGATGTCAAGAAGAATTGGAATATGATCTGAAGTGGGTCTGGTTTTGGCTAGTTGGGAAACAAAAGGAAAATGGGTTTCAAAGGAAGGAGAAATAAGAAACCTATCAATTCTGGACATAATTGGATTGGCTTGGCCGTTTGACCAAGTGAACGTAGCCCCTTTGAGTGGGAGGTTGATAAGATGATGCTGGTTGATGAACAGACAAAAGTTCTCCATGCTCTTTGTAATTATTTTGCAACCCTTTTTCTCGTCAAACTTTGTGATAACGTTGAAATCACCTCCCAGACACCACGGAAGGTCCCAGTAGTTGCAAACATTGTCCAGTTCCTCCCAAAGATTAGATCTTTCTTTAGGTTTGTTCGGACCATAGACGTTGGTGAGAATCCATTCAAAGTTTCCCACCTTGTTAATACAGCGAATGGAGAGAGTATAAGCACCAACTAAAGAATCTTTTACCTCCAAAAAGTCTTTATTCCAAAGAATCAACATACCACCAGAAGCACCCACTGATTGTTGGTAAGTCCAGCCATAGTTTGAACTTCCGAAAATTTGATTGTTATCGAAAGCACAGAAGTTTACCATTTTTGTTTCTTGCAGCATTATGATCGGAGCCTTAGTCATTTGAATCATTTTCTTCACAATGATTCTTCTATTTGTATTGCACAAACCTCTTATATTCCAAGATAGAATTTGTAAACTCATTTATCACTACTAACAACCCTTTTTTTTGGAACTCTTTTAGCCTTAGTACCTATTTTTCCAATATCCTTGATAGAAATATCCAGTCTTTTACACTCAGTAGAGAGACGCCTGGGAGTTATGCAATCTATTTGAGAGCCGGCATCATCCAACATTTCCTTAGCTTGAGGTTCAAAGCCAGGTGGATAGGTTGGTGTAGAAAAAGATGAAGAAACCGTTGTGGACACACATTCCAAAGTTAAGAAGGTGTTTTCCAAGCCAATGAGTGGTTTAAATCTTCTTTTTGGTTCATGTGTCGTGACTTGTTTAGTTCCTTCAAACTGTATCAGAGTTTGGACAGAAAAATCTTCTTCAATAAGAGTTGAAGTCTCTTTATTACTGCATACCTCTTTTATCACAGGGCCTTCCGAAGATATCTTTGATAAAAGAAATCTTTTTGAATGATTGGGCATATCTTCAAAGTTAACCCCCATTTTTATCCCTAGCTGGAATATCCTTGAGACTTCATCCACCATCCACTTTGGAATAATGATGTTATTGGTATTATGAGTTTTATGGATGGGTTGTATGGAGTTTGGATATAACTGTATGTATTTTTTCTGGATAGTAGGGTATTGAAGAATGGGAGGATTTTGGTTTAGTGCTGGAGGGGTATTGATGTTGGTTGGTAATCTGATAATGGTGTACACCGGTTTTGTAATGGGGTCAATGAAAGTAAAAAGGTTTAAAATTCTGCTTGTGGAGGGCTCGCTGATCTTCCGGGGTAGGTGTGTCTCCATTTCAAGAATAACTTCTTCCGCATCTTTGTCTTCTTGTGCAGTAGACTGTTGAACTGTTTTGCTTTTTTTTTTGTTGGGTATATTTTTTTCCTGGTGGGTGTTCTACATAGTCTTCGACAACCATGTGGTACGCATATGAAACATCTATATCCATTGTGCTTTCGACCTCATCTTGAGTTGTATATGAAACATCTATATCCATTGGATTACTTTTGATGACCAAAACTGATATGGAACACCAAATATTTCGATGTTGAAATCCGTATCCTTACTTGAATTAGTTATCCAAGATTTGTTATCCCATTTGAACACAGACATTTCCACATTTTCGAAAGTGAATATGAATTCCATTTCCACCGTATCATCCATATGGAAGATTGCCTGACAAGAATTTATAGGATAGAGGTTCAAAGAAGAGTTTAGATGCATCATAGTTTGAAGAGCAAAGACTTTTTTCTCCCATGAATTGACCGGGATTGGTGATGAGATCACTAAAGCATCCTTCCATTTACCCAAAGAATTGTTTCCATCAATTTGCTTTATGTTCAGGGTATCATAATTGGTCGTTTTGGAGACATAAACTGGGGCTGCTAGACTATCACAGACGAAAGGCGAGGTGGTTGATTTAGTTATGGATTTTGGTTCTGATGGGTTTAGATTATTTATGGATGTTTGTTTTGAGTAGGCCGGTTTATTTGTGCGGTTGATGAAGCTTTCAAAATTGGAATTCGTCATCTGGGAAGAACATGGTGTCTTAAAAGTTTCAGTCAAGAACTGGGATTTGGATTTTCTCTGTTCAGTTTGCAAGTTTGATAATTTGTTTTGAGAAAACAATGACTGAGCGTATGTTGTTCGGGGGTTGACAAATGTTTGAGGATAATGTTTGATTGGGTTCAAGGTTGAAGGTTTGGGTTTAGACAGAGACGACGAAAAGGTTAAGATTGATTCCACAGAGGCGGCGATGGCAAACCAACCTTCAAAGCGAGATCCCGATGGAATGTAGAAAGAAGACGGGTAAGATTTAGGACTAGGTCTAGATAAAATGATATGCAGGTAATACCCATTTTCATTGGAGAGCTTTGTAGCACAAAACCATTTTTGATTATCTTCATGTTTCCACACAGTTTTTCCAAGATCACCGTTCTTCGCAGCCTCAAACAATAGATTTTGGAGATTTGTGGCCAGGTTGAAGGTAAAAGAGCCTATTAGCTTTCCATGTGAATGAAATTCAGTGAGGGAAATACAAGATGCAGGAATTGTTTTGCTACATAGAGGTGCGGATCTGAATTTAGGTGATCTAAAAGATGTAGAGTTCTATGGGATCTAGGATGGTAACTAATTGATCTAATCTATAACAGGGATGGAGGAGCTAAAGGTTTGGAGAATGCAGGAGCGTAGGAGAGAGAAAGCCATTTTTTGTTGCTCATTCCCAATCCTTATGTTGCTCCATGATTTCGTTAACTGTCAACACTTGCTAATTAAGTCAGAACCTATGTAATTCCGATATACGTCATTGTTTGCTTGTAGTGGGCCTAGTGGCTTGCACTATCATGGTTCCTTTTTATGCAACTCGATCCACTAATTTCTTTAGCAGTTACTAACTCCATTCAAACCACGGTTATACAAAAGAGTTAATTTTGCAGCTATCAATATAAATCCATCCAAAAGTTGTTATACATTTTTTTTTTCTCTTGATGATTATTAATCGGTTTGAAACAAAGTGTGGAAGACTTTTAAATTAAAATGGAGATTCAGCAAGAGAGTTGCCTGGATTATCAGTCGGAGAGAATTAAAATATTTGTGTTTAATGGGAAACTTATTTAAATACCCCTCAAAATATACCTCTTGAAAATATGTTTTTACTCAATTTTTGAAAATACTCATAGCTTCTGAAAGTGGAAGCAACTAGCAGAAATTGATTACAGAAGTGGACGCAACTTGATATAAGTTGGTTTTAAAAGTGGAAACAACTTTCTCAAGTTGACTTCAAAAAAAAAAATTTTTACCCCTAGGATATTTGTGCAAAGTCTACCTAAATGGATGGTATTAATAACATTCCTACATGTTCAATGGCGCATATCCATCTTCTGTTGCACCATTTTCACAGAACTGAAATCTAGGCCAACTCTTGTAACTCCGAAAGTTTCCACTAAAATTTCAGAGCTTTTTCAATGAGATATGGAGATTTTGGACTAACATACTTCTGCCGATTTCGGATCAACTAGCATATGTTAGGTCAAAAAAAAAGATTTTGTGTTGATACTAATAAAAAAATTTAAGTTAGAATGCATATGTTGGTTGCGAGTTAAACTACCGTCACATTAAAGGTAGATTTGGTTTAATGCACATCCGTGTACAACAAAGTGAACAGTAATAAAAAGAAATTGATATTACCTAGCTAGTACATTGGTAAATAATGCAATGAATCAATTGGTTGGAAAAACGTGTGCAAACCAAAAGAAATGGGGGTGCGGGTTCAGAGATTTGGAAATGGTGAATCTAGTGTTGGGTGCAATAATCAAAAACAAGGAAAAAATCAAATAAGAAAAAGTTATTAATACTTAGCTCCTTTATAATGAAGTGATAGATTTGACGAAACGGATGAGCTCCCTAGATCTCCGCAACAACAACAAGGCAAAACTTTGAAAACAGAGTGAGTCACGTGTTCAACACGTTGCCCTTAAGACATTAGCGACCGGCTACACTCAAGAGTGATGCTATATCCCTCACAGGAAGGATATCTCCAGGATAAAACACCCTAATACACCTACTACTAGCATACGTAGTAGATGCTCAAACTTGAGCTTGGCAACTCCAAAGAAAAAACCTTAAGGAAAATCGCGAACGCATAAGAAAACATATAAAATATCTTCCCTTGGGGGTCCCTCTAAAATATAGAGCAACCCCTTTCCCATAGATTTTAAAAAAGTAGTGAATTTGTTTATATAATAGAACAAAACAACTTAAGAAGAGGAACTCCCCGATGTCTTATATAGTCTCCTAAAACAACTAAAAAGTGGAAACTCCACAATGTGGGACTAATAAGTTTTTTCATTCTCAAAATAAACAATAAATTATAATTTTATTAAAACCTTAAAAATTAATTTTTAGGAATTATTTTCCAACAATCCCCCACATGAATGAAAACTCAATAAAAACACGAAAACACAGATAGATCTTGGTAAATCAACAACCCAATCTCCCAAACTGACTGAACATCCAAACAAATCGTGGATGTTGAAGTCATACTAGCCTTTCCAATGTCATCTCCCCCACACAACAGTGTGTTGACCCAAGGGTCATACTATGGATTGGAAAAATCATATAGTATAGAGAGCTTTCATCTTTAGTTCCTCACAAGTGAGACTAAAGGTTCTTTAACCAAAGTGAAAAAGCATGAACTAGTGAACCCTTAGTGACGCTTAGGTCATAAGTTCCAGTTATACCAAAACCATCAAAACGAAAATCACATAAAAAGCGCAGGAAATACCATTTTAGGCAGAGGTGTCCATGAGGTCTTGAACCTTTGCTTGGTGAGATATTACCGGAATTACTTGCTAGATACAGTGAACTATGTCTTGAACTGCTAGCATTTGATGTAATTCGCGATAATGACCTCGGATGATATCTCCCAGGGTGCTGCCAAGCTCGTGCCATTTTGTCCAATTTGGCCCTGGACATATCCTGTTTCTCAGAATGCTCTAGAGAATCAAAGCCCATATTCTCATAGGAAGCGGCCCCACTTCCTCATTCAGATAGGTGAGTTTCCATAAAGAGTGTTACTTCTACACCCCACTTCAATCTTAAATTTAAACTATAGAACTCATTAAGACTTCTTAAAAGTCATCCTTCACATGCAGTCACACTATCACGTCTACACCATAGGGAAGGGACAGAGAATAAAATTCTCTGATAGTGTTTACCTTTACCCACCACAAATTAGCTGTCTCATTCGAAACCTTGATCTTGGGATCTCTAGTAAGAAAGGTCGAATATCCTTCATGGAAAGTTTAATTTATGAGCTTAAGCCCCATCCCCCTCGATGCATTTCTAACTATCTCTTTGGATAAACCTATCGTCAAAGGTTGCGCGATATTCTCCTTGGACTTTATCCAATCAATGAAAATAACGCCGATTGAGATTAGTTATTTTTAGCTTTAGCTATTATAGCTTGGCTAACACAGTGTATAGATATAGATGGCCCCTCTCGTGCTTTATATAACACAATACTCTCAGATTCTTGGCCTATGCCAGAGAGGAATGTCTTCTAAAAAGCATCTTAGGTTCTTGGCCCCTCTCGTGCTTTATATAACACAATACTCTCAGATTCCATAATGAATTGAGCAGTATATGTCTGTTTGGAAATCTTCCAAAAACAAACCCTCATGCTAGAGTGAAACCATATCCACTCGTACACTTAGACTCCTCTGAGTGAACTATCCAGTTTGCATCATAAAGTCCCTCAAGGACAGCAAGATACCTTTCATAAATCAAATAAAAGTTAATAGAGTATTTTAGGTACCATAATACTCTACCCAGTGCATCTGAATGCTCTTGCTCTGTACTACAATTACATCTACTTAACTTACTCATAATATAGGCAATGTCTGGACTCTTAAAGTTCATTAAATTCATCAGACATCATATAACTCTTGAGTATTCAAGTTAAGAAACTCCACTACCCTTATTTTTCTTGAGTCTACAAGAATAATCGTACGGAGTACAAGTAGGCTTACAATCAGACTGATTGTATCTCTTAAGCACAATTCAACATAATGATAATGACTAAGACTATAAATGTTTGATTATCTTCTAATCCTCATCCCTAAGATTACATCAAAAGGGCCTAAGTCTTTCAAGTCAATGTTCTCATTTAGTGCATGTTTTAGTGGAATTAATCACATCTATGTTTGTATCAAGTATAAGCATATCATCAACATACAAGAATACAATCACACAGGCATCCTTAACAAGTTACTTGTAAATACACTTGTCAGATTCATTAACTTAAATCCACTACACATTATTACATGATCAAATTTTCCATGTCACTATTTACTTGCTTATTTGGACACATACAAATATTTGTTCAACTTACAAAATTTTGTCTTCATAACCTTTCACTACAGAGTCCTCAGGTTGGTCTATGTAAATTTCTTTATCTAATTCACCGTTTTAGAAAAGATGTCTTAACATCTATCTGATGTATCTCCAAGTTGTTTATGGCAGAAAAATCAATTAGCATCTCAAGAGAAGTAATTCTCGTCACAAGTGAATAAGAATCAAGGAAATCTACACCTTCTTTTAGTTTATAGCCTTTAGCTACCAACTTAGCCTAATATTTTTTTCTACAGTTCCATCTACCTAACGTTTCCTCTTAAAGACTCATTTACAACCCATGGTCTTACTCCCTGGAGGTAAACTAATAAGCTCCCAAGTCTGGTTTCGACGGACTGAGTCCATTTCAGCAAAATGAAGCTTCTTACCAGAATGGGGTTTCAGTAGATGTCAAGGATTCTTTACAAGTATGGATCCCAGACTAATCTAGGCATGTTATGAAGTCGGCTTCATAAGAAGTCTCAAGTATAATTGTTTTACTTCTCTTAGGCTCAACCTTAACTTCATCTTCCTTTAAGATAAGCTCTGACTATTTGATAAACATCTAGGGGATCAACAACACATCCCTAAGAAGAGACAGGTTTTAAAATAAACATGTTCAAAGAACATCCTTAGACTCCATAAAAAATATTCATACCAGTGTCATAAAAATCACACCCAAGTTTGAAAAATCAGAACACACAACCAAAAATCTATATGCAGTAGGGTACTCAAGAAACCTTATCTAAACACCCCCACACTTTGACGTATGCATAAAAAGGTTGTCTATCTTTCCATAATCATATGGATTTTTATCTAATCCTTTAAAGGTTACTCTATTCAGGGTATAACAAAATTAGAGAACGACCTCCCCCCACAAGTTTGCGGTTATCCTTTAAACAACATGGCATAAATCATCTCCTTAATAGTTCTGTTCATACATTCAACTATACCCTTAGACTATGGTGAATAAGGAGGTGCGATCTCATGAATAATGCCATTTAACAAGTAAAGTTCTCCTATATGAATTTCATACTTTCCATCATGTTTAGACATAACCAATTTAGTGGTAACATATACTTCGCTTTTAATTTCAAGTTTATACTCTTAAGGATTCTAAGGAATCATCCTTACCCCTAAGCAAGTATACAAGAGAGTACCTCGTACAATCATCTATGAAAGATACAAACCACCTTTTACCACCTTAGTTTGGGTTGAATTCATTTCAACTAGACATAACTTAATTAATTCTAACGGCTTAGAATTACTCTAAACATTTTTTATAAAAGGTTTAATTTATAGCATATTTTGATTCTACACAGATTTCACTTTTATGATCAATATCAAAACTAAATTTGGGTACATAGCCTACGTTAGCCAGTTTATGGATTGACTTATAAGTTTACGTTTCCAAGTCCACCATGCAAAACATTCAATCACACAAAAGAAAGCAAAAGAATCAACTATGTTCACTTCATCATATTTTTCTTTAAGCTTATATAGACCCTAAGTCCTATAACTGTAGCCTAAAAATCACCGCCCTTAGTTATAACAAGTTTTTCACATTTAATTATAAGATCTTCAATCTTTTACCATTATCAAGAGAACAAGATAAAAGATTCTTGCATATGCTCGGAACATGAAAACTTCATAGAGTGTGAGAATATTACAGATATGAGCTAATGCTCGACCTTTCCCTTTTATGCAACCTCTGTCGCAGATGAGTTACTCATATTGAGTTTCTAGACATCCCTTATCCTCTGATAAGAGGTGAACATGTTTATGTTTCAACAAACATATTTAGTGGCTCCAGAGTCCACCCACCAGCACTACGGGAAAAACAGTTATCTACAACTGTAACTTTACAACTCATATTTTTAAAGTTGTGAAAGGTGGCATGTTTTACTACCTTTACCAAATAATAGTTGTCAAAGTTAAAAAACGTCCAACTCTTAGGACAAACAAGACCAAAGAGTAGTGACGAGAATCAAAACCACAACATTTGTGTGTAAAGAGTAGTGACCACATTTAGACTTTAACTACTCATAACGTAAAGATAGTGAATCACTATATAACAACATTCATAAGAGTTGTTGAAGTTAAAAAAAAATATTGGTTCGACAAAAGCTGTTGGAGAGATTCGAACACAAGCGTACCACGCGTTAGTACAAGTCACCAACCATCGTTCTGTATTCACAATATTGATATATTTGTGTTTTGTTTTTTGATCTCTATTGACAACCATTATAAGAGTTGTAAAATGAAGAATTAACTTTGGAAAAAAATGAAGCCCAGGAGAGTCGAACCTGAGCCTCCTCTGTCCAAGTCTGGGATTCCAACCATCTTTCCACATTTACATGTGTGGTTATATTTTACTTTTATATCTATATGAAAGAAAAATTTGAGCTGAGCCTTATAAAAAAAGGCCAGTGAATGCAGCCAATATGCCTGAAACATACAAGGCATTCTCTGCAATCACATTTTAATCAACACTCATAGTATATCTATATCTCCACTGAAGTACCAGATTTATGCAAGTTTTGGTGAAGCAAAGACAAGTCCTGAAGAAGTTGCAAATGCTCCCAGTTCTGAAGTATATTGACTGTAAAAAATGCAAGACATTGACTGCAAAAAAAAGCCAAGTGCAGAATTAGAGACCAAAGCATGATTTAAGTCACTAATTTCTGCACATAACATCATAAAAACTGCATTTAAGTAACAAATCCTCTTTTCTCTCCTCCTTTATCCGGGCTTGAGACCGGCAATGAAATGATATATATATATATATATATATATCATTTCAATGGCGGAGTTAAAAAGGGGGTTCATCTCAAGAGAAACAGATAGCATATCATATATACCAACAATATTACCAGTCCAGATAGCATATCATAAAGTGAAACAGATAGCATGTTGTTTTAACGAAAAAACAAATCCATACCAAAAATACAGCAGAACCAAACTGAATAAAAAATAATACCCAAATTCATTAGAAATGAAAAAAGTAAACCCACCATCAATGGCACTTCTTTTTCTTTTTATTATTCTTCTTGTTCTTCTGCTTTGTCGGAACCACTAAGATAGGTTCAACATCAGTTCTTGAATAACTCTCGGTCTCGTCATCCATTTGTAAGCCAAGAGTTGAAGGCTCCACTGGATGGCAACTTGTGTCTTCTTGTTCATTGTATTCCTCTAATTCATGGAAACCCCTAGGTGGTGGTTTCAACATCACAAACCAATTAGATGTATCCGACTCTCGAGAATAGAAAACTTGCCTGGCTTGTGACGCTAAAATGAATGGATCATTCTGATATTGGTTCTTATGCTGACGTAAGTTTACCAATGTAAAGCCTTTTTCAATCTTTACACCAAAAAAGGTGTGTGCCCAGTCACATTTGAATATGGGAATCTGAAACATATGTTTGGTAGTCCAACACAAGAATTTGATCTAAAACACCATAGAAACCACTTATTTGTGACTGTCCTGTAACTAAAGATTTTGATTCAATTGAAACACCACTGTTTTGTGTGACTCTTTGAATATCCTTCGTAATAAACCTTGACCCATTTATTTCCAAGCCTTTATATGATACACAGTTATCTAAAGGACCATATGCCAACCATTCTACTGTATTTGATACCGATATGCCTTGACTAATTTGTATTTTAACCTATAAATATAATTTATGGGGGTTTACTCAATAAGTACTTTTGCAGATTTGTATAGATTTAAAAAGAGTCGTGAAAAATGACAACTTATGTAGAGTTCTACGGAGTTGGAAAAATACTTGTAGAGTTTTATAGAGTTGGCCTAACTCTTATAGAGATTTGTAGAGTTCTAAAAAGTTGTGAAAACAAAATTTCTAGAGAATTGTATAACAGCTTAACATGATGAATCTACAAATCTCTAGATTTGTAAAGTTCTATCAAATTTATCTACTCAAAACAATTCTTGAAAAACTCTAATTGCAAATTAAATTAACCATAATTTGGGACACTTTAGCCATGAATGAAAGTTTTCATTTCATCTAATAACAAAATAAAAAATAGTTTGATCGTATCATATGATACATATATGTATATATCTCTTTACAATATATATATATATATATATATATACGTGCAAGAGCTTGCATAAATAGTCTAGAGTATACGTGCAAGAGCTTGCATCAACTTGAAATAAAATAAAATAATATCAAAATAAATATATAAAAGATATTAATAAATTAAGTTTTTAATTTTTGTAGAAGTCTTCCAAAATCTTTCACATTTTGCAAGACTTTCTCCAAGGCAAATGTACACATAAATGTCATTCAAAGTCTTAAAATTTGGGAAGTATAGAAAGTCTTTAAATTTTCTCATTTATAACGAGTAACACAAACTTTGAAAGAGATTTTACAAGTATATAATGAGTAACATATACTTACAAGGAGTTTTCTAAAGTATACAACCAGTAACACAATACTTTAGAAATCTATTAAAGTCTCTAGAAATCACAAAAAGTATTTATTGAGTAAACCCCCGTTAGTTAGCAGAACACAAGTGATAACAGTAATGGAGCAAGTTGTTTTGTTAATGCCAAAAATAGGTACCGCTGGAAAATGACCAAGTGGTAGTGCACATATCTTTTGCCGTATCCAATCTGCAAATGTCTCTGAGTGTATGGAAAGGAGTTGGTTTTCATCACCGGCGATATCGAAGATCTTAACTCATCCATGTGCATTCTAATAAGAAGAAAAAAGTAATATGAAAAAGTTTACTATCATATCATCATCTTCCATGTAAGATTATGTAAAGTTATTATAACTGATAACAATTTGAAATGAACATATAATGTCATACTTACGTTCTATATGGGTCAATTTCTGATGTGTTAAAAAGCATATATCTATGAGCGATATTTAGCATATCACTACCAATACACACTCGATCACCTTTAGAAATAGGACGGCCTTCAAGCTTTGTCGAATCATGTTGAGTGTCTTCATTACGGCTCTGATCTACTCCTCCTCCATCTGTTTTGTCCGCATGAACATTACAAAACCTGACACACTCCATTCCCAGGTAACACTCTGCTATACATTCTTCAGGTTGTGCGTAATTTTTTACGTATTCTTTGAATGTCTTCATATACCTGCGACAGACCAAACCTTTAATTATTAGAACATTGCACTTAATTTGTTTTTTCAATTTACATGAAACAAGAAAACATGAGTGTTAAAACTAATGAAACAAGTAATACCTTTCAAATGGATACATCCAACGATATTGTACGGGTCCACATAATCGCACTTCTCGAGCTAGGTGAATTTTCAAATGTACCATCACATCAAAAAATGATGGAGGGAAGTACATCTCCAACATACACAAAGTCTCAGCAATTTCTTCTTCAAGTTCTACTAATCTATCGAGATCAACTGCCCTTTGGCATATTTCGTTAAAATAAGAACATAACCGACTAACCGCGGTACTTGGCCCATCAGGCAAAAGCCCCTTCAAAGCTACAGGTAATATTTGTTGCATAAGAACATGGTAATCATGAGCTTTAAGGACACCCAAGCAAATATTTTTCGATAAATGCCTCCTAAGATCAGAACTATACCCATATGGGACCTTCAAATTTCTCATCCTATTATAAAATGTGGATTTTCCCTTATCGCTTAAGTTATATGGTGCTGTTGGAAGCCATGTTTTGCCATTCTTGAGTGTTGGATGCAAGTCTTCTCTGATTCCCATACTTTTCAGATCATTACGGGAATTTAAGCCATCTTTTGTTTTAAACTTTATATTTAATATAGTACCAATGACACTCTCACAGACGTTTTTTTCCGTATGCATAACATCAATATTATGCCGTAGTAACAAATCCTAGGAAGGAAATTAGATAATAACATCAATATCTAGCTCATGTGATAATATTTTGACTCTCCAAACACTAAGAGACAGTCTATTTACATATTCATACCTGGTAGCAGATAAAAAAGAATATATTATCATATTCATACATGCCAACATGCATTTGAGGTTAGAACTTACCTTCCAGTAAGGCAAGTTGAAAAATATGGATTGTTTGTTGAATATCGGATGGTCATCATCCTGTGCACCAGATGTAGCGGACTAAACCGCATCGCAGAAACCCCCTTTTCCGCTTCCCATACTTAGAATTACCGTCATTTGCACCTGTTGCCACACTACTCTGAACCTTTTTCTGGTTATTCTTCTTATTTTTCTCTTTTTGTTTCCTTTTCTCCGCCTCGTTCTTCTTCGCTTTCCCAAAATCATTCACAATACTGCTCTGGCGTTCAAAGGCCACAACATCAGACATAATAGGTGGCTTTTCCTTCCTCTCAATCTCTACATTAAACATGGCTTTATTATTACGCGATCGAAGAGGATGATTACACGGTAGAAATATCCTATGATTCATGTAAACAGTTTTACGACTAAACGGCAACCAGTTCGAAAGAGTATTATCACCACAAAGAGGGCAGTCCTCCTTCCCTTTATACGTACATCCAGATAGATTACCATAAGCAGGAAAATCATTTATCGTCCACATCAATAATGCCTTCAAGTTGAACCTTGTGTTACTAAATTTATCATAAACCTCCACGCCATTATCCCACAACTCAATTAGATCCACTATCAGTGGCTGCAGATATACATCGATGTCTCTACCTGGTTGTTTCTTTCCTGGAATCAGCAATCTCAAAATAATATTTTCGGCTTGCATACACTTCTGAGGGGGAAGACTATATACCACAATCAACACCGGCCAACAATTATGTGATGGGGAAAGATCGCCAAATGGATTAAATCCATCAGCAACAAGCTCGAGACGCAAATTACGGGATTCTGAAGCAAACTCGGGGAACTTTGTGTCTATGTGTTGCCAAGCCAAAGAATCTGATGGATGACGTATCTTCCCATATTTACTCTTATGTGTCGCATGCCATATCAGTTGTTGAGCTAGCTCTCCTGATTTATACAATCTCTTTAATCTAGGCACAATGGGGAAGTATCTAAGAATCTTAACCGGTATCTTCTTTTTGGGCTTGTCTATCATGTCGTCATCTTCCATGTTAGATGCATCTTCCTTCCACCTAGAATAGTGACATTTTGGACATTCATTTGCATCTTTCAACTCCTTTATGAACAGACAACAATCATTCTGACATGCGTGTATTTTCTCATAAGTCAGTGAAAAAGCCTTCAACAACTTTTTCACTTCAAATGTTGATTTGGGAAGACAATGACCTGGGGGCAACATTGAACCAGTTGTCTTGAGAAGTTCATCAAAAGATTTCCGAGATACACCATTGACTGTCTTGTGCCTATACAGCTCAATAATGATCGATAGTTTCGTGTGTGTAGTATAACCAGGGTATAAAGGGAAGTCAGCCTCTACTATCTGGTTTGCCGCCTCCTCGTCTTGCATAGTATCCGGACTCGGATGAATCGGAGAATAACCTTCAAAATTAGCTTATGTCCACATCTGATAAAAAGTATGACCTGCCCCCTCTTCATGAACATCATTAGAACTATTATTATCCTTCTCACCGTGAAGAACCCACTCTGTGTAAGTAGGATCCATTCCTCATTTTAGCAAGTGAAGATGAATTGTACCAGGAGGAATTGGCTCGGCCAAATTCTTACAATCAACACACGGACAACTAAACCTAGGAGGATATCCAAGTTTCTCATGAGCCATATCTACAAACTTCTGCACTGCATCCTGGAATGCAACACCATCCCTACATGACAAATGGATAAATTTAAACACGGTGTAGACCACATGGCATAAAAACTAAATGTAAAGAATGTAATATATAAATTAAGTGACTTATATCTACTTTCTAGAGTGACAATATAGCATATAAAACCAAACTTGGAAGGATATTAACCTTGGCCAATGAACCCAATCTTTATTTATCATTTGGACCGAGTTGAGTTTACCTACCACTTGAATTTGGGTTAGAAAAAAGTATAGTTAGAGCAACGGAGATTTAGACAAAATATACATCTCTATCTATTTCAAAGAACTAGAAATATACATGCACTCGTGTTATTTTGGAACATCTGTATGAAATTAGGGTACTTCATATTTCATTTAAATCAGTTCTTACATATAATTAAAAATTATTACATACGAAGAGTTTTCCCTAGATTTGTAATTAGATCAACCATTTGATTTGTAGAAACTCTAACTTTTTCTTTTGCAGTAATTAAGATAGCATCTGAAGCCCATGTAAAATATCCACATTGTTCACATACAAGGTAAGCTATGTTCTTATTGTGATTATTTTTGCATATTTTTAGGGGAGTTTGTAGTTGCAGGTTGAAGAGAAGCACAAATGATCATGCAAAATGACAATTTTTGAATGAGTGATCATCTTCTCCACAAGGATTACAGCTTTTCTCTCGATGGTAACAACAACAACTTGGCTT